>JAMPIV010012435.1:60000-584404 GCA_024509875.1 Oreohelix idahoensis
TCATCATGAATTTTCTACATTGGGTTCCGTATTACTTTATTTTCTCTTTTAAGACAACTGCTTATACTCTTGACAATATGTATCCATGTTGTCACTCTCGAGGCATCCTTGTATACAATTTATATTTGTCTCCTTTTTTTTTTTTTTTTTCATAACACCAATGTATCATTTATGGTGTTCCAATATCATTGTATCTATTCTAGTCCTCCTGTTATCTTGAGAATTCATCCTTAGTAACTCCCTATGTACCTTATCTAGCAATACCTTTATGCAAAACACATCAAACAATTATTTATGGAACTATCAACTGAGATGTAAGAACTTTTGACAATATGAGATGAAAAAAAAAATTTTGGGGTCATCACTCAAAAAAAAATGTGACATAGAAAGGAAGAAAATAATCAATTGATCGTGAGGAATCTACAATATTCTCGTAAGACAAAGTTCCTGGCACTCTGACTACTATTTATCCATATTATTTCTGGTTATCCTTGCATACAGTGTACCATTTCCATTTTCTTTATAAGTCCAATTCCTCGCTCATGGTGCTCCAATATTTAAAATGTGGATCCTTCCTATTCCTCTTATTCTGTACTGGAAATATATCCTTATTAATTGTCCATGTACTATATTTGCGAATATTTATCATCAATATATCAACTAATCATTTATAGAACTATTAACATAAATGTCTAGACTTTACTAAAACATGAACAAAAACATGTCTTTTTACATATGTGCAAAATTTCGACACCAACTCTGCCTTCGCTGGTCGAGGGTTAGTCAGAGTTATGTGGTGCCTGTAACATCCGCTGACTACAGCCAGATGGGTGACTTATGGTACTTATAATTCAAAAATCTCATCCGTCAGTTATCTTAAGTGTGGGGCGGGGGTCTATTTCATGGTGTCCTTGACCAAGTTTGCTGCATTTCTAATCTAGATATTCTTTTTTTTTTTTTTTTTTTTCATAGTATCTCCATGATATATCTGTGACATGTCTGTCCTTGGGATAACATTTTTTTTTTTTTTTTTTTTTCCAATATCCTCGGGGTGAGCAAATCTCAGTGTGTCCACTTTCATCAATCATTTATTTATTTTCTCTCCTGTAATTCTGGGTATGTTATGAGTATTTTAAATTGTCAATTTATTCCAACTATCTTACAACATTCTGTAATTCGTGATAAGGAATAGTCATTTGTTATACAACAATGTTCATATTACAAAGGCAATAAGCAAAAATCAAAGAGATATCTTCTCCAAAATGCGGATGCATCTCTATTTCCTTTACCTCTGGGCGTAGCAATTATTCAGTCATTATTTTTTTTTCTCCATTATTTAATCTCCATTTTGTGTCCTTAGTACCTGTGGTTCCATGGGATTATCATAATTCATTTGTGTCTCTTGTCTACTGATAATCCTTCAATAATGACTTCAAATATGGTCCTCATATGTGCAACAATCATCTGCTCTGATTTGTTCCATGGTATTCATCAAATATTCTATTATATCCTTGTCTTATCTCGTAACCACGAAAGACTAAGATTATTCCTCCTCCAATGTTAATGTGGGGGATTTTGTGCATAAACATTACAACAAAATCTCAGCTGTGACAACATAAAGTTTCACCTTAATATAAAATGTCATCTTCATCATACATAACCTGTTGCTTCTTCATCTCATGTGTCATTAGTGGTTATCATGCGGTAATGGGGTATTTCATTTGCTAGGTCAGCATGTGCAAATGCTATTTCTTTAACATGGGCAAAGGCATCATCAACAAATAGGTGCAATTTGTTCAATCTGGGGTTAGCATATACTAATGCTCTCAAGGGATTGTTCATTTGCAGAAAATCAGCATGCACAAATGTCATTGGGGTACTTGTGATATCAACAAAATATTGTTGGAATATCAGGGATCAAGCTGGTGGGGGTATGAGTGGCATAGGGTGATTTATTTATTTTCTTCTTCATCTGCTACCCTCAGGGCAGTCAATGTTTTACAATATTGTCTTATCATCATCAAAATGTGTGTGGGTGGCATATAAACATATAGCATCTTATATAAAAAACAATTCAACATTCTAATTGTTTTTTTTTTTTTTATGTCTTTTTCTGTTTGTATCACAAGTACTAAAGAATGATAAAAATCAATTCACTAAACACTAGATATTCTAATAGTAAATCCTAACCAATAGGGTTGCAAGTAATAGTTTAGGTTAGAATAGAAGGAATGTTGTAGCAGTGTCTGTTGTCAATAAGTGGCGAGGAAAGGGTACATCAAGGATCTCCTGATTACAACATGATTGTAATTCCAAGGAATGAATATGATTGGGATTTTAAAAAAATCACAAGTCTAGAATGTCGTCTCAATATAGTGGAAAGGAAAAATAGTAAGTTAAAGATGTTGTAACAGTGGAGTGAAGAAAATCTTACTATAGAGAGTCAAGGTTGGGATATGGAATCTCTTTAGGAGAATGTTTAAAATTCTTGACAGTACTAATATACATCTGGGTCTAAAATAATAATGTACATTTGAAAATAAATAATCCTGTGGAGAAAAATAGCATAACCTAAAATACTAGTTTTGGGTATGAATTATGTGCTGTTAAGAGATGTCATCGTAGGAACAGTATGATTGATCAAGGTGGCAGATATCAAGGAGTTTAGCATAATATAGATCAAAGAAATATTAGTATGAGGTAAAAAAAAAAAACTACTGGTGTAAAGTGTCTGCATGAAAATGCTGGTGAATGGAGCGTGGAATATGATCAGTTACAAAAGTGGAGATGAATGTTACAACAGAATAGTGTGACACATGTGTTATAGGTAAAGTTGTGTAGCATTCTAAATATTAAGAAAATGTATGTAACTAAATAAGGGTGTCTGTAAACTCGTAACACCGTGTGTTATCAATTGTTTTTGACATTTTTATTTCACAATTATGCTATCTAAAGAAAATCCTCCGTGTGCTGGTCTTGATTTCTTTCTGGGCATCAGTATTCTAAGGCTGGAAAAAAAATAACTTTCTCAGTGAGGCTTTGACATCTTAGTCTGTAAGCAAGTCATTTGAACTGTCAAAACTGAAAATAGAGTACATGGGGAGAGTTAGTACATTGTTAAAAAGGTTTGTTCACATATGCGTTGACCGTGTTCGGATTTGCGAACATATAAAACACCTGGGCGTGTTTTTCAGAACAGCTTCGCTAGTTCCTTCACCATCTCTAACCTTGCAATGTCCCGACTGCTTAGGCGAGCATCATACTGAGTAGCAGTGGTGACGGGTGTGATAGGCGACGACACTGCATTTGCTGATTGTTGGGACACTGAGGACATTGACGAATGCGGTGATGGCTTAACATCATTTGATTGCGGTGATGGTTTTACTGTGGTTAGGGTTTGTATGGCTGGAACATCTGTTGGTTTTGAGGCAGGTATATGTTTCGCCTTGATTTTTCTTCTGACCTGGTTGTGCTGAACGTTAGCACTGGTTACAATGGGCACAGTAATTTGCACACTGTTGTTTTTGACTAGTTGAGATGAGGCTAACACTTCTCGGCTTGGTTTTGGAACATGATTGCGTTTCTTCAGAATCTTTCGTCTGATATAGTTGTGCTGTATACGCGGAATTTTGTTGCTAGGGATTGAGTCATCAGATTCTGTTTTATAGGCGCGTTTGACGCTGGAGCTGACTGGTACAAATAATGTACTATCCGCATCACTGGTTTCAATGGAACTAGCTGTATCAATGTCTGTTTCTTGTTGGTATAATTCTACCATTTTTCTGTCATTATGTTCGTTGGGGTCTGACAAAGCTGTGCTGGGGTTGACACTGTCTTCTCTCATGTCTTGTTCTGTTTCGTCTCCATAAAGATCGCTGGTATATGGTTCAACAATCTGCTTGGGTATAGTTTCTTCAGGATCTGATTGTTTTGAACGAGCAATCTTGTTCTTGTGGTATAGCAGTGTTTGGTTTTCACTAGTGTTAAAACTAGAACTGCCTGAACTGGGGGTGTGATAGGTATCAGCTGACGATTTATCACTGCGGGAGTAAGTTTGAGTGTGGATATAAGGTGTTTCGTGTTGTCATCGTGTGACGTCTGTGGCATGATTTCTTCATTTCTAATGCGCAGGTCTCTGTCTTGTAGTCTATTACGTAATTCAAGTGGTGGGATATCTTCTTCGCTTTCGGACGAGTCTCGTTGTTGTCTTGCTCGATGTATTTCATCTGTGGGTGGTCTGGGTATGTGGTCGTCTTGGTAAAATTCAGAGTCTGTCGTCTCTGACTCTGATATGTCAGACGAATCTGTGCTGGATGGATTATAATTTAGGGTGGCTTTTCTGACTGGTCTTGTATTTGTCGTCAGAGGCGGAATGGGCCGGTGATTATCAATTTTTATTTGTTTTACGTGAGCTTTTGTTTGGTGTTGTTTCTCTTCATTCCAAATAATGAAGTTTACAGGCGTAGTTTGTTTCATGATTTTGTAGCCATCTAACCATCGGTCATCGAATTTTGAACTGCGTACATGTTTCTTGTAGTATACTCTGTCTCCTATTTTGTACGTTGGTAGCTTGGCTGATTTATCATGTTGTTTCTGTTTCTTGTGAAATGCCTTCTGCGTATTTCGTTGTGCAATCTGGTGAGCTTTATACTTTTCTTGAAGGATTATTTCGATGGGGTCTTCTCCCATGTATTTTCTTTGTGGGCGAAGTAGGTTGTCTAACGGAAAGTTTGGTTCTCTTCCGTATAGCATGAGAAAGGGTGACATTCCTGTGGTATCGTTCACGTTTACTCGGATGGCTTCAAGAGCTTGGTTAATGTATAGGTCCCAGTATTGGTGGTTCCCCTTGATATATTTGCTAATAATATCATGTAGGGTGGCGTGCATGCGTTCATTTCTGCCATTTGCATTTGGGCAATAATAAGTGGTTGTAGTATGCTCAATATTCAGCTGGTGTAAGGTGGCTTTAAATGGGTTACCTATAAACTGTTTACCGTTGTCTGAAATGATTCGTTTTGGACAGCCATGCCTGGGAATGAATTCTTGTAAAAAAATTTGCGTGATGGACTGCGATGTGGCATCACTGAGTGGGTAACTTTCTGGCCAAACAGAGTATTGGTCAACTATGTGCAGGAGGTATTTGTTGCCTGATTGGGTGAGTGGGTAAGGACCTGATAAGTCAATGCTCACTGTTTGCATGGGGTAATGGGAAGGTTGCATTTCTTGAAGGGGAATTAAATGTGGCTTCATGTTTCTCAATTTACATGTTCTACAGGTGGCTACATATTCTGTAATGTCCTTGTAGAAAGTTTGCCAATAATACCTTTTCTTTATGACATCAATTGTTTTGTCTCTTCCCATGTGCCCGTTGTTATCATGAAACTGTAGCAATACTTCTGGGACTAGATGTGCTGGAATGACTTTTCTTAGTGTCCCTTCTTGTTTCTGATCAATATAGTATAGAATTCCATCCGTTGGGTGTACTGTAAAATCTTTACTTTTTGTTGGGTTTTCTTTCACGTATGTGAGCAGCTTGACAATTTCTGCATCTTTCGCTTGTTCTACTCTCATGTCAAACATCTCTTGGCTTTCTTCTTCTACTTGAGTGGCGGAATCTGAGGTACTTCTTCGACTTGATGAAGTAATTTCATTAATTTCTTTAGCATTATCGTCAATCTCTGAGGATGTGCCATCATTTTTGACTCTATTTGTTTTCACTTCAGTTTCATCATCATATTTAATCCTGGATAAGAGGTCTGCACAGGTGTTCATTTCGCCTGGGATATGTTCGATAGTGGTGTCGTAGGACTGTAAATTCATTGCCCATGTCTGTAACTTCTTTGGCTGTTCTTGTGTTTTGGTGAGCCAGTTAACCAAAGGTTGATGATCAGTTCTTATAATGAGTTTAGTTCCTCTGACGTAAAAGTCAAACTTTTGTACTGCATAGTGAATAGCATATGCTTCTTTCTCAGTGGTGGTCCACCGTTTTTGTGACTTTGACAATGCGTGGGATAGGAATGCAATGGGTTTCTCATTTGGAATGTTTGGTAGGATGGGTGTTTCATCTTCTAGTACAGGTTGGACCAAACAAGCACCAATTGCGTTATCTGAGGCATCGGCGTATAGTATCATGGGCTGAGAAATATCTGGATGTCCAAGCAGTGGGATGGTGGTTAGGGCATTTTTTAGATACTCAAAGGATCTCTGGCAGTCTTCTGTCCATTTGAAGCGTGCATACTTGCGGGTAAGGGCTATCAAAGGCTCTGCTGCTCTGGAGAAATTGATGATGTGGCGCCTATAGTACCCTATTGTACCAATAAATGAGCGTGTTTGTCTCACCGTCTTGGGGCTAGGCATTTCTCTTATGGCTTTGACTTTATCTTCATCAGGTCTGACGCCATGTCTATTGATGACAAAGCCTAAATATTTTGTTTCTGTCTTTAGAAACTCACACTTCGACAGTTTTAACTTTATTTGGTGATGCCTGAGTCTATCAAACACTGTTTCAACCTTGCGGAGGTGGTCTTCCATCGTGCCTGCGGTATGTATCAGGATATCGTCTATGTATGCCAGGGCAAATGGATGTAGACCCTTTAACACTTCATCCATGAGTGACATATATGTTGCTGGAGATCCTTTTAGACCAAATGGCATAACATTCCAAAAAAAGCTTCCCATATGTGAACAGAATGTGGATTTCTGTTTTGCCTCAGGTGTCATGGGGATGCACCAAAAGCCTGACCTTGCATCAAGTGTGGTAAAGTATGTAGACTTTCCTAACGTCGCAAGTAGATCGTCTATCCTGGGGAGGGGGTAGGAAATGACTTTTGTGATTTTGTTAAGGGCACGGTAGTCGCAGCAAAAGCGACTGGAGCCGTCTTTCTTTGTTACGATCACTATGGGTGAGGACCATTGGGAACGGGATCTTTCGATGATTCCTGCCTGTAGCATTTCATTTATAGACCTTTCCACGAGTTCTCTGTTTTTCAAGGGCGTATGATAGGGTTTCATATGTATTGGCTCCTCTGTGGTTGTTTGAATGTCCATTTTGACAGTGTTAGTTCTGCCTAATTCCATGTCATTGAGTGCGAATACATCCTGGTGCTTTTCTACAAACGTTTTCAAACGTTGCTTATTATCTTCTGTGGCATTCAGGGTTGCAAGTAACTGAGCTATTCTCTCTCTGTATTTATGATCTGCTATGATATCTCTGGTCTGTCTTGATGCCTCCGTTTCATTCCCATAATTTTGGGACATTTTTCTTGCATCTTGTGAAAATCTCTGCTCCTGGTATGTGGCTTTCTTTTGCGTAGTTCTTTGCCGTTCATTGGGCTGTGCTTGGTACTGTCTCCTCTGCCATGTACTGTGTGCATTTCCATTTGTCACTGCATTTACTGTATATTCATTTCTTATTATATTTCTGGGGTAGTCGTTGTTGTGCCATTTTTTCTGATTATTTCTGCCGTAACTGCGCTTATCCGCGTACGTTACTGTATTTCTTCTGTTTGTGCTATAGGGCTGTCTTCTTTCCCTGGGCGAAAATTTTTCATTCTTTCTGTTTCCAACTTGCTGCTATAGTATCCTCCTGTGGTATAGTCATATAAGAATTCTTCCTTTTCTTCGGAAATTTCAATTGGTTTTGGGACTTTATCATATCCACCTGTTTTTGAGTTATATTGATACTCCATGGGGCATGTATCACTGTCTTGTCGCTTTGGATATCCTCCTGGCAAGACAATTTCTGTTTCTCTGTTACTCTGTGATATACAGCACTTCATCTTTTCTCTTGGTGTGCTGGGGCGCAAGAATGAGTAATTATAGTCATTTTCATACTGTGGCCTTTCTCTTCTTATGTATGGACTGGTTCGTTTCTGCCATCTGGGTAGGGTATGCTGTGGTGTAACATAACTGTGACTGATGTTACTGCCTTTTTCTGCATAAGCCTTATAACTGTTTACTTTCCGTGTACTATGGTTATTTGTACTGCGATTTCGTGCATTATGTCCAGTGGGAGTGGTTGAGACAATTTGTGGATGGTCTCTATTGGTTTTGGTTTGTCTTATTGTTGACGTATCCACTTGCGCTACAACTGTGCCTCTTTTTATAGTGGTAGTTTTTCCTGACATATTCAATATCATGATGGGGAAATCTCTGGACTTCGAGACTTCAGCGATTCCCTCTGTAATTTGCAACAATGGGTCATCAATAATGCTTTCTTCTGCTAGGGGCTGTACTTGAATTGATTGCCCTGGTGTTATGTACTCAGAATTTTTTACTCTGCCTTTTGCTATGACCAGGGAGTTTGGAGCCACCGTTATGGGAGCTGTAATCCTTACTAAAGACGCTATGTGGATATCGTCCTGGAGATCTATGTACGTATTGTTGACTTTGATTTTGTGGAGGTCATAGTATATTCGAACTTTGTGTTTGTTAAAAAAATCTCTCCCTAGGATAAGATTTCTAGACATTCCTTTAGTAATGACAAATGGGTGTTCAAAATTTGTTTCGCCTAAGGAAAATTTTAGCCATGCTGTCCCAACTGAATTTAGTCTTTGTCCCGTACTGAAGCTAGGTGTGTTTTGGACGGTTGAAATCGTACTAAGTGTTGGATCCTCTTGAACAGCTGGAACCTAATAAGGCTGATGGATGCTCCTGTATCTACCAGTGCCCTATATTGTTGGCCCTGTATAGACATGATGCAGGAACTGGGGTCCGGATGTATTTTAGTTCCATCATGCAACATTTCTTCATATTGTATTTTACTGGATGGGCCCACTTGACAATTTCTGTTCTGTGTTGTTTCTTTTGTTTTGGACCAGTTTCTGTGATTGTTGCCCTCACTAACGGTCCTGTTTAGTGAGTGGCGCGGCCGTTTCCCTGACGCATGAGGGGTTGAGGTGCGCCTCTGGTATACTGATTTCTGGTGTAATCACGTGGGGGTGGTGCGGGTTGTTGTGGTTGGTAACCTCCTCTTCTGAATGGTGCATGATTGTAATTTGCTCTACAGGACTTGTAACCATGTCCGAGCCTACCGCATGTAAAGCATCCGTTTGTATTGACATTATTGACGTCGTTTTGCCTCTGTGTGGGGGGTCTATAATTGCGGGGCCTATCATCTCGTTGTCGTGGGCGAGTCCATTGCCTCCTGGTATGGTCAACTTCCATAGGCTCATGCTCATCATAGTCCCTATATTCTGGTCGGGGTTCCCTACCTGCTCTTTGTTGGAACCTTCGGTGAAGATTTTCCTCCTGTATTGCTGCTTGGATTGTTTCAGCAATAGTCTTGGTGTCTTTTCTAATAAGATGCCTTCTGATATTTTCCGCTCTAAGGCCATCGGCAAATATCCCCACTAACTGTATTTCTACATCAGGTGTGGTAGGGATTTCTCCGCAAAATGCCTCTTCTGCCATATTGAGGAATCGATCTCCAAAAAGTTGTACCGATTCATCTCTTTCCTGTTTCATGCTTCTAAGGACTGACCAAGCATGCATTTTGTCTATGATTTCCCCATATCTCTGGGTGAGCTCTTTTTTTAGGGACTCGTAGGTTTGTGGGGTACTGCTGGGACCTCCTTCTTAAAAAATCAGTCACGTACGAATCAGAACCTAACAGAGCGATTTTCTTTTTCTCTTCATCCGTTGTTGCCTCTGCTAGTGCCGCAAATTTTTCCATGTCGGACAACCATCTTCTGAATTTTTTCTTGTTTCCATCGAACGGCTGAACAATGGATCTAACCTGTGTGAATTTCGCGTAGTTGTCATTTTTCTGTAGGGTTTCAGTAATTTGCCGTAGCGCTATTATTGTTGGTCCTTCCATATTTTGTCTGTCCTGGGGCTGCAGTGGTTGTGTATTTACGGGTTGGTTCTGTGGTTGTTGTTGTTGTTGTTCCACACCCAGCTGTTGAAAATTTTGTAGTAAATCGTCCATGGTCTATGATCGCTAGTTATTCGCTTTATCAAAGAGAAGTGGTCACGGGCACCATATTACCTTCATGTAGCCGGGGCAGGTGTTCCTTAGGACTGGAACGGCACCATATTACCTTCATGTGGCAGTGCCGGTATATGCAGTATTTTCAGTTTACTTTACAGAGAGCAGATGTTTAACTGGCCTAATCACCAGAGATTTAGATTTCTCTCTTAAATTTGTGTTACCAGGTTCGATTTTCTTCTCTTAGGTGTTGATGTAGCGAATTTAATTGAAATGGATAGATTTCTTATCTAGATCTCAAAACTGTAGTAATTCACCTTTTCAACAGCGTTCGATTTCATGCAAAACTTTTAATATCTTTCAGCATGAAACTTAAAATTTCAACAAAGTCTGGAATTCAGAACATTTTTACAATAATAAGTATAAATAAAATTCTATCATCTCATCAGATGCTTTCATCGATGCAAAAATCCCTTTTTGCATCCTTGTCTCGTAGGCCTACTCAATTGTCAAATATGGCGAACCTTCTCATTCCACCGTGTTCCTTCTTTTAAGTTACAGTCTTATTTTAGGTTCGACGACATTTACCCATCTCCTCAGATTTGTCCTTGATTTCATTATAATCATAAGCATTCCTTGAGTTAAATGCTTTCCAACACAAGAATATTTTCTACTCTACATGGTTTGAGGTGTAAGACTATTTTTTTGCAAATTGACTCAAATCCTCGAACCTAGTTCTGCTGCGACTAGGGTTGGGAGCTCTATTCAAAATACATATTTAACGATTGTCACTACTTACGCCAGTAAGAAAAATAATATATATAACCACTCAATGTCCTGAAATACACATTTTATAAGAAATGTTGAAGTTTGATTTTCTCAAACTAAGAAATATGTAGAGCTGGACCAGATACGACCTCTTGAGTTGCGCTCTTTCATTCTACTGCCAAAATGGCGTCGTTGTTCCACTTTCCCCGGGGTAAATCTGAGCTATCCGATTGGTCAGGGGAAATCACCCAATTATTAGAAATGGCGTGTAGAAGCGACTCTACCCTAAATATGTGACACTATTTATTATTTTCTGTTTCTCATAAAATATAAAATTATGGGGTGGTCTGTGCTTCCTCTGTCTTGTAAGAATATAGTCTGTTTCCAAAGGGATCAAGCAGAGAAAAAAAATAAGTTACAAATTGGGAGATCAGAAGACATAAGATCAGAAAGGAACAAACAAGCACGAATAAGGAGAGCTGTAGATGTCAATTGTCAGCTGATATCTCCAACAACAATAGATTAAAGAGAGATATAAAGGCAAAAATACAGAGCACTGTAGATGTCGATTCATTCCGAAGACGTAAGTTCAGAGAGGAAATAACCCGAATAATCAGCGCTGTAGATGTCAATTCATTATGAAGACGTAAGGTCAGAGGGGAAAAAAACGCAAATAATGAAAGCTGTACGTGTCAATTTATTTATAAGACGTAAGATCAGAGAGAAAAAAGCACACCAATAAAGAGAGCTGCAGATTTCAATAGACCGTTTTCCTTAAATTACCTTCCCTAGATTTTTATTGGTGGCGTGGTGGAAGTCTGGGGAGTCGACTGAAAAATCCTATATCTTCTTCGTATTTTTTTTTTCTCATTTAATTCCAGTTCTATACTGTATTAGGAGATCTCGTACCGATAGGTATATTGTTTAATGGATCATCTACCATTTCAGGTTCCCTTTTTTAATGAAATTATACAAATGTGCAGCAGTTTTATTGTTTTTACTTCGTTCTGTAAATATGTCGTTATATATATCATGATTTAGCTACAATATAGTTGGGGTTGGAGAGGCAAAGAGGTATGGCATCTGCTTCAAGATCTAAAGATACCTCGTTGGGTTCCCAGAATATGTCGGAATATTTTTATTTCAGAACCAGTGGGTTTTTCATTTTCATTTAGTCTTGCATATGAATACAGTTATGGAACAGAATAGCCAAGTCAATGGCAAAATCTAGATCATCAATCTGTTAAGACAGATTCCACTGAATTCCATTTCTGTTGTGTGACGTCCGTGTTCTCATAACCCAATCTATTGCAAGTAAGAAAAGTTATAGAGACACGAGGCATCCCTGTTGCACTCCAATTTTAATCTCAAACGGTTCTTTAAGTCGTTCGTCATAAAAAACTCTGCATGCCATGTTTACATAAGTGTGCTTTAGTAAGTTAATGATCTTTAAGGGGACTCCATTTTGCCCCATCTATTTCCAAAGTAATTCACTCTTTCCTATCACTTCACAGATACTCGGTTCTGATTGACTTTTGAAGGATAACTTCTGATGCATGTATTTTGTTCTCATTCCATTCAAAGTTTCAAATATTTTTAAAATATTCTATAGAGACGATTGACAATAATGACAATAATAACTGCGTGGATGATTACGCCAATCATGATGAGCAACAACAACAAACAAACAAAACTTTTAAACTTTTAACCAAAAACGTATTTATTTTTGGTTCATTTATGTCCTGATTTGGTTCGCGAGAACAACAAGACTGGCATAGTATTCCTCCCCGGTAGCTACGATCTCAGATGGTGGGAGGACAAACCCGTTGCTGGCGTTAGCGTCAGGTCGAAGCTCAAAGGTCAGAGAGTAAATGTTAGGTTTCCTGACAATTGCCCAGTCAGAAGAGGCACCCGAAGCGGCATCTGTACAAGTGGATACAATATAAAAAAAATATCAGAATGGATGTCCACAGGGTAAACAGGGTAAGAGAGCAACTGTCATTATTGTTCGAGTCATTTCACAAGTCATGTCTTTTGTGCCGAATATCTTTATTCGGTTCTCTGTAATTATTGTTGTTGTTTTTTCATTTTCTTGCTGATTCTGACAGCATTTTTGCATACTAAATGTGTCTATATGACCGGAGAAGAAGTCACTTTGGACACGTTTCGTTATTTCATTTTATTAACACTCTTTATTGGCAATCCGTGCAGTTCCTTGGTGTAACTAATTAGGTAGATTAGGACTACTGATCCCTCAAGCATGTCATATAAGATAACTAATAAGAGGTTGAATGAAGCTACAACCGCACCATGTAAAACAAATTGCTACAGAAACCTCCGCTACATGTGAATGTGTGACGTCAAGTTCCTGCAAGAAAAGCTAGCAGCAGTGGTGCTTCCATGCTCCAACTGCAGCAAATAGGAAAATAATGATGATGATGTCAGCGGTTTACTTCCCTTGCTCTGAGGTGATGGTCCAGTAGTGGCTAAAATTTAGAGTATCTACTGAGGGTTTTCAAAGATGTCTACCTTTCGCTCAAGATTACTCTTGGCAGAGATTTGAATTGATTACTCTTGGCAGAGATGTGAATTGATTACTCTTGGCAGAGATGTGAATTGAAGAATGGTGCTTCAATCCTAGGGAGCCTGATATGAATTTAAGAAATCGAGTACTACGGATGATAGAATCCAAGCCGTGTAAACGTTATATCTTCCCAGCCCTCCTATGAGTAAGGATTTTTCTCGTTCTGATGAGCCCCCAACTGATTTAACTCAGTAAAATATTACTTTAATAGCTCTGTATTAAGTATTTAAATGACTGATATATACGGGTGCAGTTCAATAAAAATGACTAATCAACTATAAATTTGTATATTTACAGATAACAAAATGTAATAGTCAATTATCGTTAACAGTTGTAAAAAAAATAAGGGTGGGATGAATTAGATAGAGTCTTTAAAAGTTCATCACGGGGGATGATATGGATCATGTGTTTTCTCTTTTCGAATTTAAGTAAAAATAGAGTTCACTTGACAGCTTTAAGTGGGTACTTAGCTGCCAGTAAGATGTCTGTTGGTTTCTGCTGCAGCCGATGCTTGGTCTTTGCAGGTTATAGATTGGTTCACTCTCGTCACTGGTCAAGTCTGGTGGCCGCAGCACGTCCCTCGTAATATCGTGGGGTAATTGCGAAGATGGTCCAGCGTCTGTTAAGAAATCAGATATTCCCCCCCCCCTTCTTTTTTTTCATTCCACCATCCCATCTGCCTCAGAACTTTACCCTCTCTGAGCATTAATGTTAATCCCAGTGAGCGTTAAACATCCATTGCATTTATATTGAACATGTTTACATTTATTTGCATTGGTTGATATCTTGGCTCAGAGAAATTGCTAAGGAGACTTGATTAAGATGCCACTTACACGTGGTCTGGCGTATTACTTTGCAATAGACTCCCACTATGACTTAGTGTTCAGGTTCCTATGATTCTGGGCTTGCTTTCCGTATTAACAAATTTAGAGTTGTTGTTGTGTAAATCCTCAAGATGCTCAAACACACTGTCCGGTCCTTTAAGATGGAATCTGATCCTATTTCTTATTCTGGCTTTTCTGGCTGTCTTCTTGACGAGTTGAATTTGAAAATGTAGTAAACTTAAAAGGTGCTAAATTATAAGGCAACATTCGGCACGCATCCAGATTGCTACTATATGACAAGGCTTCAATTAGAAATGTTGTATTTTTACATCTCAAATGCCAAGCTAATAGCTTGCGATTTGCGTATATTTTGGCGGGTTATGTTCTCCCCATCTCTCATGGAAAATTCGTGCCTGACTCCCGCAAAAAAAAAAAATTGTTGTTTACAAGTCATCTCTCCATATAAGGTATGCCAGCTTCCGTCTATTATCGATCATATTTACACTCATGACTTCATAATCTATCAAGGTAATCTCTTTCCAGATGGATACTTCTTCTCAGGCAAGTCTGTCCGGAAAGGATTATCTCATGTACCCTGTCTAGCCAACAATCAACAAACTGGTCAGACAGAACTAAGATCAGTTGATAAGATAATCGACGGTTGTCATCCCAAGGTTGTTTACTCTCTAATCCGGTCAGTCTTTCACACTGCCTGCGCGGAAATGTGTTACAACATTTCACGCCACAGATTCAGGTGTCAATATGGGTTTAAACGAAAGTGTTTTATTAAATTTAAGTTGGGATTCGCATGTACTAGCACTACCCTAACAAACGACACAAAAGTTTACCAGTTAGCTAAGATCAAACATTTTCTAGATGAGAAGACAAGAAAGATGTTCTATATATCCCAAATACAAACACGCCTAGACTATTGCTCCACAATCTGGGATGACTGCTCCATGTCTAACATAAAGAGACTCCATTCATTACAAAAACGTGCAGTGCGCCTAGTTTCTGACAAACACCTAACACACTTAGTAGATCTACATAAACATCTTAACATATTACCTCTAAGGAAGCGCTTCCTCTTCAACAATGCCAAATTCATTCACAAAATCCTATCACAGAATGCTCCAACCTACATATGGCCTATTTTCAAATACAACGAAGACGCAGCCAACGCTTAAACATATTACACGTGCCCAAGCCAAGGCTTGACTTAATCAAGAAACGTTTAACATTTTCTGCTGCTCATCTGTGGAACAATCTTCCACACGACCTAAAAAGCACTCTTAGTCCATATTCATACAATTGCAGACGTTTCAGATACATCATGAGTACAGATAAATGCCACCCTAATTTAGTTACGATCCCAAATCATTTTCTAATGTCACGTGTATTTTTTAAGGATTATTCTGCCCAGTTCATTATTGATTATGATAAAGTCCTGTAAATGTGTGTAACTGTTATACTTTTGCAATGTTGGAATCTTACTTGGTTTTTTGCATTGATTTTGTTTATTTTACTTTATTATTTTTTGTTGTTGTTGTAATAATATTGAAAATGCATGTGTAGGATAAATGAATTGATTATGGGAGACGAGAGAAAGGATGAGCAGAATGTTAGACAGGCCTGCGTGCCCAGTTCTAAACCATTTGAAGATAAAGTTCGTACGTTCGTTCTATCTGATTCTGCTCTTGAGTTAGGGAGAGCAAAGAAAAACACGGAGTTCCTACTCACTCAACAGCAGACTGTTCAAATATTTCAGGAGCTCCAATTCTATACTACCCCAATATGATCATACTCGAATTATTGTCTGATTTACCGTATAGATGTTTTGGATTTGTTTGTTTGGGGGGGGGGGGGGGGGGGGGGGGGGGGGGGGGGGGGGGAAGGGGGAGGGGGAAGGGGGTTCATTACGTTCTTGTTTGCTTAAACAAATACTTTATTTTGATTATGATTGGGTAATGTCATTGTATGCTGTTATATAACCGTTATAATGTTTAATGACTTTAATTTAATGCTTAAAGTAACATGTGGGAATGAAAGGGTATAGTATGCAAGATAAGTGAGAATGGAAAGGCAGAATGTTAGACGGGCCTGCGCGCCCAATTCTTAACCCCTTTGTGACGATATTGCCTCCCCTGCTTTGCAGTAGTGGTCCCACAATGACCAAAACCCAAGAGTATCTAATATAGGCTTCAATGTACACAAGATTACTCTTGGCAGAAATGTAGATAGAAGAGAAGTAAAGCTTCTATAACATGGGAGTCTTCACAAGAAATTCAGGTAAGCGAAAACAATGCTGGCTGTCGCTAAGCACGTTAATTCTGTAATCTGCCGACCACTTTTGTGAAGTATTCAAGCACTTATTTATCAGCTCGTTAAGCCCCCACCCCTGATTTACTCAGTGGAATTCTCTTATTCAAGTATAGCTCTGTTTAGAATATGTGTAGTAATTGACTGAGACAAACATGCCGTAACTTTAAAATGATCAAAGTGAAGTTAAATTTGTAACATTACAAATAACAAAATTTAATAATCCCTTTAGTTGTAACAGTTTGAAAATAATTTTAATAGTTACGGATAAAGAAAAGCTATCCTCCTCGTATTTGGGGATTGCGAAAAGGGTTAAGAAGTTAAGGTGGCAGCATATGTTTGAACTTAGCTGCCAATGACACACTCGTCTCTGGTCAAGGTTGTCGGGTGTAGCTCGTCTCCAAGAAAGTTCAAGGAAAGTCTACACAGTGTGTCGTTCGTCTTAAAGCGTAGGCCACTGATCTCCTGTCTTGTTCCAGAAATAGTACGTTCTGCTGGTACCACCAAAAAGCCAATCCTGGCTACAGACTTGTCGCACAGATGACTCTTGTCACTCTGCAACTCGAAGCTGTGTAGAAAATGTAGAATAATTACATGCAGAAGTGGCAGAAGTAACTTACAGTTGAGAAGCTGATAGGTGGTTCCGTGGCGGTAAGTCTTGCCATGTCTGTTAGAGATGGCTGTGTTCATCTGGAGTGTGACCCGATCCTGAATATTGGAATAGATAAGTATGAGTATACGAGCAAGTAACTCCCTAAAACATGGCGGGGAAATAGATATTTTGTGTCTTTTCTGTGGCATGTTCTGATGGCGGCACTAATTCTCCTGTGGTCCTTTCATTAATTTCCATTTTCTTTCGGAAAATTTAAATCAATGACACGCCAAGTTTATGTGTGTAGTGATGATTTTGTTGCTAAATATATACGATGAAGATACTAATTCAAACTTACCCGCATGAACTCTGCTTAATCGGGGAAATTGCAGAAATTATGTCAAAATAACAGGCATGAATATGTGTGAAACAAACCCCATTGACAGATCTAAAGAAATGCCCGTTACTTCAATCAGCGTACAATTTAGTTTCCACACCAGAATGCCCAGGTTTCCCGTAAAAGATTGCAAGTTGGTTGGATTTTTGTTTCGGACAGGCCACTTCAGACAATTCTATATATGGGCAAGATTGTCAGCATTGCTTACCTGGCAAGTATCATCGACTACAATGAGGATCAAACTAGAACGGCAAGACCAGGATAAAACATGCCAGATTTTTCTCAACTCTTTCCCACCAGTTTGGAACACTACAATTCTTTCCCAGGAAAATACAATAATCCTGTTCAAAGTAAATGTGAAACAGGTCCTACTTTATGTCTGAGAAACGTGACAGGCCACAAATATTTTCTCGTCTAACTTCGAGACATTCACCAAGAAATATCTTCGTGCCAGATGGCCAGAGGTAATAATAAATACAGGCATATGGAATACAACCAGGCAACACAGTGTCTATCGATATGACACCCTTCATCTTCTTCTTTGATCCTTAGCCGCCGACCGTCAAAACAGTTAGTGGCCATCACGTCTGGTGGCGTTTTGTTGGGCAGCAACAAATTGATTCCACTTTGCTCGGTCGGTGGCCATCCTTCGTACAGTGCCCCAGCTCTGGTTCATTCTTTGCATCTCAGCCGTCCACAGTCCTCCGCCAAGTTGTTTTTGGCCGGCCACTCTTTCGTTTTCCTTCGGGGGTCCATAGCATAGCTGTTCTTGTGATGGCATCGTGGTCTCTTCTGAGGACATGGCCAACCCAACTCCTGCGTCTGCCAGCTATGGTGGTGTGCATGTCCTCTTGCTTGCTCCGAGTAAGCAGATCATGGTTGGTGATGGTATTCGGCCAAAAGATTCGGAGAATTTTTCTTAGGCATGTTGTGTGGAAAGAGGACAATTTCGACATTTCTTAATCTGTTACTCTCCAGCATTCCACACCATAGAGAAGCACAGAAATTACACAGCTCTGATATAATCTTAATTTTGTGCTTGTGCTGTACTGAGAGGACCTTCGGATGTTATTTAGAATTTGAAAAAGGGATGTTCTTGCTTTGTTAATTCTGTTGTTGATGTCTTTGCTTGCTCCGCCATCTGGTGTTACTATGCATCCTAGGTATGTGAAGGTATCTGTCTGTTCCAGTTGTTGATTTCTTACTGTTATGGACTCGGGGTTGCTCACATTGAGTGTCATGACCTCTGTCTTCTTTAGATTGATGTTCAGGCCCACCTGCTGGCTATACTTATTAAGTCTATCCGTTTTTCCAGGATGTGTTGATGTGAATGTGCTAGCATTGCAATGTCATCTGCATATTCCAGATCTTCCAGTATATTATCAAGTTTGCCACCAACCCAAATCACTACGGTGTTATCTAATTGTGTTTTTCCTGGATGTTGTGTGTGAGTGTAGTTATATTAATATTAGTGACTGCTATTTTGTTCATTACTAGTACTTTGCAAAACGATATATATATATATATATATATATATATATATATATATATATATATAGAGTATATATGTATATAAATATATATATATATATATATATATATATATATATATATATATATATATATATATATATATATATATAAATAATATATATATATATATACAGTATATATGAATACAAATATATTGATTTTACTGATTATTGTATCTGCCCAGTTTGTGTATAAACTTTGCAGTGCAAGAGTGTTTTTTTTTCTGTAATTTTTGGGTAACCCTAGATTGGGGAAAGCACTGAATTTTTTCGAATGTTTACTACTAGCTAATAAAGTGCTCCCCTACGCAAGGCTAAGCCTGCTGTGTATATATCATGCATTCTTAAGTTCGCCCTGGAAATTAAATGTCTAAGCGCACGGGTAGGGAAAACTCCCACAAGCAATGCATAATTATACATGTGTATATATTGACCTATTGAAAACCGTGACAGTGGAGTTCCCTAAAGTTGGCCTAGTTTGTGTGCCGCGTCGATATAGGGAGGGGCCAATGACTAGCACGAAAAGAAAAATATGACACACAATCAGGAAATAATAAATCAACGTCACCAAACATGTCCTTTACAGGAACCCACAAGGTAAGAGAAACGTGGGGGGCCAAAGAGAAATTAATCTCCCAACAACGCTTCACGGCAAAGAGTAGACAGTAAAAGTAAATAAGTGTGAACGTGTGGGCAGAAGCATTTAATTTTAGACTGAGTAATTAATTTTCGATCTAGTCTACGGTTTTTATTTGTGTTAATGTTGGCATTATCTCAAACGAGAATAGACGATCAATAGGAAACGCACCTTTGCCATCTTTGAGAATATTATATGTAACCTGATAGGATTTCACGAATAAAAGTGGGAACCCTGTCATCAAGAGAGTTTTTCTGTGACTGTGCAACGTGTGTGTGAAAGTAGGCCAGAGAGAGTGACGACAACATAACCCATACTCAAGAATTATTCTTCCTAAAGACACTTATCCTTTCGCACTGTCACATAAGTAAGCTGCTCCTGTAGATCTCGGGGCCCTCTGATGAGACAAAGAAAGAACAGAACCGCTTCCTCGTCCATGTCGTAAGAGGCCACTAATTTGAAGTTGTGCATGAAGCTGGCAACATCATCACGTAAAATAACTTGCTGCTTAAACCATCACTACAAGAGCGTGTGAATGTTTGGCGCAGGCTTCCTGCAAGCAAGATCAGCTGCAATGTGGGCTCCATGTTCCTTAAGTAGTGAAAAGGAAAATGATAAAGAATTAAGGCAGCGGCAGATGAGGGAGCCGAGGTAAGCGGCTTATCAAAGGCGTCGGTAAAGGGGCCGGACCAAAATAGATATCGCTGCTGCTCTGTGCTACAATCGGAACGGGAAGAATTGACTTACTGACGATCTGTACACACAGGAGACGAAGTTCGTGAATTAGTAAGTTAGCTGATTGGTTTTTCGGTTGTTTGGTTAATAAGCAAGTCAGTTAATTAAAACAAGTGAATGAGAGAAAGAATTAATAAGGACATGAAAGACCTAATGATTGATTGATGTTTTTGACAGAATGTGTGAATAGGCGAGTAAGTAAAAAATTAGATCTGCATAAAATGGCGACTTAAAGCTGACATAAATAAGAAGTTATAAAGAAAACAGATAATAGAGGAAGGAAGAGAGAACAGAAAATGAGAAGAAAGAAAACTAGAGAAGAACAAAGACATGAATAAATACAGGAAAAAAACAACCCTACCAGCTCCACATAGTTGGCTGGTCTTGAGATATAGTCGGTGTAGGCCCAGGGTACTAGCACATACTGTGGATGACGCACTTGCCAAGATGGTAAAGAGACGAATTTTGCTTGCGCAAGAGACGGATAGAAAGATTACTTGTCTGTGCGACACATTTTGGACAGACATGAATGACATCATCATTTCCTGTTCACCTGTTTCAGAGACATTACTTTAGAGGAAAACAAGATGTAACATCTGGAACACATTGTCGAAAGAGTGTACGGACTTGTCATTTCCCTATATGGTAGAAGTGACCTTTTCCATCACACACATAATTTTCCATGTCGGAGTAATTTTGAATTACCCCACCTAAATGTGTAGTTTTGAAACGATTGGCGGGAGTTCGAAATGACGAACAACCAAATTCCTGATTGGATCCTGCCTAAATCGTAACAAACAACTGCGGGGGAGGCAAAGGGCCCTATAATCTGACACTTTAGCCAGAGTAGAACACCGTGAGAATCGCTTGCCTAGACGACAACCAGACTGCCAGAGTTAAGACTAGAAACAAGATTCATAAATCGGACCAGACCATTGTTTGAGAAATGTTTGAGGACTTAAGAGCACAGGAACAAAAAAAAGCGCTACGATTTTAACAAGGAAAACCGGAATAGGAGGAATCTGGAACACGGAGCCAAATTGGGACCTTATTGTTAAAGTAACGACACACAAGAACACATGTAAAAGGCATCTGCTAGTGCCTTAACCTTCTTCTCTGAGCAAACAGTCTGTGAGCCAAGATTGGCATAAGTTGTACATTTTACATTCTATATTTTTCATTACTAACATGTGAACTAATATGTATTTATTGCAATGTGAATATTAATATGTAAAAATTGCTAGTGGATGTCCAAGTCATTTGAGGCTGGCAGCCTCAGCATAGAGAATGATGATTTCTTGAACCACCACTTGCAAGGGCTGGTCACTGCTTTATTGCTAGTTTCTTAAAGAGAACTAAAAAGCATATGTAGTCCCAAGTTTCACATGGAGCAGGGAGGGAAAGAAGAAAAAAATGATGTATATTCTAATTATAATATTTACAGTTTCAAACCCGTGTAAATGTCTGTGTAAACATATTCACTTTAAAATTAATGAAAGTTTCAAGCTTTTCAACCAGTGTAGATGTAAATGAAAACATATTCAATCTTTATTGTGAACATTTTTCAACTAAGGTAGACGTAAATGTAAACATATTCTATCTATACTATTAACCTTTTCATTTAAATGGAAAGTAAAAATATACAAGCTATTCAATTTAAATGTAAAGAAAGTTTTCTCTCGAGGGAATAAGTTTAATTCTTATCTAGGGTAAAGTCTGAGGTAGATGGGATGGTGGAATAGGAAGAAGGGGACACATACCTGTGTCGGGAAATTCAATACTAAGAGGGCATTCGTTTCTTTTTTACCATAATAGTTGGTGGTACCAGTTGAGGATACTATCTCTGGAACAAGAAAGGTACAAGTGGTCTGAAGTCGAATCTAGACACCCTCATTAGACAGGGCTTAAAGACGAGGGACCAACTTCGTAGACACTCCCTGACATTTCTGGAAACGTGCTGCACCCTGCAATATTGACCAGTGACGAGCGGGATCAGCGATCCAGTCTACCAAGAACCAAAACATCAGAATGAGCAGAACCATCACTGACATCTAAGTAACACATAAAATCTTTCAAGTTACCTCCTTTACAAACTACCATTACATCACACAGTGATGATGATCATTTTCTGATAAATAATTATTCATTTTTTAAAACCCTGTTAAAACCTAAGTGATTATTAAATTTGTTATTTGTAACTATACAAAATTAACGTCGATCTAATCATTTTGAATGTACTGCATGTTTGTCCCAGTCAATTTGCTAAAAAAAAACAGAGCTATACCAGAATAAGAAGAATTCCACTGAGTAAATCAGGGTGGGGGCTTGAACGAGCTTAAACTAATCATTGCATAAATCTTCATAAAAGGCAGCCGATCAGATATAAGTTAACAATTTCCCTGCTCAACGCACCATTGTTCTTGACTTCTGAAATATCTTATAAACACGCCCCTGAGATAGAAGCATCATTATCCTTCTATCTACAGCTCTGCCAAGAGTAATCTTGTGCGAAGGTAGAAACCTTTGAAGACCCATATTAGATACTCTTGAGTTTTGGCCACTGTTGGACCACTACTGCAAAGCAGGGGATGAAAATCCGTGACACTCTCACACAGTTGACTGTCTGTCTCAGGCTTCTCTCAGCGCCACACAATGTTTTATTCAAAGGGTTTGGTAGAAGACATAATACCAACCTGGGCTCTCATGCAGTAGACACTTTTGGAAGACATGTTTGTTTGTCTTGCCCACTTGGACACATGCCTGATTTTTAATTTGTTGATTGGATGATATTTGTGGTTTATGTGGTAAATTCTCAGACTGAAAATGTTTACATAATCTCTTATTGGTAATTGTTAAGTCATGTTTTCGAGTGGGAGTTAAGTGTTAGGGATTATTATGTACGGGTCTTATTTTTTAAAGACACGGTAGTAAGCACGTTTAAAGTTATGAGATGATTTTTTATTTGGGGTGCTTGAACATAGCTCAACTGAGTATTTGTTAGTTTTTTTTAAACATAAAGAAAGTGTTCAAATGTTCTGAGTAGTTGGGGAAGAGATACGGGTGAGCTGAGCTCACATCTCAAGCTGTTAGTTCGCGCTTGAGCGAAGATTTACTGAGTTGTATTGAGAAACTATAATCTCGGTGATTAGGTATCTGGCAGAGCTTCGAGACGGTTTTTATAGTCTCACTAGTGTGTCCAGAGTGTTTTTGGATGACACAGATTTGATATGATTCAAATTCCTATGGAAGATATTTGCTAATGCAATGTACAAGGAGTTGCTGTTTATGCAACCCTTTTTCTGATGGATTTTTACTATTATTACCATTTATGATAAGTTGCTGGTGATGCACTCAACTTTCTGACGGATTGTATGCTATGTCGATTTATGATGAGTTGCTGGTGTTGCACTCAATTTATCTATGGATTTACTTACTATTATACCTTGTGATTTGCCGTGATCTGTTATCCATGATGTCAACGTTACTGTCGTAAATAAACTGTGTATAAGTTGAAAACTAATTCGTCTTACCCGTTGGTCTATTTCCTGACCCAACGTTACTGTTGTGTGGGTGACATTAGATGTAAACAAACCAAAATAACTCATGACATTCGCCCATTATATTTACATCTGTCGGCCACTAATAGAAAGCCCGACATTACTAACATCGACCTTGTCAGTTGTACTACACCACAACACCCACCACAAACAATCAACAATAACAGAAACCACTAACAGAACAGTTTGTAACGAATTTCTACAGTAACAGAAGTGGTGTCTCCAGTGATTTGGGGTACGATACCAAGAACAGAAGTAGTTGGACAGTATCACCATATAAACATCTAACAGACGTGCAATAGCATTCCTCAGAACAACCACTAACATAATTTTTTGTGATGTACGAGTCAAGTTATACAGTGTTGCCAGTGCGAGTTTTTGTGTACAAGTTTTTCAACTAGACATCAACCAGTACGTTTCAAGGACCTGAGAAGCTAGGAGATCCAATCTATAGACCTTGTGATACCCGATGCCCATCGTTGTCGTTGTCGCGAAGGCCGGGAGTTCTTATTTGAAGATAAGTGGTTTTTGTATGTGCACTGTGCCACTGTTAGATGTTAACGAGCCTTTCTTGATAGCGTATACTATTTGTTCTGATTAGTGTTCTATGTTCCATGTTTATGCGGGTTTGGTTGGAAGGTGACTTACGGTAGGAAACATCCCAGTTTTTTATTCCAGGGCCTACGTAAGCGTTCTTTAGGGACACTCTTGCAGATTTCCCGCAGTGGAAATTCCAGCAATTTTGCTGAAGGATTTTCAGTCCACTGTGTTTGGTGATCTGTGATACTATTGTTTAGATGTGACGAACTGTTTTATTGTGGTATTTTTTTCTCTGTGCCTTACTTTCTTGATTAATTTGTTTGTGATTGTGCATCTAATCTTACTATCATTTATTTCTATACACATTTTTTTCTTTATACACTGTGCTGTTGCTTGTCTTGTCACTTCTCTCGCAGTGTCATTGCATTCTTTGCAATATTTTTTCTTTAGTTCTGCTTTCTTGTTTATTTGTTTCTGCGAACGTTATCATTTGTCTTGGGTATTTCGTCTTGGTTTTTGTCATTTTCCGTACCTTCATCATGTATTTCTTGTCTTAATGTTATACACTTGATGATTGATTTATAATTATATGCTACATTTGTATACAAGTTCTATTAACAAGAACTTGCCTCCCACTAATTAGGGATAAGATTAACTTCTTAGATAATATCCTAGATAAGTTAAATATCTTATAAAACTAGACATAATGTCTAGTTTGGACTATTTCATCAAGCACGGGAAGGCGCTTGGTATGGAGCCTGAAGAGTTAAAACTTTTCGCAACCGTTGAGTATGCAAAAGTACAGGAAGCTGAAAAACAAAAACTTCAAATGGAAGAAAAAAACTTCAAATGGAAGCTGAAAAATATAAACTTCAAATGGAAGCTGAAGATAAAAAAATGCAAGCAGTTGAGAACGAAAACCGTAGACTTCACGAGCAAAAGTTGTTTGCTATGGAACTTAAGAAAATGAAGGTAATGAATGAAAATAATACACACAATGCTACGGATACTCAGACAACTTCACATAGGACCAATTCAAATTTCTATAAGATCAGATTGCCTCCTTTTAGACTTATCTCCGATGACATCTTATTCTATCTGAATAGGTTTGAACTCACATGTGAGTCTCACAAAATAGATAAGTCGGAAAACTGTGCACGACTTATGGAACTACTTTCAGGTGAAGCTATGACAGCTGTAAGTATGTTAGAAGGTCCTGATAAGAATAACTACGATACTGTCAGAGCTGTGTTATTAAAAAATATCAACTTGATGAAGACGGCTATCGTCTCCGCTTTAAATCTCTGTTGCCGGAGATTGGAAAAAAAATTTCTGAATTTATAGCAAATATTCGTCTTACGTTCTCACGTTGAGTTGAGCTCTCAAACATTGAGCACACATATGAAGCCCTCATGGACTTATTGCTTCGTGACAAAGTCATGTCGTCAGTTAACGCTTCTTTTCTTTCCTTTCTACATGAGCGAGAGCCTAAAAACTTGAATGATACGGAACAATAGTGTCGCCAATACGTAACTGCACACCCAAATGTAATTGTGAGCCACTCTCAGGTCAGAGAGGGTTTACCCGTGGCTTCGGCAATACCATATGGTTCTAATTTTCGCAGTAGATCACAAAGCGTTGATCGAAATTTTGGTACTGAAGGTTATCGTGATTTTAGACAGTACCAAGGTAGTCCATCACGTAGTAATTCTCCTTCTCCAAGAAACTGGAGACAATTTAATGGACCTCAACATTTTGGTTCCAACAATGTTGGAAATTATGGAAGGGATAACTACACTAGGGATTATCAACCTTTCAGTAATTTTTCTCGAAGGCAACAAAATTCATCTAATAGATATTTTGATCCAAGAGGAAATGGTAATCGCAACAATTCTCACTGGGGTTCAAATCAGAATAATGGTCCCAATAGAGATAATAATAATGATCCCAATAGGGGAAATAACAATGGTCCCATAGAGATAATAGTTGTGATCGATCTCGATATGGTGGTAGATCTCCAAATGATAGATCGCATCGCCATGCAATCTCTGCTCAACAGGAGCCTCAGGTTTTTGTTAATCAGGGTAACAATAATAATAATGTCTCTAATGCTACTGCTTGTTCTGCTTTTGATTTCAATCGTGTATCTCAGTGCCCTGAGTGCACAACTTTATTCCAGCCTACAGCGGTGACTGCCTTGAGTTGTGGTCATCCTCTACCGACTCTTCCTGCCTTGTCTGCACATGATGGAACAGGGTGTCTTACCCTACACAAGGGATTTGTAAATAGTAATCCCATCTCAGTACTCTTTGATTTGGGATGCACGACTGTTGGGATTAGACAGACTCTAGTTCATCCATCTTGCGCAAGAGGTAATATGGTGAAATGTGTGACATTCGGTGGGACAGTTGAGACTTTTCCGACTGCGATAGTCCACATTGCCACACCGTTTTTCACTGGTTATATACACGCATGTATGCTCAGAGCACCAATCGCCGACCTTACTGTTGGACAGATGCATGGTATAAAGGTGTGTACGCCGGTACAAATTGCTGTTTGAGAAGGCAACATCACCTGACTGCTGCCACCTTAACGACTATGCCAAAATCTTATCACCAGGTACATTCTGCTAACGTGATACATTCTGCTAATTTGGTGCAATCTTGCAGTATTGATGATACGATTGTTCATCATACTAATTTTAGTGCTCCTTTTGGCCTAGTTCGACATACCTCAGTACGTCATTACTCTAACTTTGATTCTTCTTTAAGTACTATTATAGAAGAAGATCCTTCGGTTTTGTCTGACACACACTAACTTTATAGCTACGACTGAATCTACATCCAGTCACGTTGATTGCAACTTCTTTGCTGCAATGACTAATGTTTTATTTGCTACATGTACGGACTTAGTTGTTAGTACATATCTACACCTTATGAATTTCTTTACCTTTCTTATTGGGCCGGTTAGCTCAGTATCTTCGTGTTTTTCGACTTTTTGTCGCACGTTCTGCTTTCCTTTTAAACTTCGACGCAGATCCAAGTTTACTACTGTCTGTTTTTACACCTTTATGGTATATTTCTTGCTTTTTTCTTTGTCCAGTACACATGCTATGACTTCACTTCAGCCTTTGAGATATACGCCTTTGTCAACTGCATTTCCTTTGTCTTACGCAAAATCTCAGATTGTCAGACATCATTACACTCTTGGTCATCATTACACTCAACATGACGTTGGTATCATGTGCATATTCACGACTTTTCTGTACATCATTGCACGCTGCTATTTTTCTCGGACACTTTTATCGCCCTATATGGTTGATAATTGCAATTCAGTCTGTGCTACTTTCACTGCTACCCTTTCTCGTTTATCGGAGGAAGGTTCGACTAACATCATACAGTGGTCTGAAGTTTGCATAGCCACATTTGGTAGGTTAAAGTTAAAGTTAATTTTTTTTTCCTCTCAAATAATATCCTACCGTTACCAAACAGGAATTTTCATTTGATCATTCGCAGGAACGCCTTCTCGATGGGAATCGGAGCTGTTATACGAGTCTTATATATATACTATTGACTGAATTTGAGCGTGGATACTCTGCAATAGATATCAATATGTTGGACTTCACCATTCAAGCCATTCGGAATTTTGACACCGCAGTGAATGATTTTGTCTCAACACGCTCACAAGACTTTCCAAGACCGCTGGAGCAGAAAAAGCTGAATAGAAACAGACTTATTTGGCGCAACGACCTCCAGGGGGCTCAAACACTGAAATTAGAGAAGAAAGACATTCATTACGTTGCACTTTCCTGTCTCTTTTATTCTCTCTCTGTCTCTGTCTATTTTTCTCGCGTTTCTTATCTTTCTTTCTCTCGCTACCACCAACCCTCTATTAGTCCTCGTGTTACCCAACCCTCCACGACTCACCTGTGAGTAAGAGTGGACAGAAACATAAGCGACGACTAAGTCGAACAAACTGTTGAACAGGTCACGGATGTTAGCGGTTTCAGGCTCAGAGAATCCGGCGTTGCCAGGATAGATATTGCTGGTGCATAAACTAGATACACCTGTGGCTGTCAGAGGAGGACATGGTTGTGAAAGTTATTCACGTGTTTGTAAGGGATCGAAGCGGCATGACGTTACAAGCATGTGCAACATACCCTCCTATATAAGTAGGAACGTACATCTGACAGTGATGGTATTATTTATAAGATCAGTTAGACGGGACATCTGACAGTGATGGTATTATTTATAAGATCAGTTAGACGGGACATCTGACAGTGATGGTATTATTTATAAGATCAGTTAGACGGGACATCTGACAGTGATGGTATTATTTATAAGATCAGTTAGACGGGACATCTGACAGTGATGGTATTATTTATAAGATCAGTTAGACGGGACATCTGACAGTGATGGTATTATTTATAAGATCAGTTAGACGGGACATCTGACAGTGATGGTATTATTTATAAGATCAGTTAGACGGGACATCTGACAGTGATGGTATTATTTATAAGATCAGTTAGACGGGACATCTGACAGTGATGGTATTATTTATAAGATCAGTTAGACGAGACATCTGACAGTGATGGTATTATTTATAAGATCAGTTAGACGGGACATCTGACAGTGATGGTATTATTTATAAGATCAGTTAGACGGGACATCTGACAGTGATGGTATTATTTATAAGATCAGTTAGACGGGACATCTGACAGTGATGGTATTATTTATAAGATCAGTTAGACGGGACATCTGACAGTGATGGTATTATTTATAAGATCAGTTAGACGGGACATCTGACAGTGATGGTATTATTTATAAGATCAGTTAGACGGGACATCTGACAGTGATGGTATTATTTATAAGATCAGTTAGACGGGACATCTGACAGTGATGGTATTATTTATAAGATCAGTTAGACGGGACATCTGACAGTGATGGTATTATTTATAAGATCAGTTAGACGGGACATCTGACAGTGATGGTATTATTTATAAGATCAGTTAGACGGGACATCTGACAGTGATGGTATTATTTATAAGATCAGTTAGACGGGACATCTGACAGTGATGGTATTATTTATAAGATCAGTTAGACGGGACATCTGACAGTGATGGTATTATTTATAAGATCAGTTAGACGGGACATCTGACAGTGATGGTATTATTTATAAGATCAGTTAGACGGGACATCTGACAGTGATGGTATTATTTATAAGATCAGTTAGACGGGACATCTGACAGTGATGGTATTATTTATAAGATCAGTTAGACGGGACATCTGACAGTGATGGTATTATTTATAAGATCAGTTTCTGGACAGTGATGGGACGGGACATCTGACAGTGATGGTATTATTTATAAGATCAGTTAGACGGGGGACATCTGACAGTGATGGTATTATTTATAAGACGGGACGGGACATCTGACAGTGATGGTATTATTTATAAGATCAGTTAGACGGGACATCTGACAGTGATGGTATTATTTATAAGATCAGTTAGACGGGACATCTGACAGTGATGGTATTATTTATAAGATCAGTTAGACGGGACATCTGACAGTGATGGTATTATTTATAAGATCAGTTAGACGGGACATCTGACAGTGATGGTATTATTTATAAGATCAGTTAGACGGGACATCTGACAGTGATGGTATTATTTATAAGATCAGTTAGACGGGACATCTGACAGTGATGGTATTATTTATAAGATCAGTTAGACGGGACATCTGACAGTGATGGTATTATTTATAAGATCAGTTAGACGGGACATCTGACAGTGATGGTATTATTTATAAGATCAGTTAGACGGGACATCTGACAGTGATGGTATTATTTATAAGATCAGTTAGACGGGACATCTGACAGTGATGGTATTATTTATAAGATCAGTTAGACGGGACATCTGACAGTGATGGTATTATTTATAAGATCAGTTAGACGGGACATCTGACAGTGATGGTATTATTTATAAGATCAGTTAGACGGGACATCTGACAGTGATGGTATTATTTATAAGATCAGTTAGACGGGACGGGACATCTGACAGTGATGGTATTATTTATAAGATCAGTTAGACGGGACATCTGACAGTGATGGTATTATTTATAAGATCAGTTAGACGGGACATCTGACAGTGATGGTATTATTTATAAGATCAGTTAGACGGGACATCTGACAGTGATGGTATTATTTATAAGATCAGTTAGACGGGACATCTGACAGTGATGGTATTATTTTTAAGATCAGTTAGACGGGACATCTGACAGTGATGGTATTATTTATAAGATCAGTTAGACGGGACATCTGACAGTGATGGTATTATTTATAAGATCAGTTAGACGGGACATCTGACAGTGATGGTATTATTTATAAGATCAGTTAGACGGGACATCTGACAGTGATGGTATTATTTATAAGATCAGTTAGACGGGACATCTGACAGTGATGGTATTATTTATAAGATCAGTTAGACGGGACATCTGACAGTGATGGTATTATTTATAAGATCAGTTAGACGGGACATCTGACAGTGATGGTATTATTTATAAGATCAGTTAGACGGGACATCTGACAGTGATGGTATTATTATTTATAAGATCAGTTAGACGGGACATCTGACAGTGATGGTATTATTTATAAGATCAGTTAGACGGGACATCTGACAGTGATGGTATTATTTATAAGATCAGTTAGACGGGACATCTGACAGTGATGGTATTATTTATAAGATCAGTTAGACGGGACATCTGACAGTGATGGTATTATTTATAAGATCAGTTAGACGGGACATCTGACAGTGATGGTATTATTTTATAAGATCAGTTAGACGGGACATCTGACAGTGATGGTATTATTTATAAGATCAGTTAGACGGGACATCTGACAGTGATGGTATTATTTATAAGATCAGTTAGACGGGACATCTGACAGTGATGGTATTATTTATAAGATCAGTTAGACGGGACATCTGACAGTGATGGTATTATTTATAAGATCAGTTAGACGGGACATCTGACAGTGATGGTATTATTTATAAGATCAGTTAGACGGGACATCTGACAGTGATGGTATTATTTATAAGATCAGTTAGACGGGACATCTGACAGTGATGGTATTATTTATAAGATCAGTTAGACGGGACATCTGACAGTGATGGTATTATTTATAAGATCAGTTAGACGGGACATCTGACAGTGATGGTATTATTTATAAGATCAGTTAGACGGGACATCTGACAGTGATGGTATTATTTATAAGATCAGTTAGACGGGACATCTGACAGTGATGGTATTATTTATAAGATCAGTTAGACGAGACATCTGACAGTGATGGTATTATATATAAGATCAGTTAGACGGGACATCTGACAGTGATGGTATTATTTATAAGATCAGTTAGACGGGACGGGACATCTGACAGTGATGGTATTATTTATAAGATCAGTTAGACGGGACATCTGACAGTGATGGTATTATTTATAAGATCAGTTAGACGGGACATCTGACAGTGATGGTATTATTTATAAGATCAGTTAGACGGGACATCTGACAGTGATGGTATTATTTATAAGATCAGTTAGACGGGACATCTGACAGTGATGGTATTATTTATAAGATCAGTTAGACGGGACATCTGACAGTGATGGTATTATTTATAAGATCAGTTAGACGAGACATCTGACAGTGATGGTATTATTTATAAGATCAGTTAGACGGGACATCTGACAGTGATGGTATTATTTATAAGATCAGTTAGACGGGACATCTGACAGTGATGGTATTATTTATAAGATCAGTTAGACGGGACATCTGACAGTGATGGTATTATTTATAAGATCAGTTAGACGAGACATCTGACAGTGATGGTATTATTTATAAGATCAGTTAGACGGGACATCTGACAGTGATGGTATTATTTATAAGATCAGTTAGACGGGACATCTGACAGTGACGGTATTATATATAAGATCAGTTAGACGGGACATCTGACAGTGATGGTATTATTTATAAGATCAGTTAGACGGGACATCTGACAGTGATGGTATTATTTATAAGATCAGTTAGACGGGACATCTGACAGTGATGGTATTATTTATAAGATCAGTTAGACGGGACGGGACACCTGACAGTGATGGTATTATTTATAAGATCAGTTAGACGGGACATCTGACAGTGATGGTATTATATATAAGATCAGTTAGACGGGACATCTGACAGTGACGGTATTATTTATAAGATCAGTTAGACGGGACGGGACATCTGACAGTGATGGTATTATTTATAAGATCAGTTAGACGGGACATCTGACAGTGACGGTATTATTTATAAGATCAGTTAGACGGGACATCTGACAGTGATGGTATTATTTATAAGATCAGTTAGACGGGACATCTGACAGTGATGGTATTATTTATAAGATCAGTTAGACGGGACATCTGACATTGATGGTATTATTTATAAGATCAGTTAGACGGGACATCTGACAGTGATGGTATTATTTATAAGATCAGTTAGACGAGACATCTGACAGTGATGGTATTATTTATAAGATCAGTTAGACGGGACATCTGACAGTGATGGTATTATTTATAAGATCAGTTAGATGGGACATCTGACAGTGATGGTATTATTTATAAGATCAGTTAGACGGGACATCTGACAGTGATGGTATTATTTATAAGATCAGTTAGACGGGACATCTGACAGTGATGGTATTATTTATAAGATCAGTTAGACGGGACATCTGACAGTGATGGTATTATTTATAAGATCAGTTAGACGGGACATCTGACAGTGATGGTATTATTTATAAGATCAGTTAGACGGGACATCTGACAGTGATGGTATTATTTATAAGATCAGTTAGACGGGACATCTGACAGTGATGGTATTATTTATAAGATCAGTTAGACGGGACATCTGACAGTGATGGTATTATATATAAGATCAGTTAGACAGGACATCTGACAGTGATGGTATTATTTATAAGATCAGTTAGACGGGACATCTGACAGTGATGGTATTATTTATAAGATCAGTTAGACGGGACATCTGACAGTGATGGTATTATTTATAAGATCAGTTAGACGGGACATCTGACAGTGATGGTATTATTTATAAGATCAGTTAGACGGGACATCTGACAGTGATGGTATTATTTATAAGATCAGTTAGACGGGACATCTGACAGTGATGGTATTATTTATAAGATCAGTTAGACGGGACATCTGACAGTGATGGTATTATTTATAAGATCAGTTAGACGGGACATCTGACAGTGATGGTATTATTTATAAGAATCAGTTAGACGGGACATCTGACAGTGATGGTATTATTTATAAGATCAGTTAGACGGGACATCTGACAGTGATGGTATTATTTATAAGATCAGTTAGACGGGACATCTGACAGTGATGGTATTATTTATAAGATCAGTTAGACGGGACATCTGACAGTGATGGTATTATTTATAAGATCAGTTAGACGGGACATCTGACAGTGATGGTATTATTTATAAGATCAGTTAGACGGGACATCTGACAGTGATGGTATTATTTATAAGATCAGTTATACGGGACATCTGACAGTGATGGTATTATATATAAGATCAGTTAGACGGGACATCTGACAGTGATGGTATTATTTATAAGATCAGTTAGACGGGACATCTGACAGTGATGGTATTATATATAAGATCAGTTAGACGGGACATCTGACAGTGATGGTATTATTTATAAGATCAGTTAGACGGGACATCTGACAGTGATGGTATTATTTATAAGATCAGTTAGACGGGACATCTGACAGTGATGGTATTATTTATAAGATCAGTTAGACGGGACATCTGACAGTGATGGTATTATATATAAGATCAGTTAGACGGGACATCTGACAGTGATGGTATTATTTAAAAGATCAGTTAGACGGGACATCTGACAGTGATGGTATTATATATAAGATCAGTTAGACGGGACATCTGACAGTGATGGTATTATTTATAAGATCAGTTAGACGGGACATCTGACAGTGATGGTATTATTTATAAGATCAGTTAGACGGGACATCTGACAGTGATGGTATTATTTATAAGATCAGTTAGACGGGACATCTGACAGTGATGGTATTATTTATAAGATCAGTTAGACGGGACATCTGACAGTGATGGTATTATATATAAGATCAGTTAGACGATCAGTTAGACGGGACATCTGACAGTGATGGTATTATTTATAAGATCAGTTAGACGGGACATCTGACAGTGATGGTATTATATATAAGATCAGTTAGACGGGACATCTGACAGTGATGGTATTATTTATAAGATCAGTTAGACGGGACATCTGACAGTGATGGTATTATTTATAAGATCAGTTAGACGGGACATCTGACAGTGATGGTATTATATATAAGATCAGTTAGACGGGACATCTGACAGTGATGGTATTATTTATAAGATCAGTTAGACGGGACATCTGACAGTGATGGTATTATTTATAAGATCAGTTAGACGGGACATCTGACAGTGATGGTATTATTTATAAGATCAGTTAGACGGGACATCTGACAGTGATGGTATTATTTATAAGATCAGTTAGACGGGACATCTGACAGTGATGGTATTATTTATAAGATCAGTTAGACGGGACATCTGACAGTGATGGTATTATATATAAGATCAGTTAGACGGGACATCTGACAGTGATGGTATTATTTATAAGATCAGTTAGACGGGACATCTGACAGTGATGGTATTATTTATAAGATCAGTTAGACGGGACATCTGACAGTGATGGTATTATTTATAAGATCAGTTAGACGGGACATCTGACAGTGATGGTATTATTTATAAGATCAGTTAGACGGGACATCTGACAGTGATGGTATTATTTATAAGATCAGTTAGACGGGACATCTGACAGTGATGGTATTATTTATAAGATCAGTTAGACGGGACATCTGACAGTGATGGTATTATTTATAAGATCAGTTAGACGGGACATCTGACAGTGATGGTATTATTTATAAGATCAGTTAGACGGGACATCTGACAGTGATGGTATTATTTATAAGATCAGTTAGACGGGACATCTGACAGTGATGATAAATAATTAAATCAGTTAGTACGGGACATCCGTCAGTGATGGTATTATATAAGTAAGATCAGTTATATGGGACATCCGACAGTGATGGTATTATATATAACATCAGTTATATGGGGCATCTGACAATGATGATGTTACATAATTAAGATCAATTAGTACGGGACATCATACAATGGTGGTATTATGTAAGTAAGATCAGATAGACGGGACATCTGACAGTGATGGTATTATATAAGTAAGATAAGTTATACGGGACATCCAACAGTGATGGTATTATATAAGTAAGATAAGTTATACGGGACATCCCTCAGTGATGGTATTATATAAGTAAGATCAGTTAGACGGAACATCCGACAGTGATGGTATTATATGTAAGATTAGTCAGACGGGACATGCGACAGTGATGGTAATATATATAAGATAAGTTAGACGGGACGTCCGACAGTGATGGTTTTATATAAGTAATGTACGTTATACACAGAAAGAGTAGGCTAATAAGTTGGCAAAAATAAACAGATCCACAGAAAAAATCATTTAGTGCTCAAAAGAGCATTGATAATTTTTATTGGATTATTATATTTACAACTTATTGATCAAACTACAGTACAATGAGCTGTAGATATAATAATTTTTATTGGATTATTATATTTACAACTTATTGATCAAGCTACAGTACAATGAGCTGTAGATATAATAATTGTTATTGGGTTATTATATTTACAACTTACTGATCATGCTAAAGTACAATGAGCTATAGATATAATAATTTTTATTGGATTATTATATTTAAAACTTACTGATCATGCTAAAGTACAATGAGCTGTAGATATAATAATTTTTATTGGATTATTATATTTAAAACTTACTGATCATGCTAAAGTACAATGAGCTGTAGATATAATAATTTTTATTGGATTATTATATTTACAACTTACTGATCATACTAAAGTACAATGAGCTGTAGATATAATAATTTTTATTGGATTATTATATTTAAAACTTACTGATCATGCTAAAGTACAATGAGCTGTAGATATAACAACTTACTGATCATGCTAAAGTACAATGAGCTGTAGATATAACAACTTACTGATCATGCTAAAGTACAATGAGCTGTAGATATAATAATTTTTATTGGATTATTATATTTACAACTTACTGATCATGCTAAAGTACAATGAGCTGTAGATATAATAATTTTTATTGGATTATTATATTTAAAACTTACTGATCATGCTAAAGTACAATGAGCTGTAGATATAACAACTTACTGATCATGCTAAAGTACAATGAGCTGTAGATATAACAACTTACTGATCATGCTAAAGTACAATGAGCTGTAGATATAATAATTTTTATTGGATTATTATATTTACAACTTACTGATCATGCTAAAGTACAATGAGCTGTAGATATAACAACTTACTGATCATGCTAAAGTACAATGAGCTGTAGATATAATAATTTTTATTGGATTATTATATTTACAATTTACTGATCATGCTAAAGTACAATGAGCTGTAGATATAACAACTTACTGATCATGCTAAAGTACAATGAGCTGTAGATATAACAACTTACTGATCATGCTAAAGTACAATGAGCTGTAGATGTAACAACTTACTGATCATGCTAAAGTACAATGAGCAGTAGATATAACAACTTACTGATCATGCTAAAGTACAATGAGCTGTAGATATAACAACTTACTGATCATGCTAAAGTACAACGAGCTGTAGATATAACAACTTACTGATCATGCTAAAGTACAATGAGCTGTAGATATAACAACTTACTGATCATGCTAAAGTACAATGAGCTCTAGATGTAACAACTTACTGATCATGCTAAAGTACAATGAGCTGTAGATATAACAACTTACTGATCATGCTAAAGTACAATGAGCTGTAGATGTAACAACTTACTGATCATGCTAAAGTACAATGAGCAGTTTATATAACAACTTACTGATCATGCTAAAGTACAATGAGCTGTAGATATAACAACTTACTGATCATGCTAAAGTACAGTGAGCTGTAGATGTAACAACTTACTGATCATGCTAAAGTACAATGAGCTGTAGATATAACAACTTACTGATCATGCTAAAGTACAATGAGCTGTAGATATAACAACTTACTGATCATGCTAAAGTACAACGAGCTGTAGATATAACAACTTACTGATCATGCTAAAGTACAATGAGCTGTAGATATAATAATTTTTATGCTGAGGTTTTCTGAGACCTGACTTTATTTCAAGGGTTCCTCCAGGATAAAAATTAGTTGACAAAGGTTGTTCTATGGGGAGGGAGAAGGACAATCATGATGATGATGATAACGATAATGATGATGACGATATCACCACCAGAGACCTACCACTAACCACAACTCCACCACCCTGTCACAGACAGATAGACAAACCGACTCTGAAATAGAGGCACATACAGAAATAAAAAGCACGCTGTCAGACGCACAAACCTTCTAATATATAACTTCATCAAACAGTAAAACGGACAATCAAAATAAAGATATAAAAAAAACACAGCTACATGCCGACTTACTGCCAAAGAAAGCATCGAAGTTTCTGTTCAAGTCGACACCGTAACAAGTCCTGTTAATGTAGCGTCTGTTCTTTCTCCACAGGCGGTTCTGAAAAATTAACAATATTTCTTCCGTCAGTTCTAGGTAAGAAAATTAAGAATACTACAGTACGTTTATATTAATCAAAACAGATATATAAGATAGTAAGCCTTACAGACTTTCTTGACACACACTTGCGCAGAATTGGAGGATATAAACAGTATGACAAGATCATCAATTTAGAACTGATGACAAGAACCGGACATGTGCCAGCGGAGCCGGATTTGAGATGAAGACGCTAGTGTTGGATTGGAAGCACACCCAGGAAACCTTTTTTGTAGCATTACAAGGCAGTCTTTGTTCTGTAATAACAAGTCTGAGAGAAATAGATGGTGGTAAAAATATGGAGAAGGAAACTGGATAGAGATAAGGAAGGATCCATAAATCATGGAGAAAGAAATTGAATTGATATGAGGAATGATACATAAATGATGGAGAAAGAAACTGGGTAGAGATAAGGAAGGATACATAAAACATGGAGAAAGAAGCTGGATAGAGATAAGGAAGGATACATAAATCATGGAGTAAGAAACTGGGTAGAGATAAGGAAGAATACCTAAAAAATGGAAAGATCTTGATGTCACACCGAGAGTTTTTAGAGCCCAGGGCGAGCCAGGGAAAATGTGTCCTGATCACCTCCAGATAAGATACATGGCATTTTGTAGACAATCAAAATGGAGTATAAAGGACAAGCTAAAGACAAGTTGTCTTGCTGCAGTTTTTTCGAATCTATAATTTTTTTAAGTTGCTGCATCTTTGGCATGAAGTTCCATAAAGTCAAAGAATGGCTCTTGACTGCCACCTTTTTGGTCACAAATTCCAGGTCTACAAACCTGATTACCTGCGACAGTTGGTTCCGATGTCAAAGGTCGGGAGTTTAAAACAGTATGACACCATAATACTTATTTCTTTTACTGTCACTAAGCAGCTCGTTTTTGACTACTTCACAATGAGATATCAATATGACCGAATGAATACAATTTCCACCGTTTGCCTCATCGCTAACTGCAAAACTTTCTTTATGACCAAGTAGTGCCAGATTTAGGAAAGCTAGGAACTTTACACAAGCCATTATTCCTTTCAAGACTTCCCGCCATCTTCGTCTGTCAGTCTAAATCTGAACTTCAACGTGTGCATTGATTTAATTGTCATGGACAATTCTTCTCTCTGTTGCCTTCCATGGGATAAAAGATAATCTGTGACTTGGAATATTCTGGTGTTCACTTTTTCGGTATGTCACCAACTGAATCCAGTAGCTAATTCAAAAGTCCTTATAAGGAAGAAACTACGCGACAATTATTCAAAATACGCCATCAATATACAATATTTTAAATACATAACACATACAGTTCTCAACATACAGTTCTCAACATACAGTTCTCAACATACAGTTCTCAACATACAGTTCTCAACATACAGTTCTCAACCTACAGTTCTCAACCTACAGTTCTCAACCTACAGTTCTCAACATACAGTTCTCAACATACAGTTCTCAACCTACAGTTCTCAACATACAGTTCTCAACATACAGTTCTCAACATACAGTTCTCAACATACAGTTCTCAACATACAGTTTCAACATATTGTTCGAGTGGCTGCTGCTGCAGAGTAGAGAACATTGTTCTTGGAAGAGTGACGGATCAGAACTCGCCGGTAGCGGTAATGCGATGCGCTGCTACCGTGCACCATGGGTTTCGGTAAAAGAGATAAGTAGCGTGTAGATTTTTTGCCTACGAGAGCACGATAACTTGCTCACTAATATTAGTTTTGACTGTTTTTTATAGCCGAAGAAGATTTAAAGACGCAAATGAAAATTATAGAAACGGCTGAGAAGGACAATATTCGGAGTGCGTTAACAGGACAACAATGTTCGTAGAGAAACGACTTTTTGGTGCCCCCGCCTGCGGCGCCCGAAGCGGCCACCCACTCGTGCCACCCATTCGCTACGCCACTGCGTATGGCACAGAACATGAAGGCTTGACAAGAACCTCAATGCGCCTCAAGAACTCAATTCCTACAAGCCTGAAAACTCACGACGTTAATGGATAATTAATTAATCAGTCTTGCTAAGACAAATGACAAAGAAACGGCGTACGCTACGACCACAAACTCTTCGTCGGGGGTAAGCGCAAGAAAACAATGAAAATAAATTGAGAATTAAATTAAATTAAGCATATAAAAATATTTTTTTTTAAAGATACAAATCACAAACGAAGTTCGCTGTTGTCACTCCGATAAACCCACGTTAATATTACCCAGTCAATTATTATTTAAATACATTTCTTAAGTACTTAAGATGGATCAAGAAACAAAGAGACTCACGGTAGAATGTGTGTACTCGTAGCCGTCAGGGTTAGTCACTGGAACAACGTACCAGTCATACTTGTCCAAGAGAGACCTGGCTGTTGAATCTCCCGCGGTGTAATCTTGCAGTACCTGGTTAAATTATACATTCAGGAAATATTGTATTGTTTGATGTTTTTATTTTATATAGTGAGAAGATGTAAGACTGATGAGAAAAGAGATAGAGGATTACCAAGAAAAACGGTTCTGGGCAGTTTAGATCATGAGATAATGAAATAAAGCACAATGAGCGATGACTACAGAGTCAGATTTCTCCCGATGATTCTCAGAATCATCTCGTCAGATGCGGAAAGGGTCCAGCAAAAATCCCTAATCCAGATGTATCATCGACGAAAAAAGGAAACAGGAAAAACAGATATTAATATCTATAACTGCATGAGAGAGTGTAGAACACCATTCACCTCCATCATCATGTGTGTGTATTCGTGTGTGGCTACTACACTACAAGATATGAACTCTGTACAGAGCGATACAACAGGAGGCAATCTGATCATCAGAAGTGCCCCCCCCCCCTTGATCAAGTGTTTCGCCCCTTAATCTCCTTTACACTCTATGGGGGGCGGGCCCACTTAGAACATGACTCCCAAGTGTCAGTCTCCTTTTATCTAAGTTCAGAGAATTGAACCCACTCCACCTTGGTTGCAGCTTTCAAATGCACTTCTATTTCTGTCAGCTGGAGGCAATTGTGAAAGTAACCCCTATGTTGAACACAAATTACTGTCGCGAGTTCCATAGCCCGTTGCGGTTGTTCCACAGCCAGCACGATGCATTTTCCGCCGTTTAGCTGAGCCTCTTAAAGCGAAACTACACAATGAATACTCAGTATGTGGATCTTCTTCTTCCTCGTTCGTCCTGAAAAGGACGTTGGTTGAGTTGTGTCTGTTTACAGCGGAGCTGCGATATCTGCACCTTTCGTCCGACACATACGACTTCTGCACGGCATTTTTTGGGACCGGGTTTGCCTTCCCTCTTCAATCCCTACTCTCTCAGCCAGACTGCAGTGATGCAGCCTGTTTCCAGGACCACCACGTGGAGGTAGAGTAGGGTCTTGGTCAGCTCTGGTTCGCTGACCCTGACGCAAGCAGTCAAGCTATGGGTCGCTGAATGCATTCTCTATTGCTGCATCTTTGGGTCCCAATATGTGGATAAAGTAACTAACCCTGTTGGTGAGAAAATACTAACATTAATTTATTAAACGCAGAGTTATTAAGGTCAATACTAGCATACATTTCTGAAAAAAAGAATGGTATAAAATGTCGGTATCAAACACGAATAACGATAAATTATGATGTTGTATGTGTGTACTATTGCGCTGGAAAAAAGAACTGATTGAGTCAAAGAACAACTATCTCTGTTTAACTTGGAAACAACAACAACAACAAACACATCACACTACAGAATGTCTATAATAAATTACTTGAAAAGATAGTTGCAAGACAAGTAATGAGCCACTTGAAAAAATAGTTGCAAGACAAGTAATGAGCCACTTGAAAAAATAGTTGCAAGACAAGTAATGAGCCACTTGAAAAGAGAGTTGCAAGACAATTAATGAGCCACTCGAAAATGCACACATCATTCCTGATACCCTGGGTAGCTATAGGCCAGTGAAAACAACATGGGGTAATGCTTCCCGTTTGCGTACGATGTGTACGAGGAATTGAAGGGTAAAATAGAAACGGTGGCTGTCGCAATTGACCTAGAGGATGCTTATAACAGTGTGGACTTTGCAACCCTAATAGACTGTATAATGGCATGTGGTGTAAACCCTTGGGTAACAAGGTGGATAGCAGCTGCCTTAATGGAGAGATCAGTTGCATTTTGCTTGGGAACTTGGGCATCAGAACCAAAGCGCATTTGCCCGGGACCACCCCAGAGTTCTCCACTATCCCCAGTGCTGTTTAACATCTACACAGCAAAAGTAGCAACCTTTCAACCAACCGGACTGGGATGTACATTAACTTTCGCAGATGACATACTCATGTATAGAACTGGCTCAGACAGAAAGGAAATGGTCCAAGGCATACAAGAGACACTACAGGCCGTTTCTAAATGGTGTGAGGAAAGTGGCTCAAAGGTCAATCCCAACAAGGCCTGTGTGATGTCGTGCTCTTTGAACATCTCCATAGTGAAAGCAGACCTTCCATACATCACTTTCAATGGTCAGAACATTGAAAGGCAAGACACGCTGAAGTACCTGGGGGTAACGTTTGATCGTGGGTATCATTCCAGTATCATGTCGAACTGATCATGCAGATGTGCAAACGAGGACTGGTAACCTTAAAAACAATGGCTGCTGAGCGCTTGGAACAGAGACTTGTTTCTCATGTAATACACTGGACAACAGCCAAAATGTATCCGAGACAAAAGTAGCTATTTTTAACTAATTTGAACATGCTGATCACGAATATGAACTTAAAAATCGCGAATTAGCTCTAGTTTTCAAGATCCGAGGGGGGGGGGGGGGGAGGAGGGGGGGGGTTCAGTATGCTGGTGGCTTCACCTTCCCGACGCGAATGACCCAGGCCTTCTCTTTTCTATAGCCCTAGCGCGTGATTCCCCACGAGAGTGAATTGAATGATCTAGTGAGAGATCTGGAATTGCCAAAAAATAAAGCAGAGCTGTTGGGGTCCAGACTGCAGCAATGGAATCTTCTAGAACAGAATGTGCATGTGTCCTTGTTTCGTGCTCGGCAAAAAGATCTGCTTCCATATTTCAAAATGACAGATAACCTCATTGCTTGCATTGGTATAGTGGGTCTGATGGCAGCACTACACATCAACAACAAAGACGACGATTGGAGGCTGTTCATTGATTCATCCAAGTTGAGCTTAACAGCTGTGCTGCTCCATAATGGTAACATTTTACCATCTGTTCCACTCGGGTATACAGTCCACATGAAAGAAACGTACAACAACATGAAACAACTGTTACACACCATCAACTATGACAAGTATAAGTGGCATATTTATGATGACCTGAAGGTCATTGCCATCAAGATGGGGCTACAGCAGGGTTACACAAAGTTTTGCTGTTTCCTCTGTCTGTGGGACAGCCGTGCCAGGACTTCCCACTACAAGAAAAAAGGATTGGACCCAACGACAATCACTTGAACCTGGGAAAAAGAATGTACTTAACGAACCACTTGTAGAATCCCACAAGATCTTGCTTCCTCCTCTCCACATCAAACTTGGACTAATGAAGAATTTTGTAAAGGCCATGGATCAAAATGGGGCAGAATTTTTATTCCTTCGTGATACATTTCCAAGACTTAGTGAGGCTAAAATCAAGGAAGGTGTATTTGTCGGTCCACAGATACGTCAGCTCTTCCGAGATCAGCGTTTTGATGATGTCCTCACAGGTGATGAAAAGTTAGCTTGGAATGCTTTCCAGCAAGTGGCCACAAACTTTCTAGGAAACAATAAGGCTGACAATTACCAAGAGCTTGTAGAAACCCTCTTGCAGCGCTACGAGAGACTAGGGTGCAACATGTCTTTGAAATTACACTTTTTACACTCTCATCTGGATTTCTTCCCTGCTAACTGCGGTGGTGTCAGTGACGAGCATGGGGAATGATTTCATCAGGACATTTCTATCCTCGAAAAAAGGTACCAAGGGAAATGGAATGCAGCAATGCTAGCAGACTTTTGTTGGACCCTTGTGAGAGATGCTCCAGAAACTCATTACAAGCGACACGCAAAAAGGCGTCGCTGTGAATCATTTCCGCTATGAGCATTATTATCATATGGTATGTATATGCACATGTGTAAAACTTGTTTTACAGATATTTAAAAAACTAGAGCTAATCTGGTGTTTTAACGGCCATTTTCATATTCAGCAGCCCAAACAACATAAAGGTAACTTGGTTTAATCTCAGATACACACAAAAAGTCAAAATTTGTTGTCCAGTGTTATCAGCTCGTGATTTCAGTAATCGAGTTCGGGCTAGGAATACTCACGCTGTCAGTGTCACAATGTGAACGACTGGAACGCATTCAAAATGAAAGGATGCGACTAGTTTTGGGCTGTATGCGTTATATCCCCATTGTGACAATGAGACACATGCTCAGATTGCTGTCGATTAGATCCAGATATGCGATGGCCCAATGCAAAAGCGTATATGCGGGTAACCACCGACAAAAGACACCCTCTACATGAGAATGTAGCTGACATCAAAGGAGCAAGAATCAAGAGGGGGATGTTATGGATGGCACAGGCAGAGGTTACGATTGTCAGGTGACCAGGGTTGAAAATGTATCCAAAGGGGAAGAGTGGAGTAAGTCAGGGAAGAGCTGGATAAACTACCAGCAGGTCATCATTACCCTTGGCAGAGAGTGCAGATCTTTGGGCAATGGAAAAGCAGAGCTGGAGATTAATCAGCTGATAAGTGATCATGCTGGGGATGATGACGCCATTGTGTACACTGATAGGTCTGTAGTGCGTGCTGAGAAATCAGGATGGGGCTTTTCTGCGAGAATAAAGGGCAGGGTCGTCGCTGAACAGAGTGGAGCCTACATGACAACAACTTCCAGTATGAGAATGGAGGTAGAGGCAGTTACTGCAGCACTGAGGTGGCTGTCTGAAATTCAATCAACCAGGGCAGTTATATTGTCAGACTCTCAAGCCATGCTTCGTAAAGTTCAGAACGGATGGCTCCGGCAGGAATGGAAAACATCAATAGAATCCTCAAGTCTTCAAGAACTGGTGTGGAACACTGGACATGGATAAGGGAGAAATACTAAGGGCTATTAATGATCGCCTGCTGGATAATGACACTGCAATGGATGAATCAACAGGGCTGAGGCTGTTGGAGTTTGGCATCAAACGTGGGATTAGCAGAAATGGACGTGAGAGAGGATGCATCCGTCGTATGTACAACCGGCATGCTACATGTACAATTATCATTCATACCCTTCGACATTTGCTGAGGGAGACTGAACACCTATGAGTTTGCCCGGAGTGCAGTGAAGTCGATTCTGATTAACATTAACATTACCTTGGAAACAACATTAGGTGACTATCTTCAGTTATTACCCCTGATATAGTTATGGCGACTTGAATGGCTGCGTATGGACTAAGTCAGGGGTCGGCAAACACTTTAAGGACGGACCAGAAAGTGAACATTTTTGGTTTCGTGGACCAAGAGAACGAGGATAAATCAAAGATCAGGAAATTACATTTGTACAAATTTATTTAGTATCAGAATACATTTAATGTAAAATATCATTACAAGAACATATTGTATTCGTGTGCAACTATAGCAGTAGTCTTTTGGGATTGCCTATGGAATGTTGTCAAGAAGGTCTCTAGAAATTGGCTCGTAAGAAAGAAAGAGACCTATTCGAGATAAGGACCAGAAGAAGAGAAGGCGATTTCTCTCCACGTGATGGTGTTTTCTAATAAATTAGGGAAAGTTTTCTATTTCCCAATCACCTTAGCTTTTGCCATCAGATCTCCATAAAGAAAGAGCCCCCCCCCCCCCCCCTAAATGAAGGGTGTTACCTATATGTAAATACTTAACACAGATAGCACAAGTGATACATTAAATAACTAGGTAATGATGAACGCGGCTATACAGTTTATTATTTGAATGTATACTCAACTAGGGTTAGTAGAAAGTGAAAAGGATGATAGTGAAGGACAATTCAACACACACAGATGAGATGTAAATAATGTACAGTTGACATTCAAAAATCCGGCAACCTCCGGACCTGAGGAGTGCCGGATTGTTGAAAATGCCGGATTTTTTATGGTTATATATGCTGTATATATTTAACAGAAAATGACTACCTGTACAGTCCTTTAAAGAAAGAAAATTAAATGTTTACGTTTTACACCATTTCTTTTATTTGCTGAATCCATAATGGGGTTATACAGCAGCAAATAAATGATAAAATGAGAAGGAATGAGCAGGAATGCCTGTTAACACGTGCAAGCAAGACCCAACAGCTGCATCAAAACATAAACGGCTCCAGAAAACAGTGGCGCGCCAACGCGGTAAATTAAAAAATGCGCTCCGAAATCCATGCCGGAAATCTGAAGGAACCGGATTATCGATGGCCGGATTTTTTAATGTCAACTGTAGTTAATTAAATATGTGAGTGAACCTAAGTAAATAATGAAAGATGATGTGATATATTAGGTGTTAACACCATGATGTCAAATCTGCACTGTCTATGAGTCTTTCAAATTTCCCACTCTGTATGATTAGGCAATGGTATGTACTGACTGTCCAATGTAGATGTGTGTTACGCCGTGCGGGTTATCTCCAAGACGAAGACTTGCTGATGAAATCTTTTGCCCATGTATTGAGAACTTGTAAGCTGTAATGTTTCTCCACGCTTGGAAACCTCGCTAGCGTCGACAAACCGTTTACAGTTGTCTCAGAAAAATGTCTGCTGTTTGATGTTGAAACGACACTGACTAGACTGGAGCTCTTTACGAACTGGTCTTCTGGCAACAAGTGGGTTTCGTGCAATTCGTGCAATAAAGCTTGCCTGAGTGAATTTACGTCGTGCAATACACGATGAGAGTAGATGAATTCACTTCATATATATATATATATATATATATATATATATATATATATATATATATATATATATATATATATATATATATATATATATATATATATATATATATATATATATATATATATATATATATATATATATATATATATATATATGTGAGCCGCGCTGGTGTAATGGCTACGACGTTGTACTGGCGACCAGGTGTTCATAGTTCAAACCCGGCCGTCGGCGTTTGAAGAAATGTTTACGACCGGAAATTTGACTGAATAATCTGAACGGCTCCTGCACATAAATCCCGTGTGGATGGGAAGCTCCTGACCGGGTTGGAAGGAAAGTCCACTGACCCCCCAGCCTCGCAATGACATGTCTTTAGGCCGAAAGAGCCGGAAAGCTCGAGTGCCGCTGGTTACAAAAAAAATATATATACATATATATATGTGTGTGTGTGTGTGTGTGTGTGTGTGTGTGTGTGTGTGTGTGTGTGTGTGTGTGTGTGTGTGTGTGTGTGTGTGAGCGAATCGGCTTTTTGAGCACTTGATAACCAGGTGAATAAAATACGGTGCCATCTACGTTTACAAATTCGGGCGTGGAGATCTTCCTTGTAACTTAGAAAGTGTATGATGTCCTATCTTTTGAATTCTGCTTTCCGGACGTACGCTTTGCTAGGTTCTTTCCGGGTATACGTGAAATACGTAATTTGTAGACTCAGACGTCTGCAAGACTGAAGACACAAAAGTGGTCATAAGTTTCACATCTAATATTGATAGTTGACGTTTCTTTAATAGTAGTACTATGGCTTCTTCCTAGCTAATCAGTCTGTTTTTAATTGATATGAGGAGCCCATGACTAGTTTTAAATTTATTGAGAATGAAAGTGTGTTCTCATGTAAGTCTGTAATAATGATCTAACAATGTTGATGACGGTGAAGAATATAAGTATGAGTTACTTCATTATATTAACCTAGAGGAAACATATTTGATTTCATTAACCATTAACGAACAGAAGTAATCGGAAAACAGTCTTTCACACATTTAGCTATGAGGCTAAGTACAAAATTAATCTTAAATAATCAAAAAGAAAAACTAATAATAATTTTTCTTACACCTGCCCTTCTATTCCTTGAAATCTACTGAGAATCTGCTTTCCACTGACCTGTATCTACATGTATATTTAAAATATACACATTTAATCCTTTGTCCATCCAGCGACAGAACGAACGAACGAACTTTATTTTCGAAGGGTAAAGAACAGACAACATTGTAGCAAGTTACAGCCGAATCCACGACCCTTATCTAGAAGCAGTCTTCAGTCGTACAAATATACAATCAAACAAATCAGCAGAGAGGCAACCAGTGTTTACCTTCTCGATGAACCACAAGTTGGAGGCCGGTGAGATCCACTCTCTGGCGTGAATTCCGGCTTCGATAATAATGACTGGTTTACTTGTTCCTGCGGTTCCTGACAGCTGAAATGAGATGTGTAAGATGATTATAATGATTAAAATAATGGTGAAGTTTATAATAAAAGTGTGGAGTAATGTGGTAAGGATTATGGTCAATACGATCATGATTGACAAACTGAAGATAGTTTGATGATGCTAATTATGATTGTTATTGTTGCGGTCAGTTTGCTGAGTCTATAGTATGTAAAATGTACCTGGTTAATTTTGGAGACTTTAATTTAATAGTTTCTTGATCAAAGGGGAGGTTCTTATGTTTTACTGGGATTGTAGTTAACAGTGGTGGTTGTCCCACTTGTCTGTTAACCCAGCGTCTAATTTTAGAACCGATGTCAGCTTTTCCTGACATGTTCACCCATCTGAGTTTAGCTCAAGGGTTTAGCGCCACGACGCATGCGCGAAGAATCTGGCGCGATTTAAGACATCCTGTGTTAGGAGAGTCGAGCTGGAGTTTTGAAAGGGTCAAGACGGCTTTGGGAAAGTCCTCTGTGTGTTCGACCAAGTTGGTTAAAGATTGTTTCCCCAATGTTATATTCTGATGCGCCTAGGAGGCGAGTGAGTTTTTGTGATATTTATTCTGAAGGGACAGTAAGGTAATTTACCCTTAAAACAGTTTCTTTATTGCCAGAATGATATATGACTTTTTGTAGCCAGCTAGCGACTTTTCCCTGGGCGGGTGTGTAGATTTGGATATAGAGTGGTTGTATCGTGCTGTAATGTTATATCGCGAATGGGTGGTATAAAAGTTCGCCAAGGTGGACATCCAGGTTGTAGTGGAGACTTGTATCATAAGACGTAACGTACCACTATGTGTGTGTGTCGTTCATCACATTGACAGGAGTAGATGTGGAGTGGATGTAAAGTTGATGTAGGTAGTTCTTAAACATGTCACAGGTATGAAGTCAATAATGTGGGTGAACAACTGTGGACTTTTTCTACCATTTATTAAAGTCACAGTCACAAGACAATGCAGACACATCCATATAATCTTGACATCGAAACATGGCGGACATGAAGACAGTTCACTTGAAATGTATAAGTTGTAAATTAATCAATATTCATATATATGTCAGTAAATTGCTGACTCCACATTATTCATCATTCCAAACTCGTAGCAACACCTACTATCTGTTCATCCTGACTGCAACGTCAGATACCTTCTTACATATCTCTCCTTAAATCACTCTTCTTCAGTCGACCCCCAAACATGGCGGGTGACACAAGGATAACATGGTCCATCACTCTAATCGGACGTAGCGTGAAGATCTGTCCTTTCGACGATAGGCTTATAAAACTCCCTCATGTATCAGGCAAGTTTCCTTTTTCAACGTTATCGTAATAACAGCTTGTAAACCATCCGGTCTTCCACTCCAGACGGTCATACATTAGGCCTCTGCGAACAGTAAACACTGTGAGTTCCCTCGTGTGCAGACATGGACGTTTAAATACAAGAGCTAGACATATCGCTAATCATGCGAGTCTTTAGAATAATGTTAGTCTCCTGGGTTTCTGTGCGTGCATATAGACTTAACAGTCTTAAATGGCTCCAACGGGCTTAATACATTGCAAATTCGTCCTATCAACCACAGTGAGTACACCTCACCGGTTGATCCAAAAATATATTTAGTTTGCACTGAGAACAAGGAAGTGCAATTATATCAACTCTACCTTGTCATAGAATCCGCACACAACTATATAGTCTTCTTCTTCTTCTTCCGTCCTTAGCCAAAGACCGACCAAGCAGTCAGAGGCCATCACGCCTTGTGGCGTCTTAAGGGCAACAGCAGATTGATTTTCTCTGTTGTAGTTTCCCATCACGCCTAGCGGCGTCTTTAGGGCAACAACAAATAGATCCATCTGCCGTTGTTTCCGTAATCGGTGTGACAAGCCAACGGGTGATCAGCCCATTGGGCCAACTATATAGTAACTATCAATAAATAACACTGGGGAATTCTATAATATTTTGTGGAAGAAACTCCATCCCCGAAACAATGCAGAGACGTCCAGACATTTTTCGTCTGACTAACCCAGGTCAAAACATGACGTCCTTTCTTGCCGGAAATCTGCTACGCACTCCCCGCTAATTTGCCCATGCGCCGTACGCATCAACCTCTGACCTATCCGTCAGCTGGTATATATTCAATATAGGACTTCAGGAGCAGGTAACTAAATATTTACTTTTTCCAAAAGTCAAATTTAGGTATTCGCCCCTTAAATTAGGGTTCCAACTAAAATTACTTTAGAATCGAAATCTTGTTACAACATATTTTCTTACATAACAAGTATACAGATAAACTATATTGCCATATAGCAAAGACTGCACGTAACAGTCTTACCACACCTCCCGGGAAAAAAAAAATAATGGTACATTTTTTTTTTTTTTGAAATACATCTAGGAGCAGCATACAATAGGCTCACAACGCATGAATAATGCGCAGATGAAAATATCAGGAATAAATATAACTCCTAATATGAAGCTAAGTCGACTTATGGAGCGACTGATGAGAATATATCTCATAATCCGAGAGAAATTGTTTCTCTACGTATAAATGTTTCCAGGAAGGTGTCACCAACGTATACTACAATTCTGGCAATGACACAATGCATATAATAATTCATACAATAATTTCATATGGTATCATTGTTTGATTAACAAAGAAGAAAAATCATCAAAGAACAGCGGTGAATATACATCAATGAACCGCTAAATAGTGATACGATCATTATTTTACAAATTACAAATGTGTACATATCTTGATATAGAAAGGAACTATTATAGACTTAGATGTATCAGAAAGTCCAAGACCTAAAAGTTATGTGGAATCATGTGGGCATCTAGACAAAATGTCAGCCATCACATTATCTGATCCACGGATAGCTCGTACCGAGAAATGAAAGGGTTGAAGAGCGATTGCATATCGAGTAGACCTCGAGCTCTTCAAATTCTTACTCTGTATAGCCGTAAGAGCTTTTTGGTCGGTTTCTACTATGAAATGTGCGCCTAGAAGGAATCTTTGTAGTTTGAGAATTGACCAAACCATAGCTAATAGCTCACGGTCTAAAACCGAATAATTCCTTTCTGCAGCATTAAGTTTTCTGGAAATATACATTACAGGATGCAGAGTTCCAGAGTACTCTTGCATTAGTGCCGCTCCAATCCCAGTGGATGAAGCGTCACTACGAAGAACAAATGTCTTATCTTTAGTAGGTAACACTAAAATAGGTGGTGTTGAAAACAATGTTTTAATCTTATCCAAAGAGGATTGGCATTCCTGAGACCAGTGGACCATATTAGGCGACCCTTTCTTTAGCAGTGTAGAAAGAGGTGCCATGATAGAGGATAGATTCTGAATGAATCTGCCATAAAATTGAATAAGACCTAACAGACTTCTCACCTGCTTCTTAGTCTTAGGGATAGAGATGTTAAGTATCTTACTAGTATTATGGTCCTCTGTCTTTAGGAAACCGTGACCTACTCGATGGCCTAGGAAAGAAATTTCGCTAAAACCAATGTAAGCTTTAGATGGTTTCGCTGTCAGGTTATACTCGCGTAGAGTTGATAGCAATTTAACTAACCCTGAATAGTGATCTTCCCAAGTATCGCTGAAAAGACAGATGTCGTCTAGGTAAGCAATGACATCTGACCTATCAGATAGGATTCGACGCATCATGCGCACGAATGTAGCTGGTGCGTTCATAAGGCCGAAAGGCATAAAATTCCATTGGAAAAGGCCTCTAGGTGTAGAAAAAGCAGTAAGGGGTTTGGCGTGTTCGGATAATGGAACTTGCCAATATCCTTTAGACAAATCAAGTTTAGTGAAAAAATGAGATTTAGAAAGCCTAGTAAGTAGCTCTTCTAGTAAAGGCATAGGTTCAGCATCGAATTTCGTAACTTGATTCAATTTGCGATAATCAACGCAAAGACGTATGTTATTGTCTTTTTTTCGAACAATAACCATTGGCGAAGAATATGCAGAAGTGGATGGTTCAATTATTTTTAAATCTATCATCTCATCCAACTCCTTTTCAACCTGTGCTTGAAAATGTATAGGGATAGGATAAGGTCTAACCCTAATAGGATTATGGTCAGTTAGAATAATGTCGTGTTCAATGACACGAGTTTGTCCAGGGATGTCAGTGAGGACATCCTGAAATGTTTGTAACATAGCTGAAACTTGTCGCTGTTCTCCTAGAGACAAATCAGGAGACACAGTAACGTCTTTCCATGATTCACTAGAATGAAGTGGAACCATAGGAAGCGGAAGATTAACATCCGAAAAACTTGTTTCCTCATCTTGTATTACGGACAATGATGAGTAATGACCATGTTGGACTGGAGAATCGTCCGTTGCCTGGAAAATAGGCTGTAAATAATCCGGACGTTCATGGAATTCCGTAAGCATATTGATGTGGAAGGTTTTATGCTTCCCGTTAATATCGACAATATAGTCAACATCTGAAATTTTCGATATTATATCGTACGGACCTTTCCAAGAAATAAGTAGTCTGTTTTCCCTACAAGGTAGTAAAACAAATGCTTTGTCACCAGGACAAAGTTGTCGTAAGCATCTCTTCTTATTAGCAAATTGCCTTGCCTTCTGTTTGGCAAATTCAGAAGAAGAAGTTGCTAATTTGCATGCTTCGATAATTTTTTGTCTAAGCGCGATGACATATTCGTAAGAGGATTTTGTGTCATCGTCAATATTATCAGCTGTTATGAGATCATGAAGCAAAGACATAGGGCCGCGCGGTCGCGCGCCAAAGACAAGTTCAAAGGGAGAAAAACCTGTATGTTCATGTTCATTGGGGACCTCTCTGTAAGCGAAGAGGGCCGCGGGTAAAACCCTGTCCCAATCCTGAGGATGATCCTCAGTTATTTTCCCTAGTAAGTTTTTGAGTGTTCTATTAAGGCGTTCTACCATCCCATTCGACATTGGGTGATAGATACTGCTCAAAGATCTCTCTATCTGGAGAGTAGACATTACTTGAGACATGGTATCCGATATTAGTTGGGTGCCATGATCTGATAATATTTCTCCGGGGAATCCCAGACGAGAAAATATAAGCCAAAGAGCATCTGCAATGTCAGCAGTAGTAATGCTCTTCAGAGGGATAGCCTCTGGCCAACGTGTGCACATGTCCACACACGTTAAGATAAACTGATGTCCTCTAGCAGATTTGATCTTAAATGGACCAATGATGTCTATCGCCATTTTCTGAAATGGTCGAATAGGAATGTCTGCAGCCTGAATAGGCGCAGCATGACGAGGACCTTTGGATTTGACTTCTTGACATATTATACAAGATCGACAATAGATCCGTATGTCCTTGTTCACAAAAGGCCAAAAGAAAGCCGCAAGAACTCTTGACTTTGTACGGGAAAAACCCATATGTCCAGCACACTGAGAGTCGTGTGCGTGCTGCAAAATTTTAACTCTCAAATTCTTGGGTACAAGAATCTGAGAATGACTTGACTTAGTGGAGTCTTGCACCATACGTACAAGTACGCCATTCTTCATTGTAATCCAAGATTTACATTTTGAATCTTTATTCGGATCACCTTTTGTTGCAAGAGTGAAGAATTTTTTTAAAGTCGGATCATCTTCTTGCTGTTTTATAAACGAGTCACGAGAAATTACCAAGGGATCATCTTGGTTATGCACTTCATTATCTTCAATAGATGAAGTTTCGGGCATATTGAGAGCTTGAGCTCTAGTGACTACAGCATTAGCAGTTTGCATATTTTGTTTTTCCCAAACGGAAATTTGTTGTGGAGTACATTCTTTGACTCCGTGAATACGACCGATGATAAGATCAGCGATCGGGTTCGGCAGAAGACATGCGTGTACATCTCCTGTAAAGAAAGGAGTGGCAATCCTAATGATAGCAGTAGAGTATTTCTCTATGGTGCCGCCAAATGTTACACATTTGACTACTTTGCCTGTAGCACGAGAAGGATCTATGAGTGACTGCCTAACACCAATTGTGGTGCATCCAGAATAAAAAAGCAATGAAACTGGATTGTCATTTACTAAACCTTTGTGTAAGACAAGAGAACCTCTTCCATCATGCGCGATTGACGCGGGAAGAGCGGGAAGAGGATGGCCACAAATTAAAGTGGACACCGTAGTTGGTTCGAATAATGTTTTGCATTGGGGGCACTGAGATGCTCTCCCAAAATCTAAAGCGGCACATGCCATATTATTAGAGTCATCATTATCTTTATTCTGTTTATAGGCATCATGGGACTCTTGCTGTGCAGAGTTTCCCTGATAATGTGATTTTTGTTTTTTATATTGGGGTCTACCTCTGTTATTATTACCTCTGTAATTATCATTGTTTCCTCTATTGTAACCCCTATTTGGGTTTGAGTCATAATTCCCCTGGTTACTATTATCATATTCATTATAATGAGTATCTCTGTAATTATGATCTTGTTGTCTCCATGACGGAAAACTTGGATAGTTTCTATAATGACTTCCTTTGCGGAAGTTCCTATAATTATGACCACCCCTGAATCGAGGGCTGTCGGCTCGTCTCCAGATATTCGAAGAAGAACCCTGAAATGATTGGTTACCTTGGTTCTGATAACTGTTATGGTTACCCTTTTTATTAAACCTGTTTTGAGGTCCTTGGAATTTGTGTGAGTAATTAGGGTTGTATGGTGTTGCTGATGCAACTGGCATACCTTCCTTAACCTTAGTATTGCTAATAGCTACGTCTGGATGTGCAGTGACGTATTGGGTACAATATTCTTCCATTTCTTTTAGTGTCTTAGGTTTACGTTCATGTAGGAATTCAAGGAATGGTTTACTTATGCTTGACATAATCTTGTCCCTGAGCAATAAATCCATAAGTGCTTCATAAGTCTTTTCTGTTTTGGACAGTTCAATCCAACGATTAAATGTAAGACGTGTCCTTGCAATGAATTCTGAGAATTCTACCCCTGATTCAGGTACCATTCTTTTAAACAAAAGACGATAACCTTCCTCCGATAACTGATATTTTTTCAATAAAGCTGCCCTAATAACATCATAGTTATCCTTGTCAGTCTCTTCTACCAAGCTTAAACTTGTAAGAGAATCACCTTTCAAATTTTCTGACAATTGATTAGCATACTGTGATTTATCCACATTATGAGCTCGACAAGAGCGTTCAAATCTATCTAGCCAGAATGTTATGTCATCACTGGCAGAATTGAACGCTGGCACCTTGACCTTGTAAGTAAAGGGTTTACCACTAGAGGACTGATTGACATTACTCATGTTTGTCAATTTCAACTTTTCTAACTCAAATGCTAAAAGTTCTTTTTGATGTTCATGTTCTCTTATTGCTTTTCTCTCCTCAGCTTCTCTGTCTAATCTTTTCTGCTCAATCTCTCGTTCTAATCTTTTCTGTTCAGCCTCAGCTTCTAATTTTTTTTCTTGAAGTTTTCTCTCCTCAACAGCAGCTTGAAGTTTCCTTTCCTCAGCAGCAGCTTGAAATCTTCTTTCCTCAGCAGCGGCTTGAAATTTTCTCTCCTCAGCAGCGGCTTGAAGTCTTTTATCTTCCATCTCCATCTGAAATTTTCTATCATCAGCTTCTGCTTTCTTTTGTTCAGCTTCTATTTTCAATCTTTTATTTTCCTCTTTTTGTTTTTTCTCTTCTGATTTTAATACCATGGCAAATTGAGCAGTTGCTCATTCTTCTAAGTCTTTACCAGACTTATCAAGGGATTTCCCTTGTGCAATGAAAAAATCTAATGTAGACATGATGTCTAACAATGATACTAATTACTTGAAATAATAATACTGCAATATATATTTCAAAGTAATGTAACCACAAGCTCTTAATAATTTGATTAATCAGCTCCTTATCCCAAACTCTGTGGGGAAACAAGCCTTTAGTAAGGTCTTGTATAATCAACTGTGTACTAACCAATTACTATAAATCATCAGTTGATTTTTTCTCATAAATTCATATGATCAAATATATTTTAAATAGTGTATGTCGATCAAGAACACAACAAAACAATTATACAAGAGAACATGAAAACATTTGCAGAAATCAAATAAATCAAATAGGAAAAATCAAAGAAAAATGATCACAGAATCTGTGATGATAACTGCAATAGAATGAACAAGACAAATAACGCCACCGTGTATAAATATAAATTTTGTATAGAAATCAAAGATAGCAAAGGGTAGACCAACAAATTATACAAACAAACCAAACAAAAATAAAGAATAGAAAAAATAGTACAAAAACAAATATGAACACAGTCTTCACAGCTAACAAAAATAGCAGCAAATTGTTGCTAACAAATTTCCAATTAAGAAAATTTGTACCTATAGAACACTAGTACAAGACCAATGTGACTCGGTATATCTTGTCCTAGTCACCACCCAACCAGGCCCGCAGACATATAAACTAATATAATATGCAAACAAATAACATGTAAACATAAATACATATAGCATATGAAGGGTGTTGTAGAGAAGGCTTAATTACAGCTTAATTATAGTATAGAGTACTGTTTACAATACAGTTGCTGGTTACTTTTATTGCACAGTTTTTCAATATCTAATAATAGTCATTCATACAGATGATGTTCCATCGATGAAAAAATGTAGCATAGATCTTGATTCTTCAACTGTTGCGATGGTATACTCGGAACTTGTTCTTCGAAACAATACTACCAACGTTCAAGAATCTTGGCCTTCTAAATGTAAATTACTGTAAATACTGTGATTTGATGGGCAACGCCGGGTACTTTGTATACTGTGGAACATGACGTCTGTGTTGGAAAATCAGGGTCTCACCTTGCAAACCCACGTAGTTGGCACCACTGTTATACTTCTATGTTGTGTAGATTTGGATATAGAGTGGTTGTATCGTGCTGTAATGTTATATCGCGAATGGGTGGTATAAAAGTTCGCCAAGGTGGACATCCAGGTTGTAGTGGAGACTTGTATCATAAGACGTAACGTACCACTATGTGTGTGTGTGTCGTTCATCACATTGACAGGAGTAGATGTGGAGTGGATGTAAAGCTGATGTAGGTAGTTCTTAACCATGTCACAGGTATGAAGTCAATAATGTGGATGAACAACTGTGGACTTTTTCTACCATTTATTAAAGTCACAGTCACAAGACAATGCAGACACATCCATATAATCTTGACATCGAAACATGGCGGACATGAAGACAGTTCACTTGAAATGTATAAGTTGTAAATTAATCAATATTCATATATATATGTCAGTAAATTGCTGACTCCACATTATTCATCATTCCAAACTCGTAGCAACACCTACTATCTGTCCATCCTGACTGCAACGTCAGATACCTTCTTACATATCTCTCCTTAAATCACTCTTCTTCAGTCGACCCCCAAACATGGCGGGTGACACAAGGATAACATGATCCATCACTCTAATCGGACGTAGCGTGAAGATCTGTCCTTTCGACGATAGGCTTATAAAACTCCCTCATGTATCAGGCAAGTTTCCTTTTTCAACGTTATCGTAATAACAGCTTGTAAACCATCCGGTCTTCCACTCCAGACGGTCATACATTAGGCCTCTGCGAACAGTAAACACTGTGAGTTCCCTCGTGTGCAGACATGGACGTTTAAATACAAGAGCTAGACATATCGCTAATCATGCGAGTCTTTAGAATAATGTTAGTCTCCTGGGTTTCTGTGCGTGCATATAGACTTAACAGTCTTAAATGGCTCCAACGGGCTTAATACATTGCAAATTCGTCCTATCAACCACAGTGAGTACACCTCACCGGTTGATCCAAAAATATATTTAGTTTGCACTGAGAACAAGGAAGTGCAATTATATCAACTCTACCTTGTCATAGAATCCGCACACAACTATATAGTAACTATCAATAAATAACACTGGGGAATTCTATAATATTTTGTGGAAGAAACTCCATCCCCGAAACAATGCAGAGACGTCCAGACATTTTTCGTCTGACTAACCCAGGTCAAAACATGACGTCCTTTCTTGCCGGAAATCTGCTACGCACTCCCCGCTAATTTGCCCATGCGCCGTACGCATCAACCTCTGACCTATCCGTCAGCTGGTATATATTCAATATAGGACTTCAGGAGCAGGTAACTAAATATTTACTTTTTCCAAAAGTCAAATTTAGGTATTCGCCCCTTAAATTAGCGTTCTAACAAAATACTTTAGAATCGAAATCTTGTTACAACATATTTTCTTACATAACAAGTATACAGATAAACTATATTGCCATATAGCAAAGACTGCACGTAACACATGCACCGCTGGCTGATGAACTGTATTCATACATGCTATGTCCTGAATTGTCAATGACTATTTTATGTTGATGTCGGCGTACCTGTCGTTGTGATGTATTAAAGTCAATCAAACGTCAGAGGTGTTCCAAGAACTATGTGAATTACTGCATGTAATTACTACAACAAGTGTGATGTCATTTAGATGCATTGTCTTCCACGAACTTTCATACACGCATTTGCATTCATTGAGGTCTACTCACACTCTATATTAATACAACACCTCAACACTTTCAAGTCATCCAAACGAATGCCAGCATTGTTGCGGCCAACCAGGGCCTGTATATAATTATGTCCGCCTGTGGGGCTTAGAATCGTTTCCAACATTGATACTGGACATTCTTCAACATTCAACTCTACATTTACAGTGGCCAAACTGAGCCTGTCCTATTTGTGTCACGGATACCTGTTACGCTTGGACGAACACAGACCATTCCTGACTGTTTACATGTATAGTGGTCAGTACGGGCTTCTACATTACGGGTCTTTACATTTATGGTATCCAGTGTGAGCCTTCTACGTCAAGAGTTAGCTAGTTACAGTTATATTGAGTATAAATATCATTAAATATTAAATGATGGTGATTATTATGGTAATATATACAATAATGGCAATTATAACGATACTGACTATAATGATGTTGATTCTAATGTGTAATTATAATGATAGTGGTTATCATAATGTGATTATAATGATGGTTATTATAACACTGATGATTATAATAATGCAGATTATAAAAATGGTGATTGCAATAAAGGTGATTATAATGATGATAATTATTTTAATGGTGATTATAATGTTGTGATTTTAATGATTGTGACGACAGTGGTGTAATTATACCGATCGTGATTATAATGATGGTGTTTATTATGATGATTATTATAATGATTTAATTATAATAGTGATAGTATAATTATGGTAACTATACTGATTGCAATTATAACAATCTTGGTTACAATAATAGTAATTATAATGGTGGTGATTATAGCGACGGTGATTATAATGATGGTGATTATAATGATGTGATCATACGACGGTGATTATAATGATGATGATTATAATGGTGTATATAAAATGGCGATATTGTAATGATGATGATTAAAACAAGGTGGTTATAATGATGTTGATTATATTTATAAGATTATAATGTTTTGTGATTATATTTTGATTGATTATAATGATGGTGATTATAATTATGGTGATCATAGTTGTTATGATTATAACGATTGTGATTATAATAATTGTGATTATGATTATGGTGGATATAATAGTTGTGATTATGATTATGGTGATTATTATAGTTGTGGTTATAATGATGGTGACTACAATAGTTGTGATTTTAAGGATGACGATTATAATAGTTGTGATTATGACTATGGTGATTATAATAATTGTAACTATAATGGCGGTTGTTATAATGTTAATCAGACGACTACAGTTGATTATAACGATTATGAGAGTGCCAACTATGATACCTGTCACGAAATACGTTGCTCTTTTTGGAATCTGCAAGTTGTTTATGTACTAAATTATGTAACAGCTTCCGGCCGACAGAAAAGGTGGCCGTAACCAAAGAGATGGGTTGACTGAACAAATGATTGACACGGGGACATGGGATGCAGTGAACTGCCACAAACCATGTTATTGAGACTTTCCAGTATGGATGAACAAACGGTATTTGGAGATAAGGCGTCAGCACGTAAACATGACGTGCCCAAATACACGGCTGATTTTACTAGGATGTAAGAAGATGACAGTCTCTTTCAAGATTAAGACACGGAAAATAAGAAAACATTCTCGGCAGATTGACTTTGTTGTAATACACCATTACAAGAAAGTAACATCTTGGAGGAGATTATAATGTTAGATCTGTGAAGTAGTGAGTTGTAAACGTGATAAGTAACAGCGGAAGTGGCAAGACCTTATACGGTAATGAAATGTGAAAAACGCATGTAAAACGAAATGTCTTATGTTGTCATTTAGTAATGTTCTACACGAGGGCAGTGGGGGGACCCCTGCCAAAATCAGACACTTATTCGCAATTCGTTTGGCGTTCGAGGTGCTAAGATAGACTGGTCCTGATTAGATTTCTCCTTGAAGTAGCAACATGGGGGTGTAGGAAAAAATTTCACTTATGTTCTACAGCGTTGCAACACTGACGTCCAATTTCGCCAAGAAGAATTTATAGACAGCAAAGAACATGGAATATTAGGACCTACATATAGGGAAGGCCATAGAACTGGAAGTCAATTCTAAGATTAGAAAAGAGTAGCCCCAGAGACATCACTTTACGCCTTAAGTTCAAGTGCACTTAGTTAAATATCTAACTCACCTAAAGAGATGACATCTTATATATCAGTTACCTGACAATATTCGGACGTTTCTTGTGCAAAAAGTATGTGCTCGCCCGAAAAAACTCGTGGTAGGTTATAATATGTACATTTTATCATTTTATAATTGCATTTTGACATGTATAATCTGCTTGTAGAGGTACAGTGACATATGAGGCTGGCAACCTCATCACTGTAAATAGCTTGACACATGAACTACCACTGCAAGAGATGATGACTGCTTCTTGCTGGTCTCCTCACAAGGAACCAACAGCAGAGATGGCCCCAGGCTCCATAGAGAGCAGGGAGTGGATGATGAAAGCAGGGTGTACATATTTATGATACAAGCACTTTTGTAAATTAATTATATATATATATATATATATATATATATATATATATATATATATATATATATATATATATATATATATATATATATATATATATATATATATATATATATATTATATGAAAAACACATTCATCTGACCCACTGGGGTTAAAATTAACGCTCAGAGAGGGTTAAATTGCTGAGTAAGATAAAGTGGTGGATGGAATCGTAGGTTGAGTGATGACTATGTCAGGAGACCCAATATCTATCATAGCCAATTGTTTCCTTTCAGTTTGTGGTACATAAAGATAGCAGTCATCGTGTCACCTTTTTTTTTTTTTTTTTTTTTTTTTTAAATTTCCTCGCATGAGGTTGCTTATTTTTTCCTCGCATGAGGTTGCATTGGCCCCTGCCCATACCCGGCTCTGGTCAAAACCACATGTCCCAACACACGAAGACCCAATGACACCATGTGTCATTGTAGTGATCTTCTATGTTCTTACACATAGGACCTCATGACATAAATGTCACTACTGGTCCTTGCGTCAAGACACATGATCGTAGCCAAAGGCCAGATATTGGGCTGTGGGGTTTTTGCAGCATTATTAGATCATAGAAAAGTGTAGAGAATTCAACGTTGACCTACATACTTGTTTCATTGATTACACCAAAGCTTTCGATTGTGTACAACATCAGCAGTTATGGGCTATTATGAAAAATATGGGATTTCCAAACCACCTTATACAACTCATCGCACTGCTGTACCAAGAACAACAGGCAGCCGTAAGAATAGAGGGGGAAACATCAGAATGGTTTGAAGTACAGAAAGGAGTAAGACAAGGCTGTACCCTTTCCCCTTACCTGTTTAACATTTATGCCGAGAATATCATGAGAAACGTAAGAGATGACCAAGAACACACAGAGTTTGACTCATTTAACATCGGCGGGTACCAGATCCCGGAAATCAGATATGCTGACGACACAGTCCTCCTATCGACCAACCCAAAAGGACTTGAACAATTACTTCTGTCCACCAAAAAACAGCGAGGCCCAGAATCTATACCTAAACACCAAGAAGACCAAAGTATTGACAACAGACAAAGTGAAGACCAAACCAGAAATTGAAATTGATAACGAAGAACTGGAAAGTGTCAATGAATTCGAATACTTAGGATCAATCATTAACAGCTCTGGCGACTGTGCAGTAGAAATTAAAAGAAGACTTGCAATTGCTTCACATAAGCTAATACAGAAGAAAAACCTATGGCAAGGCACAAGCAAAGAAACAAAGTTACAACTGATCAGAGCATGTATATTCCCAGTAGCAACATATGGCTGCGAGACTTGGACACTCAATAAAACAGTTGCAAAAAAGATTACATCATTCGAAATGAAATGCTACAGAAGGATGTTGAGAATACCCTGGACAGAAAAAAAGACCAACAGAGAAGTACTGCACTCACTAAACGTACAGGAACATTGGCTCCTAAATACCATCGCAATAAGGAAGCTGAAATTTTTCGGTCATATAAAAAGACATAATAGTCTGGAAAAAACAGTGATGGAAGGCATGGTCCCTGGAAAAAGGGGAAGGGTCGACCTAGACGACGGTGGACCCAGGACATCACAGAGAGTCTGAACTTGTCTTTGGCTGATGCAGGTCGACTTGCCCAGAATCGTGATGCGTTCAGAGCAGCTGTAATGGAGACAACGTTCTGGAAAGAATACGTCACATGATATATATTAGTGCTGAGTTTAAAGTCAGTTGAACAATAATTTTGGGTCGTTAAAATAACAAAGTATGAGATTATGGTTTTAGAAATTTGAATAATGTGAGTAATAAGTTATTTGTTCCTAACATGGGAGATAAAAGAATGAAAATGTAGTATTTTTTAGTAAGGGAGGGAACCTTTTTAGACTTTAAAGTAATCTAAGTATACATCATTAGAGTTTACCAACTTTGCATATCAGATTAATTTTAGTAAAGATATAAAAGGATAAATGAAACTAAGGTAAAAATCACTAAGGGAGATAACAATATTATTAGCGCCCTTTACAGTTAAGAGAACAGAGAGCAGAATAAACGCACGTGAAAAGTGAGCGAAATATAAACAGTTATGTAGCACAGTTCACTGGGTTGACAGAGTAGGGTTAAAAGCGTGAAATGTGAGAATAGGTGAGTGAACTGAGGATCATGGGAATAAATTGAAGGGAAAAAGAGATTAGTCGCTCCAGAAACCTCAACCAGGGTAGACGTATCGCGCTGGGCGCTCAAGAAATGTGAAACCTGCGGTTTGCAGAAGGTCTACAGAAATAGCTAGATATAGAAAGGTAGTGATAGGAATTCAGGAGAACACTTAGATTTGATTGATAATGTGTGCTGTTAAACATAGGATTAGCTCATAGGTGGTGCTAGTAGGACAGTGATAGGTAACGGACTTCTGTATATTACGGTAAGAGGTCTTTGACTCTAATTATGCTTAACTTATGTGAAGAGAGACATGTTTTTTTAGAAACACGCTCAACATATTGTCGCAGGCTAATGTCGCTCATATTTAAGGGAGTGGACATATTGGCGATTTAGTGCCGTGAGACCAGTTCGCAGAGCACCACCGCTGTGATATATTGTAATTTGGCGCCGTGACCACCTCTCCTAAAGCGACAACATGGCTACACCATTTCCAGAAGAAACATACCAACAACCTACTCCACCACTAACACAACAGGAATGCACAATGGTGGCTTTAAAAACTATCACAGAAGCAATGTATGATATGAAGCAGAGTTCAAAATACAGCCAAATAAGGACAAGTATCACGCCATTTACAGGAGATACCAAACAATTTAGGAAGTGGATAAAAGATGTGGAAAAATTTGCGACAACGATAAATACGTCCACAGATATAGAATACTAAAGAATATTGCAATTGTCATCAGATTCCTTAGTCTCAGATTTTTTGCGTAGAAGGGACAATGAATATCCCATGGAAACATACGAATCACTTAAGAAGGAACTGAAGTTAAGATATAGTGACATTACCAATGTGGACCAGGCATGGTCACTTCTCTGTCGCATAAGACAACAAAAAGATGAGTCCATCCAGTCTTATGGAGAAAGACTACAAAATTTAGCGGAAGAGGCATCGTTCGATAATTTAGCAGCATCGCCGGACATGGAGAGACGTCTAGTGAGCAATTTTGTTGATGGGTTAGCGAGCAACACCATGAAAAAATACATGATGCGAAAAGATCCAAAAACGATGAATGAGGCAATGCAGATAGCGATCAAAGAACAGAACGTGCAGACTAGATTCAATCAATGTCGGCAACAAGATCCTATATTTGAAACACACACAGAGCATGAACCCATGGAGATCGGATATTCTCGTACACGCTGGCAGCGGCCAAGCCAGTCACGACACCAACAGTCCGAATACAGAAATCGTAGTCAACACCCTCCCAGACAGCACATAATACAGCAGATTCAGACTCCCATTTGCTATAATTGTGGCTTCCAAGGACACATAGCTCGTCAGTGCCGTCAGCAACATCCCCGTCCATTCCAAGAGAATTATAATAATTCGAGATATTATGGCAACACCAATACACAAAATTACAGGCAAAATTCTCGAGGGGTGCATACAGTTCCCAGTTTTCCAAGAGCACAGTCAAGAAGGTACAATCAGGGAAACGGACCAGTCAACCAGTAAGTAGGACCGTTCCTGTTGACTACAAAAATGATGAAAACAACAACTTTCCTCATGGTAGGTCCAAAGAAAAAAGAAACATAATTTCGTACTCCACAACTTCTCCTCAAAGAATAAATATAACATCAGACCCTAGTTCTTGCCTTATTAATATCAACAACAAGAATTATCGAGCACTGATAGACACAGGTGCTTCAGTCAGTCTCATCAGGGAACAATTATATAAACAAGTCAAGCATTTAGTGACTATTCAGCCCTCGAGAACAATTTTGTCACCAGTAACTGGAGAAAACATGAAGTCATGTGGTACTGCCATTATTACTTTCGGCATAGGACAACAAAACATTACACATCACTTTATAATCACACGAGGGATGTCGAGAAACTTTATTCTGGGAAGAGACTTCCTCAACAAAAATAATGCCAGGATATACTGTGATAACCATCAGGTTAGGATTAATGGCGAATACATACCACTACAAGATGACATACACATTGCATCCTTGGTGCGGTTAACAGCCCCAGTCACAGTGAAACCTAACACACTGGTAATAGCTAAAGGTCGAGTGAAGAATTCTAACTACATTCAACCGGGTCAGTCAATAAATATCGAACCTTTGGATAATGAAGGCTTAAACGATGAACCTCTCATGTTCGTTACAGAAGGCATCGCAGAAATTTCGTCTTCTAGGGACTTTCCAGTCATGATCATGAATACTTCAGGACAAACAACAACAATACGCAGAGGTGCAATAGTAGCTAAAATCGTCCTTAACCACTGCAACAAATAATAGAACACCTGAAGTTGCTGGAAATCAGTCTCATTCCTCTGAACTACATACACCCCGAAATTATACCTCAGGTTACTCTTCGGTTAACAAAACGCCAGCAAAAGGACTGAAAGCACATAATGAGAACCTCATATATAGGACTGCTAGACCGACACAACCAACAAGGTCAATGAATAGACAAAACGGTCAACAAATACAGTATGGACAGAGAGCGGATAACTCTAGGTATGCATCTTATCACAGCAACAGTAACTGAATTTCTTCTAGAAGAGGTCATACCAAGGCATGGTTGCCCTAGGAGAATAATCACAGACAATGCGAAACAATTCGTCGGTAATCCTTTCAAACAGACGCTCCAGAAGTTACACATTCAACATACCACTACTACGCCCTACCGACCACAGGCAAATGGAAGAAATGAGCGAATGCATGCCACGATGAATAATATCCTTGCCAAGTATATGCAAGGCAAACTTCAGTATTGGGACCTATATGTTAATCAAGCTCTCGAAGCAATACGGGTCAATATAAATGAAACAACAGGATATTCACCTTTTTATATGTTATATGGACGTGAACCCACCTTCCCATTAGACAATCTTTTACAACCACAGAGGAAATATCAAGGTGAAGATCCAATCCAAATCATCTTACAAGAAAAGTATAAGGCCCACCAAATAGCAAACAAGAATACACAGAAAGCCTTCGAGAAATGGCAGAAGCAGTATAATAGAAGAGCAACGTTGGGGGAGTATAAACCTGGAGATAAGGTATATTACAGGAAGAATGTGCGAGGCAAGATGGATAACACATGGCTTGACGGATTTAAAGTGATAGAACGGACAACACCGGTGAATTACAGACTATGGAATGAGGAGAAAAACATTGAGGTCAAAGCACATGCAACACAGATGAAACCAGATACTCAACGCCCCAGGGTACCACCAACCTTACCAAATGACAGACCAGTACGAAAATCCACATTGGCTTATCATGAATCTACAGAGTCAACAAGCAGTTCACTTATCGAATACGACACCGATGAAGGGCAGGACATTGATGATGAACAAAACAACAACCCAGAACAAGTACCAGATGCTGTAAGACGCCTCACTCGCTGCAGAGAGAATTCAGAAGACGAGGAAGATATTCCACCAACAGAATTAAGAGAGAGATTGAGATCCAGAGACAACCGTCTATATAATAGAGATAGTAGTACGTCACTACCCATACATGATGACGAAACAGAAACAACACCCAAAGTTAGTGACTGGGGTGTAACTGCGAGAGGAGACAACTGGGTAGTTCAAATGACCAAGAGCGACGAGGATATAGATACTATTTCCAGTGAGGTCATAGTCAGTGACAGCGGTAGATCAACACTAGCGCGGAAACATATTGTTACAAGAGCACAAATCCATGCAGAACCGGAAACAACATATGATAGATCAACCCCTACTCCTCAAAGGTTGTACAACGAACAAGAGGACATGGGCACACATACGCAAGAGGAAGACAGAATACAAACAGGGCAGCATACAGAAAGCGAACAGTACAGTGAGATTCTAGAGGATACGACAGCAATGAGAAGTGAATGGAACAGTGCAGATAACGAAATAGATGCACCCTACCGCCATACGAGAGCTGCAGAACAGAGAAGCAGGGTACAGGAGCAGCAGCTATTGAAACAAAAGGAGCAACAATTACAGACTAAACAACAGAGTGGTCCAAGTCGAACCCAAGATACGGAGGAGACATCAGCTAAAGATTCAGATACCCAGGAGGAGATGGAGCAAGAGAAAATAAAAGGAATGAAGAGACAGAGGTCGTCTTCAGATGATTCGCCGAATGTTGTAAGGCAACTACCAAAGCTGAGACATGTAGAAGAGGTCAGAAGGAGGAGGAAGGAAAAGATGAGAAATGGTAGTGCAGCAAAGAGTAACGAAGAGATAGAGGCACTCGTTCAAAATCTTGACAGGAAAATTGAAGAATTGAAAAAGAAGATGAGCAGTTATAGAGAAATACAAGAGAAGGAACAAGATAAAAGGACCAAGGAAACGGGTCAACAAAGAATAGACAGTGTAGACCATGGATGGTCAGGAAACAACAAAGAAGAAGAAAGACATAGAGATATAACAGAAGTAGAAGACACTTATTATGATGCACCGTGCGAATTTATTGATAGAGAATTTGAGGAGCTGAGAAATAAAGGTGGTAATAGAAGAGATACGGATCGAAGGGAGTACCGATCCAAGAGCCGAGATAGGCTAAGAAATAGAAGCGGTAGTAGAAGTAGAGAAACTACTAAGGATCGAAGGAGATACCGATCTAGTGGTAGAGAGGAAGAAAGAAATGACACAACAAAAGTGGAAGAGTTAACCGCACGTTGTGCAGATTTAGAGAGCACATTGGAAGAGTTACAAAAGAAACAGAAAATAAATAGACAAACATTGGAGAAGGAAGATGTAACATCACCTGAGGCAGGTGATGATAGAAAGGAAGATATGGCTGCACTGTGCAAATTTATTGATATGAAATTTGAGGAGCTGAGAGTGGACAATGAAAACAGGAGAAATACGGATCGAGGAGAATATCGATCCAGGAGCCAAGAGGCTAGAAAGGAGGAGATAAGTAGTGGTAGCAGAAGAGAAATAAGAAAGTCAAGAATCCCAGTGAAAAATGGGAAAGTTAGGCATGAAAGCAGAGACACGTCAATTAGTACCAGTGTCCAACCGAGGCAAACGGTTAATGAAATCGTAAGAAGTGGAGAGGTTGAGAGAAACTCGGGACATATACGAGATAGAGAGGTAGAGAGGAAGCAAAGTGTTAATGAAGTCAGAATAGTAGAAGAGACTAAAGATATTGATAAACAGATAGCGTTAGAAACGCTTAGAGCCAAAGAGGCCATGATGATGAAAATGTTCGAGATGATGAGTAAGTGAGATAAGGAGATTGGGAGATAGTAGCAGGAAGCTATGAGAGTACAGGCATAGCATATATAATATAAACAATATGGCGGCGGCAACTTAGTCTTGAGAAGCCTAAGTATAATTGGTCTGTACCGCACACAACAGAGAACTGAGTACACCTGACCAATAGGATACTGCAGTAGGGGAGAAGAGTGAAGGAGATGTAAGACGTACATTTGAGGCCGCGGTAGTACGGCGAGAAAATTTTTGTGAAAAGTCGTGGTGACGACGGAAATAGTAAGTCGTGGTGACGACGGCAGAAATACTAGAAACTTAGATTTTTTAATGAAGCAGCGGAAGACAGCAACTATGGGATGAAATAAAGCGACAACTACGACTATCAGCTACAAGTTAATCCTACCTTATATGATCAAGACGGGACATTGAAGATGGGAGACCTTTGCAGTCAACGGGAAATGACATACTACAGCGGAGTCGAAGCCTTACAGAAGAAATAAAGAAGCAAGAAGCACATGAGAAACTAGATGCACTATGAAGACAACACATCAGTGTTCGCAATGCTATTCACGTGGTCACAACCATCATTCCCTATCCCTTCGTTAGCCCTAACATATTCCCTGCAACACCTGTTGCAACCTCAGTGATCATGTGAAGCGAACATGTGGTGACAGAAGGAAACATCAATCAACAACTACAACCACCAGTCTACACACTACACTTAGGACGATGAAGAAGAGACACTCTTTTGATCAACGAGAGGCCATATAATTCAGCAGAAGCGGAGTATCACAGAAGACAGCCTGAACTAACAACTACAACTACCAGCTTACACATTACAGTGGGGACACCGATGATGAGAGGCATCCACAAGCAACAAGATGTCACATAACTCAGCAGAACCGGAGCCGTACAAAGGAAAAATGAGTCAACAACCACAACCACTAGCCACAAGCTAACACCAGCTGATACACTACAGTTGGGATGATGAAAATGAAATGCCTTTACCAGCGCTGAGGAATAATGAAGATGATCATCATCGAAGACTTACAGCACAGCATACAAACATTGCCAAGAACATTGCCGACGAGATGAGGGTACCTATACAATCAGAACGTAGCATTCAAAGAATGGACAACTTTACTAACACCAGACTCAGAATGTAAACATCATCAAGTAAACAAGCTATTGTCATACTGACAACAACAACATATTAATTCGTTCGTCCTCATCCTCCTGCAGAGCGACTATAAATAACATCACAACTGATACCAACTTCATCAGTACGACAGTCGTCTCTACAGTAGAGAAAGTTACACTGATGGAGTTTACAAATGAGATCTCCAAATTCATACAATCAGTGTAATCGCCGTAAAGTACTTCCCCAGCAAATAGTACTAATTCACAGCACTCACCCAGCTATAGTGCTTAATCAAGGTACCCCAAATCAACGGTACCCAACGATTAGTTAGCTAATAATATTTGGTAGTGGTTAACATAGTGGTTAGTGATATTTCGAGATACACTTACACTTTTACACTACACACTAGCCTTGTGAATAGACAGTGTAGAACTCTGCAAGGAAACTTAATGGTGTACAACAGTATGACTAGTAAAAAAAAAAAAAAGTACATTCATCACATAAACATGAAACATTATATGTAGTGATAAGACTTTGATCACATACACATGAGTGATAACTACTGTACTCTCACGATATTCAGACTGATAGTGAAATAGTTTATACAAGAGACCAACGTAACTGAGAAGTTAGATTAAACAATGAATTATTTCATAAAACAATTGAACAATATTTCAAAAAAAAAGATACAGATTTCTAGAGAGACAATAACAAGCTTCTTCACAAGATGAGACTTATCAAGACTTAGGTTAAAGTTTTCATGTTAACTTATAATGTCCATGTTTTTCAGAGGTATACCTTCTCCACCACCAGGCATAGATGGCAACACGGGGAAAAAAAATGTCACAGTCCAAGCCAAGAGATGTCATAAGAGAAGCCTACTTCACAGTTGGAGATGTGCACATTATATGGTGGATAAAAAAGGGTTCTTACTTAAGGTTGCATTGTTAGACGGGCGACTTAAAGATGAGATGTTGCAAAGTGGATACCATAGCCATTGTATAGTTAATATACAATAGAGATGACCCTTACTTAGTCATCTCCACATTGGTTGGAAACATAATAGACCTGAACATTTTGGTTAAGTCAGACATACTGGGGTACAGTGCATATTTCAGACGAAGTTAATGATTCGACGGGTGCATCCAAGGCTAGCATCAGCCGAGCACTTCACATTCTGACGTAGCGACATATGTCTTTCGCTATTGCCCCAAGACAGATGGTAGGATTTCGCCTGATTAGTTGCATACATGACTGGTAATTCGACTGGTGCATCCAAGGCTAGCATCAGCCGAGCACATCACATCCTGACGTAGTAACACATATTTCTTGCTGTCACTTTGGGGATGTTTAGTTTAGTGCATGCTTGGTGACATTATAGTATAGATTTCTTTTTCACTCTGCCTATCTGACCGTTGCAATGTACACTGACATTGACGGCAGATACTATAGACATATTAAGGGCTGACAAACCTCTGCTTCCAGAGGCAGTTCCATGTCGACACATGTAAATTGTAAATACAATATTTAATAATGTATGTTCACATATTTATTTTGGAGTAATGATTGATGAGATATTTTAGTTAAAACATTACTACATAGACTACAGCATAGTCTCATTTTCTTCATTGCCTTTGATAATTATCTTTGATTTTTTGAGCCAGCTGTGGATGGTATAGAGTAGTTATGATAGTAGGATAGTTAGATTTTGGGTATTTTTTGATAGCACGCAAATGTCTCACTGCGTGATACATTTGTGTGGCCCGGGGACATATATGTCACCGTGGGGTTTTTGCAGCATTATTAGTGCTGAGTTTAAAGTCAGTTGAACAGTAATTTTGGGTCGTTAATATAACAAAGTATGAGAATATGGTTTTAGAAATTTGAATAATTTGAGTAATAAGTTATTTGTTCCTAACATGGGAGATAAAAGAATGAAAATGTAGTATTTTTTAGTAAGGGAGGGAACATTTTTAGACTTTAAAGTAATCTAAGTATACATCATTAGAGTTTACCAACTTTGCATATCAGATTAATTTTAGTAAAGATATAGAAGGATAAATGAAACTAAGGTAAAAATCACTAAGGGAGATAAAAATATTATTAGCGCCCTTTACAGTTAAGAGAACAGAGAGCAGAATAAACGCACGTGAAAAGTGAGCGAAATATAAACAGTTATGTAGCACAGTTCACGGGGTTGACAGAGTAGGGTTAAAAGCGTGAAAGGTGAGATTAAGGGAGTGAACTGAGGATCATGGGAATAAATTGAAGGGGAAAAGAGATTAGTCCCTCCAGAAACCTCAACCAGGGTAGACGTATCGCGCTGGGCGCTCAAGAAATGTGAAACCTGCGGTTTGCAGAAGGTCTACAGAAATAGCTAGATATAGAAAGGTAGTGATAGGAATTCAGGAGAACACTTAGATTTGATTGATAATGTGTGCTGTTAAACATAGGATTAGCTCATAGGTGGTGCTAGTAGGACAGTGATAGGTAACGGACTTCTGTATATTACGGTAAGAGGTCTTTGACTCTAATTATGCTTAACTTATGTGAAGAGAGACATGTTTTTTTAGAAACACGCTCAACATATTGTCGCAGGCTAATGTCGCTCATATTTAAGGGAGCGAGCTACAGACGAGACTATTGAAGCAAAGGCATAATTAAAGCTTAAAAAGTGGATAACTTTTATTATCAGATAGCCAGGATGGGCTGTCATACAAAGAAGATGAGGCATTGTCATTAAACAAGAATGTATTGAACAAAGGGTTTACAGCACTGACATTCATGAAACATCTCATGCGCTCTCTCATATAAGAGTAAGTATGAAGACGCCACCACAGTTGTATCTGACATCTATGTAACATCTCATGCGCTCTCTCATATAAGAGTAAGTATGAAGACGCCACCACAGCTGCACCTGCCATTATATTACTTTGTTTAGGTGAAGTATGAATTGATATTGATGCATGAAATTGAGCTATGCCTAGCAGATTATAGTGCTTTAGACAAGAGTCTACAGTAGAGAATATGATAATATACCTTTGAAAAAATTACATTGAGCCTAAGTCTGGAGGCCTGGATAAAAGGGAGATTGAAACATACCCTTATGAGAAAAGAATTGTGGAACACATGTTATGTAAATAAAAGCCATTATGTTTGGAAATTCAACACTCAAGTTGGTTTAATCAACAAAAAGGATGTGGAGTGGGTATGTGAGAAAGAGTTAAACCTATATAGCATATATAGCCTTAAAACCACTAGTACAAGGAAGTCGCTATAACAACAAGGAGAGAAGAACGTGGTCTGGGTTGAAGAAAAGACGAACCTTATCTCATCCAGGAATCACCATCTCTGGCGAAAAGGGCCAGTCAAGGAGATAGCTCTACTTGAAAGATAGGTCAAGGAAAGAAATTTGACCTCATAAATTAAATAACTAGGTCTGCCTCAGTCACCTAGTAATATCAGTAGCACCTAGTTAAAATATATAATAAAAGAACCGGCACGCTCACATAGTGTAATTTGCTGCCGTAACCAGTTCTCAGTTCTCAGGCCCGGTTACAATCGCTTGACACTAGTATCAGGCAGGTCTTGAAGACTCTTGACGACCTTTGTAATTACCTCAGCATTAATGCATGAGATGTGTTACAGCCACCAGACTTCACTATTGTAGAGAATTACAGAACAAGGCACCTGTGGAAACCAACAGCGGCTGAAGCAGACACCAACCGATTCCACATCCGAAGCTAAGTACTATAAAAGCAGAACCAAAGAACTTTTCACAATTTCCCTTAATTTCCACCACAGTTTAAATCCAGCGATGATGATAAATATCATCGCTTCTTTTTTTATAAACAACTTTATTTCTTTTACTTTGTTAATCTCTAAGTGATTATTAAACCTCTTTATATGTATATGTAAAGCTATAGTTGGATTAATCACTACTGAGTGAAGTTTGTGTCTGCATCAGTATGATTCATTTTGTTCTAAATACATACCCAGATAGAGCTATTATATTAAGATTTTGCTGAATCACCTTCAGCTGGGGGCTAATAACGACGAGCGAAAATATATTACCTCACAGAATGGGAGGGAGAATTTAAAGGTCATGACAGCTTAGATGATCTCAGTTGTTATCCTTGCTTTTTTTTAAAATCCTATGAAGCGCCCTTAAATAGAAGCATCATTATTCTATTTATATCTCTGCCAAAAGTAATATTAAACGATGGTTAATATATCTGAAGACCTTCATCATTATACATTGCTGGACGACAACTGCATAGCAGGGGTAGACAATTACGTCAACAATGACGACAGTTATACTACCTGTGCAAGTAATAATTACGAATATTATCCTGATGGTGAAGTTTGATGATTATAGTGGTGATGAATTGATTATAGTGGTGATGAATTGATTATAGTATTGGAGATGAGGATAATATTACTGGTGATACAATCATTGCCAGCACTTGTCTTATTATAATTAGGTAGTTAACAGTGGAGTAAAACATGGCTGCCAACAATATTTGTTTACCTTAACAACCACCACTGATCTCCCTTCATGTGTTGGATAATTCAAGGTTGAAACTTTCAAGTTGTTGGGGTAATTTGCTTCCAGTTTAGTCAGGACATCTCGGATCTGACGTCAGTAAAACAAAAACGTAATTATGTAACTTTAGCAACGTAGATTAAAACACGAAAATCTAAGACAGTAAATATCAAAATATGTTGATGGTCGACGTTTTCAAGTTTCCGTCATTGCTATTACACGCAAACAGGATTTATTCTATACTGTAAATACCACGTCGGGATAGAAGTATTTGTCGTGACTCTGGTTTCTCTACACAACGCATAAATCTTTCGCCGTTTTGTCGTTGACCTTCTTGGAATTTTTCCTTTACAGCCAAGAGGGCTATAACGGTTAACGATGATGCAGAAATGACATGAACTTTTGCTAGAATAACGACTAAATACGAAATAGAAATAAAATAAATTTTTGCTAGAATAATGGTTAACTATGAAATAGAAATAGAATCAACATAAAGGCCTATTTTGAAGGCACTATTTCATTAACCAACTTTGTCATATATGCATCTGATTGAGGTACGGCTATATTACGACACGTTTTAACGATGTCGTCTGCTACAGTGGTGAGCACGTTTAAGGTTGCGCATTGCATGCTTGAGATGCTATTGATTTAATGTTTTTTCGCGTTTCACGGTATTTAATTGAACGCGAATTGTCTAGTACGCTTATGACGTGGTTCGGTTGACATAGTTCGCTTGACTACGTTCTTCGTTTACCCTTTTTATTCCGGACTTGAAATAAGTCGGACGTGTTTTTACTCCTCTCCGTATAGATGAATTGTGCTGACGTTATTGTGAAGATATGCTTAGGGTCAGCTATCTTATTAAATGAATACGAGAATAGAGTATTCGTATATTATGATGAAGATTCCATGAATTCGGAACATAGATAAGTATTAATTGTATGATTCTTGCCAGAATCATTATCTTCATTAAAACTATAACGGTTCGTTACCGGGTGACCAAATCAATGGCATCGCGTGTAATTCGTTAGACATTTTGACGACAAGAAATTATTATTGAGGAGACTAATGGACAGCGTGAAATGGGATGTAATTTAAGTTGATTTCAATTTATTCAATGAACTTGTATTGTGATAATAAATGTGTATTATCTGTGGACTCAACATCACCTCGTTGTCGCTTCCATACAATTGAATTGGCCAGAATAGCCACATTCGCGAGAACATAAATCAGTACGAAAAAATTGGCTAAATTACAGACAAACCAGGATCAAGTAAAGAAGCATGCAAGTAACATTATAAAAACCTTTTCTGGATTATATTTAATAAAAGCAATAAAAAGCAAACCACACAGAAACCGAGGCAACATAAGTGGCGGCTTACAGTGTGGGGACGAGAAAATTTTTTCTTCAAGAATTAACATTAGACTTTGTTCTGTAATTAACATTCTATGTGTCAAGAACTGTTTACTTTTGTCGTGCGCTCACGTGATTTGAGCACGATATGAACCATTGCGCATGTGTCATAAAGGTCAAATTGACGTCATTGTTGCCAAGCAAGAATTCTCAGGGAGAATTATGGACGTTATCCGCTTTGGTCAAAGTCAAATTTCAAAATGCTCCAAGGTTTCAAACATCTCAACGGATCAAGATGAACCTAGTATTATCAAATAGTGGACTACAATCCTGAACAGCAATTTATTTTCGTTGACGCATGCCAGCTATGGCCGGAGAACATAAGCAATCGTATAAAGCTAAGTAACCATTTTTGGTCTTGTAAAGTAACCGTAGTCCATGTTGCCCATTCACAGGCATGTTTTTGATGTCATCTTTTAAATGTTAAATGTTTTTTATATATGCATATATGTTGTTTTGTTCAACTTAGCGGGCAGGTTGGTTCGGGAATCAGGATTGCTGTTATGTCGCAGTCGGCTGACCGCAACAATTCTGATCGTTCCTATTAAGGCTAGTTGAATATTTCCAACTTACGAAAGATCCATTGTAAAAATTTATCAATGGCATACTCTGTTCGTATTTGAATTTATTCGACAATATATGTTTAGCTGTGAAGTTACGTTATATTTGTAGTATTTTTCTATACTAAGTTTCATTTTGTATTCATTTTTCGTCACATGGTTGTAAACTATCCCGTTCAGTGTAAATCTAACGGTCGTTTATTTATGAATATATATATTGTAACGGTCGTCTACGAGTCTATTGTGACGTCATCGTTTTTAGTGTAGTGTGATTTTTACCTATTTTCAGTTCAACACTTACTACTTCCGATTTCTGTTTATTTTCATAGAATTGGGACCCAAAAGGGATCGCAGTGGGAAGGCAAACCCGGTCCCAAAAAATGCCGTGCAGAAGTCGGATGTGTCGACCGAAAGGTGCAGATATCACAGTGTTGAGCGCTCTTTTCGGGTAACATGATAGCTAGTAGCAGATGTACCAGTGTACTAGCATCTTGACGCGAATGTAGAATGAAAATTAGATGAAGAGCTATCCAACAGAACTTCAACGAGTGGAAGGCAAATCAGGCCAACATGATCATACTCAACTCGTCGGTAAAGTTATTATAATTTATTACGTGGTACGAAGACGTTTGACAAGACGGTACAATGTTCCTTGACAGGTACGATGAACAATTTATACATAGTAGTGACAGTTCCGATAAAACGATACATCTCTGGTCATTCATATCTAAAATCCTCTCTCACGTAAGTAATAAGGATCCAATAATATTCATACTAGGTTTTTTTAACAGCAAGGGAATGTCCGTTGACCTTGCTTGAGGTCATCCACTTAAGCATGTACTCCCATACCACGAACTCCCGCATTCGTCCAATAAGAGACTGTTTCTATCCAAGACATAGTTCCAAATAACGTAGACTCAATAGATATTCACTGGTACATATATGAAGAGGTATCTGAGTTAGTATCTTTAGGTTTTAACTAACCTCTCAAAACATGCCACGACTTTGGCATTACAATAAAGGCGTTTACACATATAAATACTGCAATCAAATTAACTTCTTTCCCACTCGTAGGAATCCTTCTTCTACGATACGAATCCTAAAGGCTAACGACTCTGTAGGTCCATTCTAGGAATAACATATTCCCGCTAGACTGGTATAAGAGCGGCCTTACAATACAGCATACATTAAGAATTGGGGCGATAACTTACGTGACATTACTGCTATTGGTTTCGACCTGAAGACCAATACAGATCACTAGAATAAATGGCTTCCATAAACGTGCCATGAAATACAATAATAATATATCAATCACGGACATAAACAAGGTCCATGTTGCCCCTCCAAATCATGACGTCAGAAACTACTCAACTAGGTTACCCGTGCGTCCCAAAGCAACTCACACTGCTTTGTGCACGTCAGTGCGCGAATCATTCGACCGCACAAATAATATAACTATATTGAGACTGGTGCGTACATTTGGCAGGACCGAAGACTACCCCTTAGGTAATAAATGTACGTAACACACAGCTTAGGCGTAAACAGACACAACGCAACCACCGTCCTTTTCAGAACGAACGAGGAAGAAGAAGAAGATTTCATAGAATCATTTTAATGTTTTAAAATTGTCAATTGTGGCGTGATATCGTGTTGTAACACTTTGGTTTACTGTGTCTCTTGTATTTATTCATTCATAAATGATATTGTAATAATAATAAAATTAATTAATTATAATATAATAATAATATGAAACATATGATTAATTTTCACTATAAAAACTTGATTACTAATATGATTGCAACAATTTGCACTAGTAGTCCACGTCACTACTGTTTTCACATGCTGCATAGGGCATAATATGATAAAATATTGGTAAATAAATATAAATTTAGATCTTACCTTGAATATGGTAAGCAGATTGAGGGGTACTTAGTAGACTGTTCTAGTCATAGTACTACATTGGCCAGTTGGCACATATAAGTGATTGATTAATCTATATTGGTGATTAATATAAATATTTGACTACGGGAGTGAGTCACTATGGATTCTGATATGAATCCAGTGGACATGATGTCCGTGTTGGAGGAGATATATGAGGATGGTTGGCTCTATAATAAATTAAAAGGCCCAGAACTTGATAAATATGTCATGGATCAATTTTTATGTCAAGCTGCATTACATTTAAAGAATTTTGCTGAGGTTAATTTTCATTCCATGCCTCATATGGCAATGGCTAAAGATTTATCACATTTACTACGGGAGAAACTTCTTATATTTTTGAATCGCTACATTAATGTTAAGCATGATCATGTATTAAAGAACATACATCATGCGATATTTGATGATGTTCACGAAGGTCATAAAAGAACAGAACATCAATTTAATGAGAAGGCCCTTACTAGTGAACTGCATCAGTTGCAAATAGAGTATGAAAAGAAGTTGTTAGTTATAGAGTCTGAAAATTCTTCACTGAAGAATCAGATGACGCTGTTGACAGCGAATAATAAGAAATTTTATAATTCTACTATTCTACAGAATAAAAAGTTAGAGGATGAGGTAATCTCATTTAAAAAATTACATGCCAAAGAAAAGAGTCTTAATGTTGAACTTGAAAAGCAACATGCATCTTTAAGTTGGAACTGTCATACACAATCGACTCAGATTCAAGAACTGAAATCTGAGATTACTCTTTTGAAATTACAGGGTGATATGACAGAAGGGAAAAGATATCAGGTAGAATTAATTAACTGATAATAAAATGAAACAAGATAAACTCATGAGGAAAATAGTGAACTAAGGTCTGAAGTTAGTTCATTAAGAAAATTCCTTGATCAAACAAAGAGTGTTACTGATGAAAAATTAATTGCCTTCGATAAATTACTGATTGATGAGAATACTAAATATTCTGAACTGGAAAAGAAAACGCAACAACAGATCGATGAACTTTCCACTACTTTGAACACCGTCGATTCTTTACGTGATAGTGAGAAGAAGATAACAACTAACTTAGATAAGTTAAATAAGAAGCAGAGGCAGGAGATTGCATTCCTGACTTCTGAAGGTAATAAATTAAGAAGGAGGGTTGACTGTCTATTGGATGTACTATCAGGTAAAAAGATATTGATGATCACCAGATGTGATAAACGTACTTTACGACATGACTTTAGTACTAGAGGTGATACTAATGTATTGACACACCCAGTGGTAGTTAGGAGATCATTCCGGGGGAGATATACCTTCCCTCGTCAGGATACTACTGCCAATTCTGACAATAAATTTTGGCGACAGGATCAGAGTCAAACTGATCTTACAAAACCTATTGATGTTGTCACAAGTGACAAGGTGTTTCATAATAAGATTGATAGCATCAGAGTTAGTTCAAACTCAGATAATAAAATTAAAACCAATAGGTTAGTCAGCAAGGTTTTCACTTTGCCTGGCAAGCAGTGGTCAACGACATGCTTCAAACCTACTGCTTTGAATACTGATGGGTATCGTACTAAGGTCCATCAGTATGATACACCACTGAATACAGATGATACATATGAGAAGAAAAAAATTAAATGTTCCTCATATAACTAAACATACACATTACTCTTGTTTACATTTTAGTGACAGCGATACTACCTATGTTGGTAAAAGTGCATATTCTCGCACTGTGTTAGTGCGCAATCTGCCACAAGACACTACATGGCAGGCACTTGGTAATTTTTTCAATTACACGGCAGACGTTAAGTTTGTGCGTCTGTTGCCGCCTACCAAGTACAGGTATGGTGAGGCATTAGTTACATTCAGTACCAATAGAGATGCTCGTATGGTTGTCGAGCGTGACAATGGTGTTTACTTTCAACACCATTCTCTTAAGTTACAATTGGTACCTGATTCTGCTTCACGCAGACATTAGCCTATTGATACTAGACTTATTATCACATTTCTTTGATGACTCAGCATAGTCAGTCATCAGTTATTTTCTTTTATGGTCATCTATTCTCATCTATATAGATTGGTTAGTGACTTTTCTTGTAGAAAACATTTTTTGTGACATCTTTTATTTTGTACACATGTTTTCTGTCTTTATGTGATTTTACCATGCCTAAGTTAGACAGTAACTATGCTGATTATTCTAACTATGCTCAGCCAATGCAGCATAAGTTTGTATATCATCTATTTGTCTTGATAAAAGACATGCTTATGAATCCACATGGACTACATAAGCTAACATCGCGTCCACTAAATTTCTAGGGATATTTTTATTTAACCTCTTAAATTTGAGCAATGTGAACTAACAACCCAATAAACTGAAAAGACTCTATGCTCGAAGTTACTCTTTCTTATTCAAGATACGACATATTGAAACTCACTGTGATTTAAGAAAGGATGTCTCTCACGGAAGTCTTCAATTTCCTTCAAAACATACGTGATAATGAACAATGTACACGAGGACAGAACATTCCTGAAACAGTATCAAATTCGATCACATCTTGATGGACTTTGGTTAGTGTCCAGACGTTTATCAATCGCTGTAATACATACTACAATCAACCTACTTTTGAATTCTGATCTCAACGTCGTGATCCTTACACTTAGGTACTATTATGTGAATGCTTGATCATCTTTTCATGAAGGAACTTTTTCATCGCATCGGATGAAATGTATACTACGTACATGATGGAACTTCATCAAGTTATATATTCACCCATACAGGGAATACAGATGGGAACTATTGACTGATTCTTCATTACGATCGGTCTAACTCAAGGATTATCGCTTGTGGGAATGAATTTTTTCTTCATATGGAACACTCCGTAGATTACGCACATGAAAATAAGGACATACGGATCTTCATAATGACACTATTAATTTCAATACTTATTGATTGAATAAAATAAAAGATAGTGTGGAAAAAAAAGAATATACAAGAAAAGAGAAAACAAAACATCACACAATTGAATAATATAGTGATATATTTATAAATATGATAATTATCACATAATATAATATGCATTATTAATTTTCAGTTGATACATTGATTTTAGTAGATAGTAATTTTTTTTACACATGTATTTTGTTTTACTCTATTAATTTCTCACTACTTATTTTTATCCATGCTACATTATTCTTTTCTTTACTTTTCTTTACTTTTCTTTACTTTCTTCACAATGATACGATACTTTAATTTACTTAATGAGATTGTAAATTTATATTATCCCACACACATTAGCTATTAAGTTAATATTTAGTTAGTATATCGTATGGTACAACACACGATTTGTTATTTAGGCAATTATTTACTTATAAGGTTTTGCACATCTATTATTTAATTTAATATATTAATTTCTTTCCTTACTATTTCTTTCTATTTCTGTTCTTACATGTATATCTTCTCATGTTTCTTACATTTTCTTTCCTTAATCTCTTTAACTCTAATATAATACTTTAATATAGTTAAGTAGATTTATTTACTTCTCTCACATACTACACACAACACATTAATTATTTGATTACTTTTAATTAACCTTAGGATTTTGAGTAATACCCTACCTTACATTTTAGTTAAGCAGATAGTCACTAACTATCCTTCTTGACTGTTGACGTTTTCCGTAGTTAACATATATTATAGTTTATGAATTACAGGACATGTATTACATCGACATGACTTACGACACTGTTCTAGGCAGAACATCGTAGGCCGTATTTCGTTTTTGTTAAATTTTTGATATAATCAAGCTATTTCAAAAAAAAAATCTATAGAATAGATTTTTTTTAAACCCCGTCGGGCAGGGAAATGTTACGACACGTTTTAACGATGTCGTCTGCTACAGTGGTGAGCACGTTTGAGGTTGTGCATTGCATGCTTGAGATGCTGCTGATTTAATGTTTTTTTCGCGCTTCACGGTATTTAATTGAACGGGAATTGACTAGTACGCTTATGACGTGGTTCGGTTGACATAGTCTCGCTTGACTACGTTCTTCGTTTACCCTTTTTATTCCGGACTTGAAATAAGTCGGACGTGTTTTTACTCCTCTCCGTATAGATGAATTGTGCTGACGTTATTGTGAAGATATGCTTATAGTCAGCTATCTTATTAAATGAATACAAGGATAGAGTATTCGTATATTATGATGAAGATTCCATGAATTCGGAATATAGATAAGTATTAATTGTATGATTCTTGCCAGAATCATTATCTTCATTAAAACTATAACGGTTCGTTACCGGGTGACCAAATCAATGGCATCGCGTGTAAATCGTTAGACATTTTGACGACAAGGAATTATTATTGAGGAGACTAATGGACAGCGTGAAATGGGATGTAATTTAAGTTGATTTCAATTTATTCAATGAACTTGTATTGTGATAATAAATGTGTATTATCTGTGGACTCAACATCACCTCGTTGTCGCTTCCATATAATTGAATTGGCCAGAATAGCCCCCATTCGCGAGAACATAAATCAGTACGAAAAAATTGGCTAAATTACAGACAAACCAGGATCAAGTAAAGAAGCATGCAAGTAACGATATAAAAACCTTTTCTGGATTATATTTAATAAAAGCAATAAAGAGCAAACTACAGAAAAAACGGTGCAACAGGCTATGACAGGAAAATGTCCACGATTTTTGTCATTTCTGAAAAAGGTAGTTCGAGAAGTGTTTCGTATTCACGGGTTAATTCACGGACACCATCTCCCTATCCATGAGCTAATTCACAGACAGTATCTCATTATTCATGGGCTAATTCACAGACACCATCTCCTTATTCATGAGCTAATGCACAGACACTATCTCCATATTCATGAGCTCATTTACAGACACCATCTCGTTGGAAAATGAAGTTCAAGCTTACATGAGTCACTTAGTAAATAAGGTTAAAACTAATGCCAAGAATTGTTGAATGTTTGGACGGAATAGGCAAGAAAATGATGAACATTTTGTTCGGTTGTTGTTACATACTGACCTACAATGGCTCTCTAACCGAAGTTGTTTAACAAGTTGTTTGGAATCGATGACTTCTGTAGCAAATTATAAGCGTGCAAACTGATGCTATTTTTTAAACGTGTCTGGGAAATCTTAATTTGAAAATGAGATTAATTTGAGACTTCAAGATACGCTCGTGACACTTATTGATTGCAAATGTTCAATCTCTGCATTTATTAAACAATGGGCTTTATTTAGACAATATATTCACGGAAAGAATTCTTTCAGTTTCCAGAACTATTTTCAATTAAAGATAAGTTTCAGACTGCTGACACAGATATTTGAATATCTTTTATATGTCTTGATACTGGACTTCAGGACAACATTCAATGACTTGATAAATCTGAAGGCTGATGTAGGAGTGGTGCATCTAATCAAGACAAACGTCTGTGATGTAGATGTGAAGTGGCAGGAGGGTTTCTTGGAATTGTTGCACGAAGATGAATGAAATGCAAATTTTTATCTGGATGGATATTTACAATTCTGATAGAATTATTTACAACTCTGGTAGAACAATTTACAACTCTGGTAGAACAATTTACAACTCTGGTAGAACAATTTACAACTCTGATAGAACAATTTACAACTCTGGTAGAACAATTTACAACTCTGATAGAACAATTTACAACTCTGATAGAACAATTTACAACTCTGATAGAACAATTTATAACTCTGGTAGAACAATTTACAACTCTGGTAGAACAATTTACAACCCTGATAGAACAATTTACAACTCTGATAGAACAATTTACAACTCCGGTAGAACAATTTACAACTCCGATAGAACAATTTACAACTCTGGTAGAACAATTTACAACTCTGATAGAACAACAAGATACATTCTATCTATCGACAAATTCTGAATAATTATAAACATTTTGTTTGAAATTCGTGTCAAACTTACAAGATCTGAATTGATATAATTTAAATACTATAATTAATTATCAGAACATTATAACAGTTTATGTAGCTATACGGCACACATATGGTGGACATGTTTTTCAAAGCATGGAGTTTAATCAAAAAAGATTACAGACCAGTGTTCTAGACAGATTCAGACAAGCTACAGACAGGCTAAATTCAGATTAAAGAAAGCCATACACAAATTGAGACAGGCTACAGATATATATAAACAAGACTACAGTATAGAAAAATTATTATATTCTGTAGACAACTTAATTAAGATACACTACATACAAAGCAGCATAATTACAGATAGATTCAAGTAAGCCACGCACATTTTCAGACATTCTGTCAACAGATCCGAATGCATAACATAATATATATATATAAAATATATAAAATATATATATATATATATATATATATATATATATATATATATATATATATATATATAATATACTATATAATATATATATAAATATATATAAATATATATATATTATAGTATATCTATTATATATACTCTAATCTTTACCTTTAGTGCCGTCAAGTATGTATATTATGTGTTCTGAGTTAGGGTTAGGGTTACGGTTAACCTTAACCCTAACCCCAACCATTAACCTAACCCCAACCCTAACTCTAAATGGTACGAAAATACATATATTATACTTACTCGACGACACTAAAGGTACAGATTACCATACAGACTACAGATGCAGACTAAAGACAGACACAGAAAGGAAATCCATACTTGGTTGGGTGGGGGTAGGGGGGGGGTGGTAGGGTAGGTGTGGTAGTTGTTAGTGATCGACAACTTGACCGCTAGCTTGGGATTTGACGTTTTCCCTCGGCGATGTGTTCGGGAGTGCGTTCATTTCCGGCATCAATAATGCTAGAATACATCAATATTTTGGTGGGCATAAGATAAAAAAAAACCTGAGATATGAAGTGGTCCATACATGACGTCATGCAGTGAGGGAGAAAAAAAAAGGGGGGGGGGGGGGAATTTTTTTAACGAAATTGGACAAGGGGGGGGGGGGAGGGAGGGATGATGGGGGAGTGATAAAAATTGTGTGACATCATATGTGGACGATCCTTATGTTAATGATAGCAGTCGTCATAGCAACAAGTGAAATAAATAAGTTTACAGAAGATGACTGACACGATATGGACAACAGGTAAACAAGAATGGACTTGGTCTAAATAGCAACAACAAAAAAGAGGAGTTATAGGAAATGACTGATTCCACTGTGACAGAAAGTGAAAATAAAGGCCTTTGCCCAAATAAAAACACACAAAAGTAATGATCTCCTCCATGAAAAGGGAATGTGGCACCAACATAAATGAACAGTGTTAAAACAAGCAAATAGATTAAAGCGTAGGACAGAAGAACCAGGTTGTTTTCTATTCATTAACCGTAACCAGGTGCAACGAACGAACGCAATTTAAAAAAATTGGTTGCGAACTGAACACGCAGACCTGTTTAACACTCTGATCTTTGCCTCAGTTTCATCCTGGCACTTAGTCATGTGACCAAACCATAACATTTTAAATTGTACATTTTTTGCATGCATCATTAAAGCTAAAAGAGACAAACGCGTTCTCGCACATCCTGTCATATTAATTTCTTACACAGTTTTATAGCAGAATAACAAACAAACAATTAAGTAAAAGTTAAAAAAAAAAACACACACACACACACACAATTGTATCTGCTTATTCTCGAACGCTTCTTCATTTTTAAATGAATAATCGCATTACATACTGTAAGTAGAATATGCTGTTTATATTCTCCACATATAAAAATATCGTTTAATACGTATTTACGTATAGATTATAACAATTCTGATCACAGAAAAAACACGAAATTTCTACCTGGAAGACTTGTGGAAGTGAAGAGAAATAGATTTATAACTAAAGTGTACACTAGGCAAAGGTCATTGGTTATTTAGATAGATGGTCTGTCTTGATTAGATGTTTAAAATAGTGCTTCATTGACGGAGTATAGAGTTTGACCATATACAAATTAGAATACTGTATGACAGGGTCGCAGAAAATGACGTTTGAGAATACACCAGAGAAAAGACAAAGATTGTAAGAATAAATGCTAACAAAAACTAGCTGGGCTGGTTGCGCTGGGAGATTCATCGATACAGAATATTAAATCAAACAGATATTGTTGCAGAAATATAGAAATAAAGATGGTAAAACAGACGGTGAGATCAAAATAAGAATACACACACGCAAGAGCAGCATTCATTGAATTGAGTAAAATGTGATAATTAGAAGTCCAACACAAACATAAGAATCTTCAACTCAGATGTCAAGATAATCATATTGTATGGCTGTCAAACACGAAGAACAACATAGACAACAATCAAGAAATGACAGACATTCATATCTCTTACATCGTCATCATCATCATCACACATCTCATCATCACACATCATCATCGTCACCATCATCATCGTCATCATCATCGTCATCATCTTCAGCATCATTATCGTCATCATCTTCAGCATCATCATCGTCATCATCTTCAGCATCATTATCATCATCTTCAGCATCATCATCGTCATCATCTTCAGCATCATCATCATCATCATCATCATCATCATCATCATCATCATCATCATCATCGTCATCATCATCATCATCATCCTTCACCTAACCAGGGAGCATCGCCATCAATAAACAATAAATATCAAGTCTTCACGTCACGTGCCATCCGCTCACGATCTCTTCATGTCTTCTTCATCCCCTTAATGTCTGTCTCCAGTTGTCTTCAGTTCCTTGGTCGCCTTCTACCTGCCTTACCTTCTACCTGCCTTACCCTGGGGAGAGTAAGAAGGTAACAAGAGGTGAGAAGAACACGCTGGTGCTACATAGCAAACACTATGAAGAAACTGGTGTTTAGCATGAGAAAGGTAACAAGAGGTGAGAAAACCACGCTCGCGTGCTTCATAGCAAAACACGTTGAAAGGAAACTTGGTGTTAGCGGCGAAGAAGGTAACATAGAGATGAGAAGAACTGTCGCTGGTGCTACATAGCAAAACCTCGTTGAAGAAAACTTCGGTGTTAGCATGAGAAAGGTAACAAGAGGTGAGAAGAACACGTGGTTGCTACATAGCCAAAACTCAGTTGGAAGAGAACTTGGGTGTTAGCGCGAGAGGGTATACAAGATGTGAGAAAGAAAACGCTTGGTGCTACATAGCAAACACGTTGATGAAAAACTTGGTGTTGGGTTTGACCGAGAAGGTAACAAGGGTGGAAGAAGAACACGCTGGTGCTACATAGCAAACACGTTGAAGAAACTTGGTGTTAGCAGGAGAAGGTAACAAGAGGTGAGAAAAACACGCTGGTGCTACATAGCAAACACGTTGAAGAAACTTGGTGTTAGCGCGAGAATGCACCTCTTGTTCTGGAAGGTCCCTCAGACTTAAGAGAGTGTGCTTTCTATCAAGCAGATGCGTCTTTTCGTGACCAGTTATTTATCTGGTTCTTGCCATCAGTTTTCACATCGTCCATCTTATTATGCAAGTTCAACCTTTCTATTCTGCTCCAGCATCGTTTAAAATAATCTGAAATATCTTCCTTTATTTCTTTCTTCTTTTTTTTCCTCTTCTTTTATCTCTTTCTTTTTCTTTTCTCTTCTTCTTTAAGTACCCATGCCTGGTTGCGTAGGAAGATCATGTCTCTCCACAACTTCATGTCTCAAGTAGTATTTATCGATTCGTTGATTTTTTTGTTCAATGCCACAATGTCAGCATCTGCCCTCTTTGTCTTCCTCTATCTTTTTGTCCTTCAGTCTTTCCTGTTGTTTCGATATATTCCAGCTATCTTCATCTCATCAAACTTCCTTTGCGTATTGGCCTGTCATCCTCGTTACTATTTTTGGCTGTCCATTGTATTGTTAATTTACTTCTGTAAAACATTCTGTCTTTTTTAAAATATAAAACCAAGATGTCTTTAGAATATCCCGTATATCTTTGCTATAAATTGTTTTAACTTATCCCCTTAGCAGATACTGCCACAGAGAACTAAGTGTTAAGACTTCACAGTACTAGGTCTCAGCTTTAATGAGGCGGGGTGATCTGTTCGCATGCTCACTTCTTTTGGCGTTCCCAAATGTTGGTGAAAAATTCTAATACCCCATATATAAATTAGTCAACATTAAATGTAAAGCCGAACGGAAATAGATCGATAGGTCAAAAGAATGGAGGAAACGACCCAGTGCTTTCCCCTGTATAGATAAAACGCCTTCGTTTGTAGGATACGCATTCGTAATGGCTAACACAAGAGTTTCTACTTGTCCTAATTCGTTCGTTCCTAAATAAAATGCTGAGGCTTAACGATACGGCGATAACCGTAGTTCTAACAAATATAATGTCAGCTGTAGTAAAATCTTCTAGACGTAAACCTTGATTTTTTAAAACTAACATTAGTGCAAAATTCGCGCACAAGGTTAGCTTGGAAAGACAGACGGGCTCTTAGAAGAAAAAAAAAAGCAGAGAGAGATAGACGGACCATGGAACACAGTAACGCAAGCCACTCGCAGTGTGTCTAAAAACTAAAACCAACTCGCAGTCTGAATGGCCTGATTTTTTTTCAAATAAAACTTCTCGTGATGCTAAAAAACTAACGATACGATTGTTAGGTTTAGACTAAACAGTTTAAATTCTTATTAGGAAACCTGATATTTTTAACGTAGCGCTCCTCTACTTTTATACTTGCAAATAGTACAGTCGTAAAGATTGAAACCCCAGGTGGTAGTTGAAATTAATTAAACACTTAACATCGAAAAAAGATCGTATTCTTAAAGCTACTCCACTTAGCGCCCCCCGCAGAAAAATCTTAAAATTCGTGCACAGGAAGGCTAGGGGACTAGGAATAATGTAATAAATTATCTAAAAAAGGTCCATTAGATAATGTTAGATATGGTAATAAAAACATATAAAGAACAAAAGAGATCAGAGGTTTGGTCATATATCTGTGGTCTGAGAAATTCTAATCCACACTATAGAAATTAGAAAGTAAATGTAAAAGCCCTAACACAAGTAAATCAATAAAGGAAAGAATAATGTAAAAGAACAGTGCGGTCACAATAATGCGTACGCCTGTGTTATACAGACCGTAGTACTGCGGAGCTAAACAAGCGAAAACCCCCTTTTTATGCTCCGTCTGCATAAACTACTTTCGCTTTCAAAAAAAATAAAACTGGTACTATTATTAGCTTATAAAAACTACCACTTGATATGGTTGACAACTGCTAAATAATGACCTAGGAATTTTAATATACATTAATGGTCATTTATGTCACTACGTAAACTAAAAGACAGACGGGCTTAGCATCAGAGAGAGAGCGATGTACGGAGGAACGCATAGCTTGCAATTTAACTACTATGTGTCGTTCTCGCGATTGAAAAATTTTATGCCACCCCACGCGAAGGACATGCAGGCTTGATTTTTTTTTTTCAAATAAACAGTGACAAAAAAACACTACGGCTCATTTAACGAGGTAGAGTTTTAATATAACTATGGTTTTAATGCTTATTAGGAAAACATGACACAATACTGTATTTTATGTCTGAAATCCTGACTTTATAACTGTACAGAACAGTCGAAAAGGAAAAAAGCAGAACAGGTGGCGGTTCTAAAACAATAAATAAAAAAACAAATACACACGACTATAAAACCCTAGAATCAAATACATATTTGTAACGAAGCCACTTCCGGCCCCATTAAACTTATATGATTTGGGTGCCTTAGGACTTGCTGACAAAGAATATGTTAGGTGTTACTACCAATAGTTCTAGTAACTTAAACCAAATTATAGCCCAAAATAGTATAGTGCTGTTGTCTGACAACACAAGATCATATTTGCTCATAATGGGCACAGTGTTTGGACACTGCGTTTTTAGGGAAATGAGGCCAACACGTTAGATTCGATTTTCTGATTGGCTATCTGAGTAATATGTAAGGCGAAACATGATTAGTATTCGGCTGCTGAATACTATTTTTTGGTTATTAATGGAAAACGGTAGGAAGGGTAAATTTTTTCAAAGGCTTTTGTAACGCATTGGTCTCATTGGTTAGGGAACCATTATTGATATAGTCAATTAGAAGCGTCAGTTTCAGGGCCAACTCAGTCCATTCGCAGCACTTTTGTAGAAATTTAAATAGTCTTGTGAGAAGCATATGTGCGATTTTGAGAACCAGCTCATATTTTTCTATTGAAAAGCCTGGGACATGAGGCAGATCGGAATTGGGAGTGCACATAACCTCATCGCCAGTCAACGTACTTGTTTAAATATTTCCTTTGAATTGTGGTAAGCTAAGACATTAATTTGATATCTATTTTAGATGAAAATTGAATGTGAATTGATAAATTATGCCTGTCTGGTGTGTATGGTCAGTAGCAAACATGAGGAAAAGCCTAGATATTGCTCCACCAGTAAAAAACTTTGTCGGAGAGGAGTAATAACTGCATAGGCAATACTATGGGATTGCCAAATAGTACTAAATGGATGACACCTATCTTATTGTATAGAAGGAATTAATGCTGGAATTGCAGAGGCGTTGTAACCATTAGGGAGAGGAAATACTGGTGTATAATGTTACATGAGAAGCTGAACCAAGTTGGCCTACAGCGCTGAACTCTGTGTTTGTTATGTATTGTGCTTCAGTGTGGAAATAGATTATAAATTAGCTGAAGTAGGAGGTACAACCTTCTTATTTTCAGGGACCGTGGTACTGAAGTATTAGAGCAGCACCTGGTCTGAGTTTATTGCTGAATCCAGAGGCTGGTAGCATACTCCTTGTTCAAGATAATCGATTCAGTGTTGTTTTTCAAGAAAAAACTGAAGAAGCAAGCGAGCAGAGGAGACAGTTTTCCTGCCGCCCACAACAGAAGAATAAGATTCGTTGGCCAGAGCAGCTCAATCTATGTAAACCCCTGCCAAAAAATTGACTGTACATTAACTCGAGAGGGACCAGTTATTTGTTTTCAAAAATAAAATTCGGAAACTGTGAAAACCTTTCCAATATTATTTCCACCAGTAACAAACACATGAAGTCATCATGACAAACAACAACCTGGCTTGAAAAGCCGGTATTACCTCATAGTACTACATCACAACTTACACACATATTGTAATAATAATATATGTCAATACAAAGATCCTATCTATAAATTGTGTACATACAACTTGTGATTACATTTTGAGTGTGATTCCTGATTCACTCTGTAGTTGAATCAGGATATCTATTATTGAAAGGAATTAATACATATTTTAAAAGTTAACACTTGACTTATTTAAGATAGTCTTATAGAGTGTTCTATGTATGTGCGTGTCACAGTGTTGTAAAGTATTGTGGATTTTAATTAAAGTGTTTATCTGTCTGTTGGTTGTTGTGAACATACACTTCATCACTATCATAACCCTAGACATTCAACGTAGTCATCACAATATTCCAGAATAAGTCTGATTGAGGTCTAAATGTGGTAGCACAGTAAGGTCATCTGTAATACACCACACTTAATAGATACAGATACCTTCACAGCTGATCTCAGTCAGTACACTAAGTCCCCTATAAATATTTATAACATCCCAACTTACCACAATCTGCTTGGGATGGAATTCCCTGAATTTTGTTGAAACATAGTAGTGACAGAAAGTCTAAGATAGTACGAGGGAGGCCATTGGCTGAACTTTGAAGTTAAAAGAAATTTGATTGTGTGGGGGGGGGGGGAAACCCTAATATGGAATAACAAATAAATGCCTAGAAACGGAGTAAAAGTGAATGAAAAAATATTTGAATGACTGTGTTACTCTTTTTGAAAAATATTCAAAACGATTGGCCAATATACTGGATAATTTGGCAGAAGAAATCTTAGAGGGGACGCCATAATCGTTACACATTGTGAGAGATGAGAGCAGGGCAGTGTTATCAAAAAAAATTAAATATATAATAACAGCCTGGACCTACCGCATTAACCGCAGATCAAACTGTGCAGTCATCTTTAGTGTGTATTTTCCTTACGAATTGTGGTAAAACTAGACATTTTTAATCTGTATTTTATATGAAAATTGAATGTGAAATGATAAATTATGTCTGTATGTGTGTGGTTCAGTAGCAAACATGAGGCAAAGCCTAGATATTGCTCCACCATGTAAAAGATTGTCAGAGAGGAGTATAACTGCATATATATATTGGATTCCCATATAGTAACATAAAACCTATCCTATTGTATGGAAGGGATTACAGCTGGAATTGCAGAGGCGTTGTCACCATTAGGGAGAGGAATACTGATGTATATTGTCACATGAAAAGCTAGCAGTTGGCCTAAAGCGCTGAACTTTATGTTTGTTTGTACTGTCATGTACTTCTATGTGGAATAATATTGTATATTAGTTATGAAGAAGGAGGCACAACCTTCTCATTTCAGGGGCCGTGGTATAGATGGTGATATTGCATCGTCCGGTCTGAGTACTGCGTGATCCAGAAAGCTGGCAGCAGACTCCTTGCACAAGATAGCGGCCATATGTAAAATCATACTATCAAAACTGAGAAGCAAGCGAGCAGAGGATACAGATTTCCTGCAGCTGCATTATGAGATAAGCGCTTGTCAGCACGAAAAAAAGCTCAAACCTTGAATTAAATACACTGAACTGAACTTTTATTATAAAAAACAAAAAGGGACAGAAATTTTAAAAAACCAGAATCTGTGAATCCTTCAATATTATTTCCACCAGTACAAACACATGAAGTCGTGATGACCAACAACAACCTAGCACTAAAAGCCAGTATTACCTCATAATAATACATCACAACACTACACTCATATTACAATAATAATATATGTCTGGACAAAGATCTTTTGTATAAATTCTTGTACATAAACATTGTGCTTACATTTGATTGTGATTCCTGATTCACATTGTAGTAGGATCAGGATATCTATATATTGAAAAAGCTAATACAGTGTATAAAAGTTAACACTTGACTTTAGAGTGTTATGTGTTTGTGATTGTCATAGTGTTGTAAATTGTTGTGGATCTTAACTTAGGTGTTTATCTGTCTGTTGGTTGTTGTGAACTTACACTTCATCACTATCATAACCCTAGACATTAAACGAAGTCATCATACAATTCAAGAATAAGTCTGATTGAGGTCGAAATGTGGTAGCAAGCAAGGTTCTCTGTAATACACCAAACTTATTAGATAATAGAAAACCTTCACAGCTGATCTCATTCAGTACACTAAGTCCCCTATAACTATATTTATATAATCCCAACTCACTACACCAAACACAAGAGCAAAGTCTGGATACCTATGTACAGCAGGGTAAGACAGGAGTATGCCGCTACCCAGGCCTTCGAAACCCGATAGCTTTTCCTCAAGAAGCCAGCGCTGTAAGAACTATGCCACTCCACTCTCTTATGTTTTAGGTACCTAAAAGTATCCGAGGGAAGATATTAGATGGCAAGAAGTACTGAGATGAAGAAGAGACGAAAAGCGGAAAAACGGACCGATTAAATGGGGAATCTTTGGTCGGGGGGGATGCCTCTTACACCTTCAGGCTTTGACAGATGGGATAATGAATCTTTTAGCATCAACATCATCATCATCATCATCATCATCGGGACAATCACTTTCATATTTACAGCCATCATCAGCTGGTGCTATATACTATCCCACACAGTCTCCAACCATCGCTGACGTCAATCACAACCAATCATATTAAGACAACACCGCAGCTACCGGCAGATTAAAATCAAACCACCAACCTTTGTACGTCATCAGAAAGGATCCAAATACATCTGCATCTCCTGCGTCTAACATAGCATTCTTAAAACTCCTCCAAAAACTCAGGGGGCACGAGGACAGTTGTAAGTTCCTTCTGTGAGGCTGGTTCAAGCCAGAAGTCAATCTGTAAAAGATGCATTGATAGATCTGTTTACTGCAGATATCGAAAATAAAACAAATCACTTACAAACACGTTATATAAAGAGACGATAACAAATTGCCAAGAGCCAGGAAAAGATAGCGACTGATGATGTTGACCAGACATTCAACACCATTTCAACAATATATAAGGAAAGCAGAAAATCATGCTTGAGATTCCAGGAAATGAAAAAGACAGGATTGAATAACACCAGAAACGTTTAAACACCATAGCGATCAGAGAAAAGAAATGAAAAGACATAAAATAGAATTCATAGTCCCACTGGTTAAAGGGAAAAATACAGTGATTAGTACAGTCACTGGACGAGGAAATAAAAACGTCAAACCCGATCCAACTAACGGAAATTCCTAGGACGATCTTGCAAAAAACAGACAAAAGAGGCAACACACTGTGAGAAAATGAAACAAAACACCCACTGTAACTATAACCATCAATGGAAAACGGGGGCAAACAATATTACTTATGGCTTATGGAATTCTCAGCTTCATTGTTTCCATCATTTCCTCAATGCTAACATATACATGTAGTGTTGGGCAGAGCAACCTAACTTTTGAGGTGAAGACAGGAGTACGACAAGGGATGCTTCCCTTATCAACACTTTATTTTTAACAGTCATAGACTTGGGTGATGACAAGACACAACAGATGACAGTTCAAGAGGAATAAGATGAGGACAACGTTCTCTATCTACTGAAAGATCTCAGAGTAATACAGAGGACATTACACTACTCGGACATAAACATACAACACATCCAAGAGAAAAAAACAGATAGACTGAATAAGAATAGCCAGCAGGTGGGTCTGAACATCAGTCTAAAGAAAAGTGGACCACTCCATGCGGGCGGTCCTGAGTCAATAACAAGCTAGAACAGACAGACAACTTTTACACATCTACGATGCATAGTAACACCAGACGGCGGAACAAGCAAATGGACAATCAACAATAGAATGAATAAAAAGCGAGACCAGCCTTTGCTATGTTAAACAACATCTGGAAGTCTTCCTAGTATAGCTAAAACAAAATTAAGATTATGTGAGAGTTGTTGTAACTTTCTGTGCGTCTTTTTCAGTTATATAGTACATAAAAAATAGGTTCTGTGCTTCTGTATGGTGAAGAATGCTAGAGAAGGAAATGTCAAAATTGTTCTCTTTCCACACAGTCTGGGTTTTTCTGGGCCTAAGGAAAATTTCTCCGAATCTTTTGCCGAAATCACTCAAAACCAACAACGACTTACTCGGAGCAAACCATCAGGACATTCACGCCCATCATAGCTGGCAGAGACGCTGGAGTTCATTCTGAGGGACGTGGCCAACCCAACTCAGCTTCTACTTAAATTGGGATCTTATACTCAGTGTTCGTTTTAGCGCTAGGTACCGGCATAAGATTAGTTATCATCATTTCAAAACCGTCCTAATCTAATGCTCTAAACTATCTATGACGTCACCATAAATTCATTGACCTAACAAGGAAAAAATTAATGAAGACGGGGGGGAAATGCATAGTTTTATTGATAACGTAGACATTTGATAACCTTTTGGGCTTTGTCGTGAAGTCGGATTTACAGCACGTCATTCTGACCAAACGGTGCGTCATACTTTATAAATAAAGAATGCAAGACGAACCAATGACATCGCACCTTCATACAGCGTTTACTAAAAGCATTAGGCAGTCAAAATGGTCAGTCCAAATCTGTGTCAACCAGTTGGATATGGAATTTAAATACAGCATTGTGAGCGAAGTACCGCCTGGAAGAGGTCACTAATGCAATAACAGGAATGTTGTTGTACACGTCTGTGCAAAGATTTCCACGAGAAGTGATATAGTAATGGAGAAATCTCGAGTGGAATGCATCGAGACATCAGGTTAGTCAATAATTTTGAAGTTTAGGCTACGCATAGAATAAAATGGACTTAGGAAAGTAAAAGACAATTAGTTAGAAAGGAAAAGAATAATCCAGGGCGTATTTTAAGTCTATGATGAAGGAAATCGCTCCAGGAATAAGGAAGATAATTGGAATCTTAGTTTTTCATATTTGCACACCTAGGCAGATTATGCATACATTTTCGGAACGCAAACACACTTTAGCAGTAAAGCTCCCTCTGTCGTTCGGCCTTGGCCTATATATGTAGGACGTGTCCTAAATGGAAAGCAGGCCATAAAAATTTCAAATACAGCGAGAGCACCAGTTCTGTCAGTGAAGACTTCTTTGCCTTCTGCATCCGAGAGCAGACTGTGTGACCATTAACAGTTCGACTGTATGTACTTGAGGGTAAGAAAGAATATATATATATATATATATATATATATATATATATATATATATATATATATATATATATATATTTTATAATATATTAATATATATTTCAATTAATTAATTAAATTTGTGCGTTTTAGGTAGTGTGTAGATGTGTTATGAAACAACTAATGTGTAATTTCTGGAACCAAGGACCAAGTCAGTGTTTTATTCAAATAAATTGAATGGTAGCGAAAAGTGTGTCCTTAGTTAGTTTTTAGAAAAGTATTTAAAGAATTATTTTCTTGAAGGAATGGACCCCACACCAGGAACATAGGAAAAAAGGGGATGAAAAGGAATTACTTTACTGTATTGATTGATATATTACTTAGTATGTTACACAAGACCTAATAAATGTATGGAGGCGAATCATGAACAGATAGCTTTAATTAAGGATTTGGAGAAAAATTTTATTCACAGCGACCTGGATTGTGTTATTACTGATATATTATGCCCTGTGCGTCTACTTGTCTGAAAAATAAAAAAAAAAAAAAAAAAAACTGTCTCTCTCATTCCCCCCAACATCTGTAATAGAGGATAGGGTGATAGACAAATATAGTGGTTTTAATCAAACTATGTTTCAGGTTAAATCCTGTCCATCCAAGTACACGTTAAAGAGTCAGCCACTACTGCAGGAACTAGTGGTGCGAGCGCCCTTGTTGTTCATAGGGACAGCCACCCAGTATCCACTGCCTGGAGGAACCTCATGTGACTTTTCCTTCCATGTCAGAAGTGTGACAGGCTTCAATTCACCAGATAAGTGGCCACACAAGGCTACTGTTCAGAGTATCCCTGTAAAACCACTATTAAAGACAGTAATATCAAATGATGACAGCTGTTTGGGCATAGTTATAGCCAGTATAGACAATCATTCAATAACTGTGAAATAAAATGGTTCTTAAGATATAAATATTCTACAACCAAAGGGATTTCAACCAAGAGAGAACTTTCTACAAATTTAGAGACTTTAGATACTTTTGAACATTTTACAAGTGATTTTATTCATTTAATGTTGTAATCAAATTTTGAGTTCAGTGAAAGGTTTTCACTCTTTTCAGAGAAGGGGGTATTTCTTATAATACCAGTCTCTTATCTGGCACTATCCTGGTATCACCTGATACAACTTTGTGTCCAGGATACTTTATAAATTAAATAATAACATCTACCCTCTCGCGACAGGCTTAGAAATGGAGTGCGGCACGGATGCCTCTTGTCACCACGTCTCTACTTAATGGTTATGAATTGGATAATTACAACAACAAAAAACCACCAGAAAATCAGTTCAGTGAAATCTGATTTAACAGTTTAACTACCTAAAATTGTTCGATGACCTTGCCTTTCTATCATATAGCTGTATGCATGGAGGCATATCTGGAGTCATCCTTATGTGATCACCAGATAAAGATAATGCGATAGTATAAATATCGGAAAGTGAACCTTTGTCTATGAGGTTATCTACATCCGCGTTGACTCATAAAATCATCCACACTTCCAGGGATTCCCCTGTGGTGAAAAATGTTGAGAACCCAGCATTGCACACTAAGCTTGGAGGAGTCGCTTGAGTCCCAGACGTAACTCTGGCGTCTACCTGGTTGGCTGCATGCAGGGGGGTCTCGCTATGGACCCATAATAGGCAGGGGGAGCTGAGAAGTGGCTTTGTGTAGGACGTAACTATTCATTGGGAGAGCGCAGAACCAGAGCACAATAGTTTAGCTCTGCGTATTTGGAAAGCTCCTTTGGATGGCGGGGAATGCACTGGATGCCACACGCTTCTTTCTCCTAGCTTGGGGCCAGATGTGATGATTCTTTAAATACAAGCCAAGCTGGAGAAACTGGAGCTCATGACCTCAACTCAATAATCTTCAAAATGGCAGGAAAAAATATACAGTGTAGATAATATCAAGGAGTCTTCAACTTGGTATTTCCTGCTAAAGAGCTAGAAGCTCAACAGCCCTAGTTAAACAACAACAACATCTAATCCCATAACCGTAACTAGATGCGAGACAAATGAGAATATGTCACGGTTTGCCTCCCATTAGCTCTACAGTAGTGGTCCAACAGTGGCCTAAACTCAAGAGTAACTGATGTGAGTCTTCAAAGGTGTCTACCTTCGCACAAGATTACTCTTGGCAGAGTTGTAGATAGAAGGATAATGATTGTTTTTCTACCTCCCAAGGGAGATGTTTCACAAGATATTCAGAAAAGAGAGAACAATGCTGCATTGACGGAGCACGTTAACTCTAGTAAATGCCGTCAACATTTGTGAAGCTGAGTTAATTCAGCGAATTTCCTCTTATTATTATTTAGTAGCTAATGTTTAGTGTATTTAAGAAATTGACTGAGACATACGGATACAACACATTCAAAATGATTAAATCAACTTTAAATTTGGATGGATATAAGTAACAAATTTAATCATCAATTAGGTTTTAATACTCGTAGGTATTAAAAATTGAATAACTCTTTAACAAAAAAATTGGTCATCATCCTATGATGTTAATGGGGATTAATATAAGGGGAAGTTTCACTTGGCAGCTTTTATTTGTACACTTAGCTGCTGGGGCTTCTGCTCCCGCTGGTGTTTTGGTTCTTCGCAGATAGGTGACTGAATTGCTCGCGTCCCTGATCAAGATTGAGAGTTGCAGCACGTTCCAAGTAGAATCAGGGAGTAACTGCAAAACTGGTCCCGCGTCTCTAAGACCCGTCTGATGATGGTGTCTAGCGCTACTTACACCCTCACTTGATCCAGAAATAGTACCCTCAACTGGTACCACCAACTAGTATGGCAAAAGAAGAGAAACAATTACCCTCTGAGTATTGAGTTTCCCGACACATACTAATGTGCTCTCCTCTTTTCATTCCATCATCTCATCTATCTCACAACTTTTACCCTCGCTGAGAATTAATATTAATCCCAGTAAGCGAAAAACTATCTTTACATTTAAAATGAAAAGTTTTATATTTAACTTTCGTTGAAAATGTTCACAATATAGTTTGAATATTTTAAATTTACATCGGTTGAAAAGGTTGTAAACTTTTATTAAATTTAGAGTGAATAAGTTTTACATTTACACTGGTTTAAAAGGTTAATAATATAACAAGTATGTTCATCATTTATTTCATCATTCCCTTCCTGCTTCATTTGGAACGTGGGACTACCTCTGCTTTTGGTACTTTATAAGAAACTCGCAATAAAGCAGTCACCAGCCCTGGCAGTGAGGGTTCGTGAAATCATCATTCTATTTGCTGAGGTTGCAAGCCTCAAATGACTTGGACATCCACTAGCGATTTTCACATATTAATATTCACATGTAAGTATATACGTATTAGTTCACATGTTAATTATGAAAAAATAGAATTCAAAATGTACAACTCACGCCAATCTTTAGGCTCACAGACTGCTGGCTCAGAGAAAAAAAAGTACTTGTAGAGGCCTCTTACACTTGGTCTGGGGTGTTGTTACTTTAGCAATAAGTTCTCACTTTGACTTTGTGTTTCAGTTCCCTCAGATTCTGGTTTTCCGTGTTAAAATAGTAGAGTTTTCCTGGGCTGTAAGTCCTGAAGGCGCTCAAAAAAGGGTCCGGTCCGACAAATGAAAGCTGATTTTAGTCTTAACTCTGGTCTGGCAAGGTCTGGTTGTATTCTTGGCGCGAGGTAGATTTTCACAGTGCTTTCAACAGAGTCAGTTTATATTGCACTTGTCTACTTTGTTACGATTTAGGCAGGGTCAATTCAGCAATTTGGTTGTTCCTCTATTTCGAACCCACGCCAATCGTTTCAAAACTTGCGTGTTTTGTGGGTAATTCAAATTATTTCCATATGGAAATTTCTGCGCGTTACTGCAAAGGTTATGTCTCCCAAATATGGAATGAAAACATCCGATCCTCTCTCGGCCATGTTTTCTCAAATACAAAATCTTACTTTCATCTAACGTAATGTCTTTGTAACAAGGTGTACAGGAAATTATTATGTAATTCGTTTCCGCCGAGTGCATGCCGACAGGTCGATAATCTATCGCGCGGCACTCCTAAGTAAACATGACACACGGTCAATATACGAAAATTGACCGGGCACATCTTGGTTTTACCTGCGTCTTAATCTTAGCAAAGCCGAAAAGCGCAAAGAAAACATGATCAATTATCACCGAAGGGAGTGTAAAATGCATCCAGGAAAAAACGGATAGACTTAATAAGTATAGCCAGCAGGTGGGCCTGAACATCTATCTAAAGAAGACAGAAGTCATAACACTCAATGTGAGCAACCCCGAGCCCATAACAGTAAGGAATCAACAACTGGAACAGACAGACACTTTCACATACCTAGAATGCATAGTAACACCAGATGGCTGAACAAGCAAAGACATCAACAACAGAATGAACAAAGCAAGAACAGCCTCTTATAGTCTAAACAACATCTGGAAGTTCTCTTAGTACAGCACAAGCACAAAATTAAGATTATAACAGAGCTGTGTGCTTTCTGTGTTTCTCTATGGTGCGGAATGCTGGAGAGTAACAGAGAAGGAAATGTCGAAATTGTCCTCTTTTCACACAACCTGCCTAAGAAACATTCTCCGAATCTTTTAGCCGAATACCATCACCAACCAAGATCTGCATACTCAGAGCAAGCAAGAGGACATGCACACCATCATAGCTGGCAGACGCTGAAGTTGGGTAGGCCACGTCCTCAGAAGAGTCCTCGATGCCATGTCGTAGATTTTTCGATAGGAATTTAAGATCAAGTATGGTCCCGCCTGAATAGAACTAGAACAGGTGATAGCTCAGTGAGAGATAAGGTTAAGAAATAGATTTTTCACGAGTGAAATGGTGAAAGGTAAAGTCTGTCCCTGGATTTGAGAGATAATCTTTCCAGCCTATCGGTTACGACTGAGATTCTTAGATCAGACAGTTTCCCTATATATATATATATATATATATATATAAATATATAAATATATAAATATATAAATATATAAATATAAATATAAATATATATAAATATATATATATATATTCAACCACTCACCTCTACACACACACAGATAAGTGACGACAATTAGACGCACAGACGTGAAAACTATATCTATGGAATAGGGATCTTTTGGGACAAGCTGACCAACACACGTAAATAAAGTTTATGTAAATTTTATTTATCATAAAGAAACTTCACAACAGCAATATTTTGAATATCAAATCAAATACAAATAAACATAAGTTAATGAATTAATTAAAGAGTTAGACTCATAGGTGTAATCCTCCCTCCCTCTGTTGAGACAAGATCCCGTTAGAAGAAAAACATTATTAACCCCAAAGAGTCAAATATTTAATACGCTATGGTCTAGTAATTCCCTCTACCGTAAAGAACAGAGTTATACGTTAATCTCTTCTGAAAAAAAGGGACAGCATTAGCAAAACTTGCATTAAAAAAATTCAACTTGCATAGAAAAAAAATACACAAAGTGAGTACATGGATTCTACAAGATATATGTGAGAATTATTCATTCATTCTTCCTCTCTTCTCAGACAACCGTGGCCACGAGCATTCTTTCTTACCTAATACTTGTGTGGTATCTTCTGGGACAATCTTTAGGACACACACCCTCAGCAAATCCAGTGTTATTTTTGGCAAAGGGAACCCCCAGCTCCTCAAAAGACAGATTTAAGTCCACTTCTCCGGGGAGCGTTCCCTTTGTTATTTTTATTTAGGATTACTGTTTATGTCACATTTAATTTGTCCAGGTAAGAAATTTAACAGCGCTCACAGTGTCAATAGCGTGAGATTTCCAGTACATAGAAATGACCGGTTGGTAACTTCTCTCAGTATAAAATTCCTTGTCACACCACAAATGGTCAAACGTCGGGAGATATTAATGTTTGTTAAGTCACCGCAACGGGCTGACTGTAAATGAAATTTGGAAAGAAAATCTGGATCTATATGCCCAGTTACAAAGTCACTCTTAATGCTCTTTGGGTGGTATTCTGTCTCTTTCTGGGTGTAAACACAACCTCAGACAGTTTTTACCTTGAAGAAACCCATATACTAATTAAATTGTTCTTTTGTATGGTTACTCTCAGATTTACATGGAAGCCGCTGGTAAGGTTTAGGGTTTGACCCAATACTGTGTAAAGGAGAAAAAATACAAATACTTAACCATAATATAGTATTCACAAACCTATCCTTAAGCGTAAAAATAGAATATCTTTATCCACTACGGTTATTTAACTCTAAATTTTAAACTACAAGCTTAGAGCTTGCCTCATCGTTTAAACCTCCCGTTAAATAAATTCTAGTCATTAAAAAAAACTTAATCATCATGAATTAGAAATAAATACATATTTCGTCAATACTCATGATGAACATTTCCTTTATTAGTTGGTTAAAATATTCTCTGACTGGTTACTAGCAGTTAATTAAATTTATTTTATAGCTGGAATAGTTTAGCTAGAAAAGATTATTATTCTGCTAGCCAATGTAACACAGTAAAACCTAGAGAAATATTTATGACGATTTATCTAGTAAATCACTCTGCACAGAAAATCTAGTGAAATATAATCGACGATTTTACCACTTAAATCACTCAAAACTACTAGTATAGTATTTACCTCAAACACAGAAATACTATCTCCAATCGAAAACTAAGAACTCTACTTAATACAAGTGATTCTAGAATCGTAGCTAGATGTCTTCTGAATATGTGGTGGTACTGGACAAATTGAGTTAGAATGATGAGGTTATATATATATATCTAAAATCAAAGGGAATGGCCATTATTCACCGAAAACCAGACTCTCTGCCAGATTTAGCACCTACGGGGAAATATCTGCTTAAATTCTATTATCAAAAGGAATCTACACCCTATTACCGCTGCAAATTCGAGCACCGAGCGAACGGTCTATCTTTAGATCACGCGTAACGTAACTGACCAGACCGTGCGAGATTTCTTCGATCGTAAAATCACACTATTTACCCCTGCAGACGTGGTCATTGTACGAAATCGAGCGAAGCCCGTCCTTTGATCTGGCGATTTGCCATGTTTAATTACCTTTCTAGCGAACGGATTACAAGGGAGGTAATAGAAATTTGCCTCACCTTGCTTCCAAATAATCTGCTCTGATCGCTGTCTGATCCTATCCAACGATTTTCAATCGCTGGCGTTAATAATTACAGCTCAACGTAGCTAATAGGTCTGCTCGTGAACATGTATCAAAGGAAATAGCGAACAGCAGTAAAATGTGTGCTAAATTAGAAAGAGATGCAGATCTCTGAATATAGGAGGGTTTTATGTTAATAAAACAGGCGTAGGTGAAAGCTAGGTAAAAGAAAAGTGTAGATGAAGAAATAGATAGATGAAAGCTATTTTCATAATATGTCACATGCCATCACAAGAACAGCTATGCTATGGACCCCGGAAGGAAAACGAAAGAGAGGCCGACCAAAAACAACTTGGCGGAGGACTGTGGAGGCTGAGTTGCAAAGAATGAACCAGAGTTGGGGCACTTGTACAAAGGATGGCCACCTACTGCGCAAAGTGGAATCAATTTGTTGCTGCCCTACAAGATGCCACCAGGCGTGATGGCCACTTACTGCTTTGACGGTCGGCGGCTAAGGATCAAAGAAGACGAAGAGAAGAGTGTAAAATTTATAAGAAAATAGCTAATAACTGCTTGATAGCAGAGAAAGAAATGGGCGATCACGGAAATTTCAAGTAATTTAGTACACAAAAAAGTGTTGCTAAATACTGCCGGAGAAGAAAAGAGATCGATCCAATCATAATGTGACAGAATATTAGGTGAGAAAGGCACCGCAACTGGGTCTGAAAGTCAACAGAGAAAAGGAAAACACTGAGAAAAAATAGGCAATTGATAACTAGAGTATCATTCGTGTATCTTGGTATAGGTGTGATTCGTGTATCTTGGTTTTGGTGCCAATCGTGTATCTTGGTTTTGGTGTCATGTGTGTTTCTCGGTTTTGGTGTCAATCGTGTATCTTGGTATAGGTGTCATTCGTATATCTTGGTATAGGTGTAATTCATGTATCTTGGTTTTTGTGTCATTCGTGCATCTTGATTTTTGTGCCATTCGTGTACCTTCATTTTTGTGTCATTCGAGTATCTTGGTTTTTATGTCATTTGTGTATCTTGGGCTTTTGTATCATTTGTGTATCTTGGCTTTGATGTCATTCGTGTATCTTGGTTTTTGTATCATTTGTGTATCTTGGTTTTTGTGTTGTCTGTGTATCTTGGTTATCGTGTCATTTGTGTATCTTGGTTTTGGTGTCATTTGTGTATCTTGGTTTTGACGCCATTTGTGTATCTAGGGTTTTGTGTCATTCGTGTATCTTGGTTTTGGTGTCACTTGTGTATCTTGGCTTTAGTGTTGTCAGTGTATCTTGGTTGTATCCTGGCTTTGGGGTATTTCATGTGTCTCTTGGTTTTAGTGTCATTTATAAATCTTGGCTGTGGTGTCATTTGTGTATCTTGGTGTTGGTGTCATTTGTGTATCTTGGTTTTGGTATCATTTGTGTATCTTTATTTTGGTATCATTTGTGTGTCTTGGTTTTGGTGTCATCTGTGTATCTTGGTTTTGGTGTCATTTGTGTATCTTGGCTTTGGTGCCATTCGTATACTTTGTTTGTGACATCATTTGTTCATCTTGATAGCAACATCAATAAAGCTGAAGCAATAGAAAATGATCAAAAAAATAAGAATGTAAAAGCCAAAATGGATTTCCCCCTTCTGGATTGGGTACTACGTGGAAGTTATAAATAATAAATCAATAAATCGTAATAAATCAAGTCTGATTTAAGAATAAGAATTTTCAACTCAAATGTCAAGTCAGTCCCATTTATATATTAATAGATCAACAGTATATATTATACATCACCCGTGTGTTACCGGGGGCCGAAAGGGGAGCAAAGAATAGTAACAATGTTCCCTGCCAAGCATGTCGTAGAAAGCGACTAAGGAGGGTTGGGCATGGGGCCGGTTACCCCATCCTGTAAAAAATTTAAACCACAAAAAACTTCAACAAACATGGACAAGTCAATTAAAGAAAATAAAACACAGCCATCCAAGACAGGGGAAGGTCCTCTCGCAGGGAGGCGTATGATGCAACACAGAGAAAGCCGAAAGGAGTCTGTGTTGCTGACTAACCTTCTTTCTTCTAGGAGAACTTCCAGATTTGGCACCTGGAATGTTCGGACATTAAACGAACAAGGGAAAATGGCACAAGTAGCAGCAGAGATGAGGGAATATAAAATCGAGGATCTGGGACTGTGTGAAACAAAGTAGAAGGGGGTAGACAGGAAGAAACTCATCACAGGTGAATTGGTGCTGTCCTCAGGACATGAAGACGAAAGTTCACACCACAGTGAAGGGGTAGCTCTTATGTTATCTAAAGAAGCACAGAAAGCACTCATTGAATAGGAAGCCGTTGGATCCAGAATAATAACAGCTTCTTTTAAAACAGCTAAAAAGAAAATAAATGTAAATGTCATCCAATGTTATGCACCAACTAATGACAAAGAAGAGTCTGTGAAAGAAGCATTTTATACTAGACTACAGGAAATTATGGAAAAAGTAAAAAGAGACATCACAATTTTGATGGGTGACATGAATGCAAAGATAGGTACAGTCAACACCGGCTTTGAAGAAGTCATGGGAAAACATGGGCTAGGAATAATGAATGAAAATGGGGAACTATTCTCAAACTTCTGTGCTTCAAATCAACTGGCTATAGGAGGAAGCATGTTTCCACATAAGAGAATACACAAGGCAATATGGATATCACCAGACCATAGAACAGAAAATCAGATTGATCATATATGCATAAACAAGAAGTTTAGATCATCATTGCAGGATGTAAAGGTATATAGAGGAGCAGATGTGGCATCAGACCACCACCTTCTGATAGCAAAGTAAAAATGAAACTCAAGAGATATGCAGCAATGCAAAATTATAGACAACAATTTAATGCAGGACATCTAAGAAATCAAGAAACAAGAGACAAATTTGCGGTCACAATATCCAACAAATTCCAGGTGCTCCAACAACTGGAAGATGCAGAGAATACAGAAGACCATTGGCAGCAAATCAAAACGGTATGGAATGAGACATGTGAAGAAATACTGGAGAAAATGGAACGACAACAAAAAGCATGGATAACAACAGAAACCATCAATAAGATAAAAGACAGGAAAAACAAGAAAGCAGATTTAAACACAAGCAAAACCAGAAGTTCCAAAGCCAAGGCTCAAGAAGTGTACACAGAAGCAAACAAAGAAGTAAAAAGAAGTATCAAAAGAGACAAGAGAAAGTATATTGAGGAGTTGGCAAGAGAGGCAGAAGATGCTGCAGCCAAAGGAAATATGAGAGAACTGTATAGCAGCACAAAGAAGCTAACGGGGAAATACAAGCAAACAAGTTGCCTCATAAAAGACAAGAATGGAAAACTGCTCAGCAATATACAAGAGCAAATGAAGAGGTGGACAGAATATTTTGAGGACCTTCTCAATAGATCAGCTCCACAAAACCCCTCGGACATCCAGCCAGCAGAAGAAGAGCTCCAAATTAACGGTGAAAGACCAACGAAGGAAGAAATAAAGAAAGCCATAAAGCTTCTAAGAGATGGAAAAGCGTCTGGACCGGATGGCATTCCAGCAGATGCCATCAAAGCAGATATCGACACGGCTACAGAGATGTTATATAAATTACTTGGTAAAGTCTGGGAAAAGGAAGAGATACCAGCAGAATGGACGGAAGGATATCTGGTTAAGTTGCCTAAGAAGGGAAATTTACAAGAGCGCACAAATTATAGAGGAATAATGTTACTATCAATGCCAGGAAAAGTATTAAACAGGATTATCCTTGAAACATTAAAAGAGTCCATAGACAAGAAACTGAGAGACGAACAAGCAGGTTTTCGACAAAACAGATCCTGTACAGACCAGATAGCCACTTTGAGAATAATAGTTGAACAAAGTCTGGAATGGAATTCTCCACTATACATCGGATTTGTGGACTACGAAAAGGCATTTGACAGTGTAGTCAGAGAATCACTTTGGAAATTGATGAGGCATTATGGAGTTTCCCTGAACATCATTAATTTAAAAAAGAAAACATATGATGATATGAAATGCAGAGTTCTTCATGAAGGACAGCTTACAGAACCGTTTGGGATAAGAACAGGAGTGCGACAGGGATGCCTCTTGTCTCCATTTCTTTTCTTACTAGCAATAGACTGGGTTACGAGAACATCGACAACACAAAACAGAAATGGAATCCAGTGGACTCTGACTAAGCAGTTGGATGATCTGGATTTTGCTGATGACTTAGCTCTTCTGTCCCATAACCGTAATCAGATGCAGGACGAATTGAAAACACTCGATGAGAGGTCACAGCAATAGGGTCTGAAAATACACAGGGAAAAGACAAAGATAATGAGAATAAATGCAGGTAATGATAACAGGGTTGAACTTGAAGAAGCACCAATACAAGATGTAGAATCGTACACATATCTTGGCAGCAATATAGACAAAGTTGGAGGGACAGACAGCGATATCAAAATAAGAATACAAAAGGCAAGAGGAGCTTTTATTGCATTGGGAAATATATGGAGATCAAGGGAAATCGGATCCTACACGAAAATAAGAATCTTCAATTAAAATGTGAAGTCAGTCCTATTGTATGGCTCTGAGACATGGAGAACAACAAAGACAACCACCAAATAGCTACAGACTTTCACAATTGGGTGCTTGCGTAGAATAGAGGGATTAAAATGGTATGACAAGGTTACCAACGTGGAACTGATGACAAGAACTAGACAAGTGCCAGTGGAACAAGAGATGAGAAGAAGACGATGGCGACGGATAGGACACACACTGAGGAAATCTGTTGATAGCATTACAAGATAGTCCTTGTTCTGGAACACCCAGGGCAAGAGAGGCAGTGGTAGACCAAGAAGCACATGGAGAAGAGAGCTGGAAACAGAGGTGAAAATGATAAGGAGAACGTGGAAAGAACTTGAGATGATGGCACGTGTCAGGAGGACTTGGCATCTGTTTGTTGAAGGCCTATGCTCCTTTAGGAGTGGAGGGTTATGAATGAATGAAATATATTATATATGCGTTAGTGTAGATAAACTGGCATTAAAACTATTCTCAACAGGGGTTTGCCGATAAGACCAAGCTCTCATAAAGGGCACGCGATGATTGTAACTTTGAGAAACACTAACCTAAGGGATTAAATAATCGAAAGAGAGTAAGTAAAAAGTACTCACCTCATGATGTTTTTCTCCCAGTTCCTTCAGGATTTCCACATCTACAATATTCCTGGGGAACACGGACAAAAGCTCGTACCTGTAGCCATGAAGAGAGGTCAGTCGTTAAAAAAAGTTGTGCCAGAAATAGCGCCGTGTTAATGTTGGTCATCTTGTAATTAATGAGATACGGACATTACTAGCACATAATTCCCTTAAGTAAGAATTCTCTTATCACTCCTTGAGTGGCCTGGTTATGTGACATCTTTTCCCACCAAATATGAAATCTTTTTTCATGGCGCGTTTTTTTAAGAGAGGGACTCACTTGCGCGCCAGTTGAAACAATTCGGAATTTTGTTTCAATCCTTAAAAATGGCGCATGTTTGATCCTGGACACAATTTCGTGAATTTTCCCCATTAGCATTTCGGGTGAGCATAAATAAATATCCTATATTTATATTTCACATTAGATAAAGAAGACAGTTCGTTACATTTGCAGTAAATGTCGATTTCGTCGTTCAAGTCCATACTCCTGTACACAATGATTCGGAGTAAGAGTAAATTGTTTTTTACAGGCTTTTCTTTAGCTTGCAACGTATTGTCACTCTCTCTTTTTTTTATATTGTTTTGCCTCGTTTTGGCGTAGCGTCCCGTTCAACCTAGTCGGTTATATTAGGGCGCATGTCCAAATATAAAAGACCCGTAGGTCTGGGGTTTTTGTCACTCTCGTGTCCCACTCTTGTCAATTTTAAATCTTGCTATCGATTTTTCAATCACTTCCAGATGAGCATTAGCTCTGAAACATGGCATAGTTGTGTATTCCCCATGACAAAACAATAATCAGTCATAAAAATAATAAAAGGAATAAAATTAAAATTAATATAAATTTTTTTATTTTATTGTATCATCTCCGAAATGCGTGATAACTGCAAATAATGTAGGTGTATTCTTTCCAACAAGATTGTCTCTCTTGAGAGAAATATTGAAACTTCCCCCCCCCCCCCTTCCCCCCCCCCTTTTTTCACACACACATTATCGCACGCGCGTGCACCGACATACACACATCTACATTTAAAAAAAGTAATTTACAATTCTTATCAAAATTTTATTTTAATATATTAACTTTCCACGTAATATACCGAATAATGAAATCCGCCTCCTGTGCTCTGGACTCGTTTATCGCAAACTGATAATGTCATTAGCGGATCGATTACATTTGACTTAAATTTAAAAACCACCAAAAAAAAAAAAAAAAAAAAAAACACTAAACAGAAGAAAATAAAAAATATTTTAAAAAATATTTTAAACACAGGCTTTTAATGCACTAAAAAGCCACAAATAATTTATCAACGACTTTATAGCTTGCAGTCAAAAAATGTAACATCAAATTGACAAAAAGCCTGGGGCGCTTAAGCGCTTATCATATATTTCAACCATAAGTGTGTAATGAAGTATAAAGCATACATACATACATATATATATATATACAGGAATTCCTCTGAGATATTGTGGGTTCTGTTCCAGACAACCGCAATAAAGCGAATATCGCAATAAAGCGGGTCACAGCATTTTTTTCAGCTTAATAAGTTCATATAAAAGCCTGAAGTCAAGTTTACACTATGTCTATAAAGTGCGCAATTGCGCTAGGTCTAAAAAGAACAATGTACTATACAACTAAAAATACTTTTTTGCTAAAAAAGAAATGCTAATCTTCATCATCTAATCTTCAGCGAATTATAATCTTTTTGCTGGCGGAGAGTCAAAATCTTTAGGAAGAAGGCACGCTCTAATAAATAAACATGAATAATTTGTAGAAAAGCGCAATATCTGCGAAGCGCAATAAAGCGAAGTGCAATAAAGTGAAGTATGCCTATATAAAACAAAAACAAAAAAAAATATATATATACTGACTTTTAAAACATGTACTACAAGTTCAAAAGAAATATAATGTCAAATAGTCTTTGTCATTGATATCACCATATTAGTGGCCCTATATTTTCTTGAGATTGTTCTCTCCAGAATTTGAATTTACCTATCTATAGGATATTTGCTCTACAGTGCAGTTTTGCGGGTGAATCTGTCTTAATGACTGAGACTTCCCGCATGACTGTATGGCAGTGTCCCTCGATGTTTCTGTGCTCGTAGTAGGTTCTTGTAATTGAATAACACGAATAGACATTCTGCAATACAACTATTCATGTCTGCAGTGTTGTTCTACTTAGTGAGAACCACTGGGATCAAAGACTACACAGGTAGGAATTCAGCAATAAATCTGCTCAAGTGTGGCTTTTTATTCAACATACTGAGAACCGTTGGAGTCACTAATGTCTGTAGGAACTCTTTCATCTGCAATTTGGAACTGGAAGGTGAACAACACTAGCTCGATGGTATATGTATTTAACCAACTATAACATTTTTTCCGGTGATTGGCTTAACCAATATAAATCAGAATCCTCCTTTTGATAACACTGTCATGAGGCTGTGATACTGTCTGCCACAGCAAAAGATCTTATATTTATGCATAAACATTACAACACTCTAACTCAAGCCTAGAGATACTGCGACTGCTACTAACATCATTTCAAGAAAATATCCCTTTGTAATTATGTTCACACATGTGATCTCACTTTACCACAGGTTATATGACACATTGATAAAACTAATCCCTAAAAAGGACTATTAGCTTCTCTCAGCTAGCATGGAGCAGTCTCGAAAAGGGCCATTCCTAATAAGAACTGCTAGCCCTTTCAATGCTCAGTCCTGAAAACGACTGGCAGTGTCTATTGCCAGCATGTGAGGTCTTGAAAATCACTCGCCAGTTGAGCCTAAATTTCCCGTACATTGATATGATAGGATGTATTCAGTTATTAGGTTATATTTATTTGTCAGGTTATATTCAATTGTTGGCGATTAAAAAGCATGTAGATCTATGTCAATCATAACATAATTTTTTTTAATATTACACCAATTTTTAACCTATTTCTAAGACATGCTACCGAGAATTACGCTAAACGATCTATAAACATACTCATCATAACAAAACTTTACTTACGAAGGAAATATGGCAGGTAGCTTGACAATATTTTAAGTCAGATCGTCGACTGTCTTTTGTATGTGCTTCGATTTGTATGCGAGAAGTGTTTTCAACTGAAACTGAGCGGGGATTTGTAAATACATCTTTGAGTCTTGCTGGCTTTGTCAAATCCTGCGTGTTGACCAACTTTTCACCCTGATGTATATACTCAGCCTCGTCTTAACCAATAGTTTGATTAGAGACTGACTTTCTACCGATGATGATGAAGTGGATTTGTCGAGATTTATGTTTTACTGATATAATCCATTGAGAAGTTATTGTCCACGGTGTAAATCACAGAGACAATTATTACTGACGGGGGACATAACAGCAAGTTAGGGCCGGTACCGCTACAACCGTCCTATGTCCTGTAGTGTCACGTTTCGACAAAAATTAAAGTTTGACATTTGAAGAGTAAGATCCGAATGTTTTTTGACATTGCAGATATTTCATCGTTAAGTGTGTCTTAATTTGGCGTACACTCCATCATCCCTGTTGTGCTGTAGTTTACTTCTGGGTTGTGAACAATGTTTACTCTAATTTGTAATGGCCTGTGTGCGCAGACGTTTCAAGTTGTGCATCTTCTCTCCCCCTTTCCCGCGCACTCCAGTGGCAAAGAACTTGTTTTCACTAAATAGAGTGTTATGATTTTTTCAATGGACGATCGTGTCTGTTTAATTATTAACATATTTGTTTTAAATTATTTTCTTCGGAGCTCAATTTTGTAGGTGCACTGGGAACGCTGGTTATGATATCTACTCGTTTCATCCCGGTACATTCTATTTAATCCAATATTTTATGTGGGTTTACTTTATTTAGCCTTCGACTGTCCCTAGTCTACCTACAAGGTCGCAGGGGTTGTCTGAATCCAGAATTTTCTTAGATTATTAACTGTCCAAGGGTTACGCGCCTTATGTTCCCGGAGCATTGTGATATCAGAGCTTCAGAGACCTGCTCAAGTCTTTCTCCTATTGGACAAAACAGCCTGACCACGAAGGCGAAGAGCTGGACTTTTTAAATCAATGACTGTGTGCGTCTTTGATCGGTGTTGAGAGTTCATCCCCAGCTCGACTCCCGCCTACAACAACGCTTGAGACATCCCTAATTTGATAATGACAGGATTTACCAGCGGTAATTAAAATATCTGTCTCATATACCCGTCTTCTCAGCCAAAACAACAATACTTTCAACTTTGGTTAATTCTAATCTATTAATATAAGGAATGTTCTCACCCCTTAAAGTTGAACTGTTCCGTGAACACACCAACTATACCGAGCAGTACCAAAACCAAGGTCAACGTTCCACGAGCCATGTTTGCGCTGTAAATAGGAATGACGTCATGAGGACATACGAACAGACCGATCAACTGGCGGACAAATAGACAGAATGGCAGAAAGACACACACACACTCACACAAAAAACTAATTTGAATATCTCAGAAAATGTACTTCTTTAAGAAAAACACTAAAGGGCGATTAAAAAGTCACTTCCTATCTGTAAACTGTTATTTCTTCACTTCTATGTAAATAAAGTAAATGACGCGAACGTTAAAGCAGAGGCAATTAACCGCCATTTTATTACACAAATTGCTATGTCACATTAATATTACAACCCAACGTGAGATTCTATTTGTTCAAGGCGTCATCATAGCAGGCAGCCATTTTTACTGTCCCTTGCAACGTCAGTTCATTGGTCACGTTAGATTTCATTTGATTTCTTGAAAAAAAAAAAAATAAATAAATAAAACTTATTGCTCACATGGCAATTATTTTAAAACTTTATTTTCATTTTATCTAATAGACAAAAGAGAGGATATACAAATTTAAGAATAGAAAATGATTTTTCGATCACCCTGTAGTCAGACAGAAACTGCCAGAAAACAAAAATGTAGATAGGAAAAGACAGCCATTGCGCAAACATCTTTTACTGAGATGACAACAACAACAACAACAGTAGTATGTAGGTCAGACCTCGACAATGTCTACAACCACAGTAAGAAGTTTTGTCTTACCCACAACTTATCTTGCGAAAACAGTCCAGGTTCCGAACTCGCCTCCTTGTTATATCCACTGCTGCATGACCATATACATGTCGTCTGGAGTATCATGAAGTGGCTGAGAGATTGGTACATGGACGTGTTGGGCGCGCTCGAGCGATGAAGTGGTGGCATTAGTGGCGTCTTGGGGTGGGAGACATGAAGGGGAAATGATAAACGTGATACTTGTGACTTGGCACTTTTCTCCAGCACAATACATACATAAGTACATACCTACATACATTCATGCAGGAATGTATACACACATACACTCAATGGCAGCTCCAAAAACTGTTTTTGAATGACGAGCTCAAACTATTTAGCTTCAATACTAGTGAATTCATTGTCGTAAAATGTCACGACCCCATGCTCGGTAAGGACCGAAAAGGTAATGATGACGATGAATTCTTCAGAAGATTGTGACCTTGAAAAGTAATTGAACAAACAAGAACGACATCGGCGGGTTTCTCCAACTCATAATTGTAATGAAGCCTCACACAAGATAAAAGTTTTGTAAGACTGTGAAGCGAAGGAATCTATTGGTAGGCTAGATGCTACCCACGCCTCCTTCAGGCTGCTAATAGAGTTGCCAACAACTGAAGTCTGTGTAGAATACTGTACAGTGACTTTTTCGGCTTTAAAGTTATTTTTAAAATGACCTGCCACAGGTTATAAGCTTTTACGACAGTGAGCCTATTATTTCTTCTTCTCCTCAGAGGTAACTAACAGGCGATTCTAGTTTAAATAACATTTACAATGTTTGAACATTCATGAAAAAAATCGGTTCATTTTCAGTGTTACAATGTTTGAACATTCATGAAAAAAAATCGGTTCATTTTCAGTGTTACAATGTTTGAACATTCATGAAAAAATCGGTTCATTTTCAGTGTTACAATGTTTGAACATTCATGAAAAAATCGGTTCATTTTCAGTGTTACAATGTTTGAACATTCATGAAAAAATCGGTTCATTTTCAGTGTTACAATGTTTGAACATTCATGAAAAAAATCGGTTTATTTTCAGTGTTACAATGTTTGAACATTCATGAAAAAATCGGTTCATTTTCAGTGTTACAATGTTTGAACATTCATGAAAAAAATCGGTTCATTTTCAGTGTTACAATGTTTGAACATTCATGAAAAAATCGGTTCATTTTCAGTGTTACAATGTTTGAACATTCATGAAAAAAATCGGTTTATTTTCAGTGTTACAATGTTTGAACATTCATGAAAAAATCGGTTCATTTTCAGTGTTACAATGTTTGAACATTCATGAAAAAATCGGTTCATTTTCAGTGTTACAGTGTTTGAACATTCATGAAAAAATCGGTTCATTTTCAGTGTTACAATGTTTGAACATTCATGAAAAAATCGGTTCATTTTCAGTTTTACAATGTTTGAACATTCATGAAAAAATCGGTTCATTTTCAGTTTTACAATGTTTGAACATTCATGAAAAAAATCGGTTCATTTTCAGTTTTACAATGTTTGAACATTCTTGAACAAATCGTTTCATTGTCAGTGTTACAATGTACAGTTTTTAAAACTTAAAAGTAAAGGAAAAAAAGCAGTCGGAGCTCGGAGTCGGATAAGAGCTGGAGTAGTCACTATCGATGCCGGGGCAGAGCTGGAGCTAAGCAATTCATAAATTTCACTGCTCCAAAGCCTTTGTAGTAACATATCTACGGAGACTTGTTATATGTCTTTATTAAATTTTGAAAATGAGTTGTTTTTTTCTTCAAAGTTCTGGTCTTCATATACCCCAACTATTACCTAAAAGACGAGCCGCCACTGCATACATTCATTCATTCGTTCCCATTTTCGGTTGTATAGAATGACTTCTGTTGCTGGTGTCAAGGATCAATCAATCAATCAATACCCATTAGTTTCCCTAGCAGCATAGGCCTTCAACACACACAAACCAAGTCTACCTGTCCTGTACCATCCGCTCAAGTTCTTTCCATGTTTTCCTCATCATTTTCACCTCTGTATCCAGTTCTCCGGGATGCTTGAACCAAAGTACTCATGCGCTCACGGTGCGGTAGTTTGTCCAGCAATTAGTTTGACACCATGAGGTTACCAGCTTGACCCAGAGCCTCATACTGATCGCCTCTAACGACAATACTGAGGCAACTGTCGTCCTATTATTTCTGTCTCTTCTCACAGACGCCTGGGAACTACACGGGGCACATACATATAAGCAGTGGCGTAGTTAGGAATACTAGTGTGGTGGGCTTTTCGATTGAGAACGCCAGTTCGGGGGCTCCGTCTTAGAAACCCTCTTTCTAGAAGACACAAGGAGGATCTCAGCACAGTGTATGCACTCCGAGGCACTTATACAGGAATCACACATTCTATAAATATCTTTGTGGTGAGAAGGTTTCCTAATTTTTAAATTTTGCCAAGGCAGCGACCGTATGGCGTACTATTTACGATTTCCAACTTCCGAGTGATTTTTAACGTGCGCAACCTGCACATAAGGCTTCATATTTTTTTCGCCCTTGTCCAAGAAGGCTAGGCATCCGATCTCATGACACAGGAGATCAGGGAGAAATATGACATCATTAGGATCCACTGGTTCTGAAAAAACAAAATACCATCAATTATATTCCCTCTACTGAGATCGAAGCCGTATTTAAACTCTTGTGTTTAATCGTAGAGCTGCATCCACAGGCTTAGCCAACCAATAATATGTTTTTATAAATATTGCCTGAACTTGACCACGTGATGATCTAAACAAACAATTTAGTGATAGATTCACAATTGTACACTTGTCATGTTCTTGTTGATGGGACTCGCATCTAGAAGGTGATACAACATTGGGACTGGAACACAAATTGATAATTGCCAGGATGAGATAAAAACAATCTGCTAATTGCTTGTACTACAAATGTTGTAGATAATAATATTGCTTGTTCTGCTAATGTTGTGTGTAATAAATTGCTTATTCTACTAAAGTAGTAGATAATAATATTGCTTGTTCTACTAATGTTGTGTATAATAATATTGCTTGTTCTACTAAAGTTGTGTATAATAATATTGCTTGTTCTACTAATGTTGTAGATAATAATATTGCTTGTTCTACAAATGTTCTGTATAATAGTATTGCTTGTTCTACTAATGTTGTATATAATAATACTGCTCGTTCTACTAATGTTGTAGAAAGTAATAAGGCTTGTCCAACTAACGTTGTAGAAAATAGTATTACTTGTACTACTAATGTCGTATATAATAATATTGCCCGTAGCATTAATGTTGTAGATAATAATATTGTGGGAACTACCAATATAGTAATAAATACTACTACTTGTACTACTAATGTTGGGTTTAAAAATATTGCTTGTACTACTAATTTTGTAGAAAGTAATATTGTTTGTACTAATAATGCTGTAAATAATAATATTGCTTGTACTACTGGTGCTGTTACAAAAAAATAAAATTGTTGAAAATGGTAACGAATTTCTTTCGTTAAAGAAACAGGAATTATAAATTTGTAGATGAAAGGGAAGCAATGCACAAAAATGGTTTAGCAATATGTAGTAGCGTCCCTGTGATTAATTCAGTGCACTAGAATCAGTGGTATTCAACCAGGGCGCATGGTGCATTCTGGGATCATGAATTTTGCCAAAGACTACATGATATCGGTGGGACGTGTCGAAGATGCATGGCCTAAAAATATTGCATTGACGTGCACTGCACAAACACATTTTTATGCAAAAACTATGTAAGTATAAAGTAATAAATGCGTTGAAAATAATAGACGTACATGTTTAATTTACTTTAAACTATATAATGATTACTTTATAGTATGATTAATTTTGTGCTGTTTAAAAAAAAAAAGAACTTAAAAACAAGCAAGCTAACCTGACCATCAAGAAACAATAAACAAGGGATATGTGCGCTGTCTTGCTTCCGTGTGTTCCTATTGGACACACAGTCCGAGGCTTATCTTTCTGCCCTTCCTTTCTCGTCTATTTACTTATACTTCCGGTAGTAAAAAATGTATAGCCTGCTAGATAATGACACTGCAGTGGAAGAATCAACAAGGCTGAGGCTGTTAGAGTTTGGCATCAAACGTGGGACCAGCAAAGATGGACGTGAGAGAGGATGCATCCGTCGTATGTACAACGAGCGTGCTTCTGGTACAATTAACATACACACTCTTGGACATTTACTGAGGGAGACGGAGCACCTATGGGTTTGCCCGGAGTACAGTTAGGACAATTCTGAGTAACAATAACAATAAAACCTGTATAACCGAGGTTTTTTTTGTATCCGGACTTCCTTCCACGGTTTCCGTCCCTCTATCTCCCAGTCCGAGGACGTTGCTCAAAACAAAGACATGTTATCCTGACAATGTCCCATTTTCCTTGAAGGAACAAATCGCTCCTTCCATTTACGATAGTAGAATTATAAAATAACGTCTATTATCTTTCTTCATGATGGATCTGACACCTTGAGAAAAAAAAATATGCTCATTAATAGCATTACAGTTCAATCCTTCCTCTGGAATCCGCACAGTCAAAGAAGCATAGAATGACAGAAAAATACATGGAGAAGAAAAGTGGTGACAGAAATGAATGGTACGAGGAAGATATAGAAAGATCTAGAGCTGAAGGCACGGGACTGGAGGCCTGGGCTTAAATTTGTTGAAGACCTTTGCTCTTTGAGGAGTTGATGTGTGATGATGATGATGATGATGATGATGATGATGATGATGATGATGATGATGATTGATGATGATGATGATGATGATGATGATGATGATGATGATGATGATGATGATGATGATGATGATGATGATGATGATGATGATGATGATCTTCCTGCGTAAGGCATAGAGGAAGGAAGAATGTGGATGATAAAGAAGTCAAATGCAGGACACTAAGATTTCTTGGGTACAAGAGGTTCTCAAAGCCTCGGTACAAGGATGCATGAAGCAAACACAGGACGAAGACCGCTGCAGTAGACGCTTGTTAAGTATTTCCATATGTTGTTCTGGCCAATTTTTCTCAGTCTGAAGTTTGCGAGAATCGTAATTTCATTTATATGTTTAACATCTTACCTAACAGTTTATAAGACACTTATTATAATTACTGGTGCGGGTGTGTAAACTTTCTTGCATACTCATCATATAGGGGCCTATATTTCATGATAGCCAGGCAATTATACAACTGATAATCACACCTGACAATCCGACAGTTGACAATCAGACACCTGACTATCAGACACCTGACAATTAGACATCTGACAAATAAACATGTGACAATGACATCTGGAAATCATACGCCTGACAATCTGACAACTGACAACTATTCACTGGACAATTAGACATTTGACAGACACGTGACAATAAAACACCTGACAATGAGACACGTGGCAATCAAACATCTTCTTCTTCTTCTTTGATCCTTAGCCACAGACCCTCAAAGAAGTCAGTGGCCATCACGCCTTGTGGCGTCTTGTAGGGCAGCAACAAACTGCTTCCACTTTGTTCGGTCGGCGGCCATCCTTCGTACAGTGCCCCAACTCTGGTTCATTCTTTGCATCTCAGCCTCTACAGTTCTCCGCCAAGTTGTTTTTGGTCGGTCTCTCTTTCGCTTTCCTTCGGGGTCCATAGCATAATTGTTCTTGTAATGGCATTGTCGAGGGTTACCTCCCCTTAGCTCTGCAGTAGTGGTCCAACAGTGGTCAAAACTCAAGTAACTGATGTGGGTCTTCAAAGGTGTCTACCATTGCACAAGATTACTCTTGGCAGAGTTGTAGGTAGAAGGATAATGATGCTTCTACCTCAAGGGAGTATTCACAAGATATCCATAAAGCGAGAACAATACTGCATTGGCTGAGCACGTTAACTCTAGTATCAGCAGACAACTTTTGTCAAGGATTAGGTAAAATAATTTTAGCTCGTACAAGCCCCCAGCTGAGTTAATTCGGCAAATTTCCTCTTATTATTATTTAGTAGCTCTGATTGACTGTATTTAACAAATTGTATGAGACAAACACATTCAAAATGATTAAATCAACTTTAAATTTGGATACATATAAATAACAAATTTAATAATCTTTTAGGTTTTAACAGTTATTAAAAATTAAATATTCTTTAACAAAAAATTGATCATCATCATATGATGTAAATGGGGAATTATGTAAGGGGAAGTTTCACTTGGCAGCTTTTATATGTACACTTAGCTGCCGGGGTTTCTGCTCCCGCTTGTGTTTTGGTTCTTCGAAGATAGGTGACTGGATTGCTCACGTACTGGTCAAGATTAAGAGTTGCAGCACGTTCCAAGTAGAATCAGCGAGTAGCTGCACAGCTGGTCCCGCGTCTCAAAGACCCGTCTGATGATGGTGTCTAGCGTCGACTTTAGGCCCCTTATACCCTCACTTGTCCCAGAAATAGTACCCTCAACTGGTACCACCAACTAGTATGGAAAAAGAAGAGAAACAACTACCCTCTGAGTATTGAGTTTCCCGATACATACTTATGTGTCCGCCATCTTTCTATTCAACCATCCCATCTATCCCATAACTTTTACCCTCTCTGAGAATTAATCTTAATCACAGTGGGCAAAAACTATCTTTACATTTAAAATGAATAGTTTTATATTTAACTTTAGTTGAAAGTGTTAACAATGTAGCTTAAAAATGTTTACATTTACATCAGTCCAAGAGGTTGTAAACTTTCATTACATTTAGAGTGAATATATTTACATTTACACTGGTTGAAAAGGTTGAAAATTTCATTACATTTAGAGTGAATATGTTTTACATTTACACTTGTTGAAAAGGTTGAAACTTTCATTACATTTAGAGTGAAGATGTTTTAAATTTGCACTGCTTGAAAGGTTAATAGTATTATAAGTATTTACATCATTTCTTTCATCATTCCCTCCCTGCTCCATATGAAACTTGGAACTACCTCTGGTTTTGGTTCTTTATAAGAAACTCGCAATAATGCAGTCACCAGCCCTGGCAGTGGTAGTTCATGAAATCATCATTCTATGTGCTGAGGTTGCCAGCTGTCGTGTGAAATTCTAATCCACATATATAAATTGCCAAATAACTTCAATAAAAGGAAAGCTGCTTTGTCAATGTGTAACTCGAAATCCCCCTTAAAGTAAGGCCACAAGCACTAATTTTTTTTCAAATCGACAGTGATAAAAAACACTACCCATACGAGAGTTAGGTTTTAAAAACCTGAAAAATGCTTATTAGGAAATATGACATTATACTGGTTTACGTTTGAAAACATGACAGTACCCAGACACCACATCGTATTCGAAGTGAACAGGAGGTAGAAGAAAATGCATATTTTGAACGCAGCCCCTTAGCCCCATAAAATTTATATAGTTGGGTTCCTTAGGACTTGCTGACAAAGAATATGTTAAACGTTACGCAAATAGTCTAGGAATTAACAAATTATAGCCAAAAGAAATAGTGAGGGTGTCAGACAACCCCAAAATCAGAATCGCTCAGTGGCAGATTTTGACACCACCATTGTACGGGAAATAGGCCAACATGTTACCTCCTATTTGATTGGCGGAAAGTAAATGTAAGGCTAAACACGATTAGTCGGGCTACAAATACTATCTTTTGTTGTTAGGGGAGACGGAAGGAAGGGTACTTTTTTTCAAACGCTTGTGTAAACATGGCTCGATTGGTTAGACCCGCCAATATAGTCAATTAGACGCGTCAGTTCAGCACCACATTTTCAAATAAACTTACTAAAGAACCAGTGCGTTGAGCGCCAGTGCATATTTTTCTAAATAAAAGCCTGGGACATCGGCAGATCGAAATTGTGCTATATTCATTGCCAGTCAACGTAACTGTGTATTATTCCATGAATTGTGGTAAGCTTGATATATTCAATATCTTTTTAATGAAAATTGAATGTAAATTGATAATTTATGTCTGTATATGTGTGTGATTCAGTAGCGAACATGAGGCAAGGCCTATATAGTGCTCCAACCTGAACAGAAGGTGTCGGAGAAAAGTAAAACTGCATGGAATTGCCAAACAGTATACTGACACCTATCTTATTGACTAGAAAGAACTAATGCTGGAATTGCAGAGGCGTAGTAACCATCAGGGAGGAGTATACTGGTGTAAATTGTTTCAGATGAAGCTGGCAGTGGCCTACCGCTCTGAACTCAGTGTTTGTTATGTATTGTGTTCAGTCTGGAAATAGATTATAAATTAGTTATGAAATAGGAGGTACAACCTTCTTGTTTCAGGGACCGTGGTCCTAAAGTTATTGAGCAGCACCTGGTCTGAGCTTTGCTGAATCTAGAGGTTGACAGCATACTCCTGGGTCCAGATAGTGACCAGTGCGGTGTCTCCAGAATACAGGGGAGCAATCGAGCAGAGGAGTCTTTTCCTGCCGCCATCACGAAAGTTAAGTCTCTGTGGCCAGAGGAGCTCAACATTATGTGTCCCCTCAAAAATTGATATTATAGTAAAACAGAGGGACAATACCTTGTTTAAATTGACAGGAACTGTGAATTTTTCCCCATACTATTTCCAAGATAAACAAACACTTGAAGTCATGATGACAAATAACAACATAGCTTGAAAAACAAAACCAGTATTACCTCATAGTACTACTACAAAACTGACACACATAGGATAATATTAATAAAATATGTCACTACAAGGTTCATATTTATAAGGTCTGTACATATAAATTGTGATTACATCTGGCTGTCTTCTTGGCGCGAGTGAATTTTCACAGTGTTCTAACCTGGCTAAAGTGTCAGGTTATATTGCCTGTCTTCCCTCACATTTGTTTGTTACAATGTTAAGCACGGCTCCAATCGGAAGAGGTGTTGTGCCTTAATTCCGTCTTTCTGCCAATCGTTTCAGGCATGCGTGTTTGTGGGGTAATTCAAATTATTTCCTAATTGAAATTTCTGCGCGTTACTGCAGAGGTCATGTCTCCCAAATATGGAATGAAAACATCCAATCCTCTATCAGTAATGTTTATAAATACCTTCATATTACTTTCCTATAAAGTAATGTCTTTGTAACAAGGTATCCCGGAAACGATTATGTCATTCTTGTCTGTCCAGAAATGTGTCGCACAGGCGAGTAATCTAACTACCCGTTGCTTGCGCAAACAAAATTCTTCGATTACCCATCTTGTCGAGGAAAGCACATCAGCCTTATCAGCGATTAAACAAATTAGCTGGGCGATTTTAGTGCTAATCCGGAGCCTGATGTCGGGCACACCCAAAATTTTCGAACATGATTGTCGGTTAATATTATCTCATCCGTCTCCTTTTCCAGCAGAGATGAAAGGGTAAACAAATAGACATGACGACTTATCACTGAGGGGAGTGTAAGATGATATGAAATAGCTTATATCTGCTACTTAGTAGAGAAAGAAAAGGGCCGACCACGGAAATGCCAGTAATTTAGTGCACACACAAAATGTAACTAAATACTGCGTAGAGGAAAAGAGATTGACCAAATAATTATGTGACAGGCATCAGGGTCCCTTCTGAGGACTTGGCCAACCCAACTCCAGTGTCTGCCAGCTATGATGGTGTGCATGTTTTCTTGGTTACTCCGAATAAGTAGTTCTTGGTTGGTGATGGTATTCGGCGAAAAAATTCGGTGAATTTTCCTTAGGCAGATTGTGTGGAAAGAGGACAGTTTCGACATTTCCTTCTCTGTTACTCTCCAGCATTCCGCACCATAGAAAAGCACAGAAAGTACACAGCAATCATATAATCTTAATTTGGGGTTTGTGCTGTACTGGGAAGACTTTCAGATGTTGTTGAAACTAGTTTGACTCCTGGTAGGTTCAACCAAGCTGGACAGGTCTGTGCGGGTAGGGATCAGGCAAAAGCTGGTACCCTGGTCCTCCAGGTTGGGGGTTTTAGCGCAGGGCCGATATCCCTGCCTAGCCTATGTAAAAAATCTGAACAGTTATGGAAACAGCAACAAATGGAAAAACTGGGATGCGGGACGGAGTCTCAGGCTCGTATGACTGTCAGTGGTGAAAGCCGAAAGGAAGCTATTGGCATGAAAACGGATGCCCTGACCGCAAAACACGAAACTAGAATAGTATTCTGGAACGTCAGAACCATGAATGAGGCAGGAAAGCCGAGGCAGATCACAGCAGAAATGAGGAACTACAGATTACATATCCTGGGAATAACTGAGAGCAGATGGACCGGGACGGGGAGAATAAAAACAGCTACAAGAGAAACAGTACTTTACTTTGGTAGAGAGGATGGTCAGAACAATGAATCAAACATCTATCAACCATATCTATGACAATTAGACATCTGAAAATCTGACATAGGACATTCATACGTCTAACGATAATGTACCTGAGAATTAGACATCTGACATTCATACATGTGACAATCACATACCTGAAAATTAGACATCTAACAATCAGACACGTGATAATGAGAAACTTGACAATAAGAGTGTTTACATTCAAATATCTGCCAATCCGATATCTGACATCTGACAATTAGACACCCCACAATAAATATCGGACAAGCATATACCTGAAAGTCAGACAGTTGACAGTCAGGCACGTGACAGACAGACACATGTTTCACGAAATACGTTAGTTTTCTTTTTTTTCTAGCCTTCACTCCTCTCTGGCATTATTACTCTGTCATCCTTTTACGTGATAATTCTTACAGTATTCGTCGTTTTCGCTTTCATTGTTTAAGGTTTCATTATCACATCTTTTCACATCTCTCATGCACCCCTCTCTACTGGTTATCTTCTCCTTCGTTATCGGCGACGCTTAGCGAAGGAGAGACCTTGCCACATTGACGTTTCGCTTATCGCCAACTGCCGACGGAGTAAGAGTCTACACTGAGCGATATTCCTATTGTTAACCCAGACTTATTGTCTGGGAAAATATGCGAAACCATGTTGTCGCACGATAAAGCGTCACTTCGCAAACATGAATTGCCCAAATACACGGTCTATTTGACAGGGATGTAGGAGGATGACAATCTTGGTAAATATTAATACACAGTCAGTGATGTAATACTTCTGGCAGATGGAATTTGTTGCGATAATCAACTAGATGCACACCATCATAGCTGGCAGACGCTAGAGTTGTGTTGGATACGCCCTCAGAAGAGACCCTGAGGCCATCACAAGGACAGCTATGCTATGGACCCTAGAAATAAAGCGAAAAAGAGGCCAACCAAAAACAACTTAGCGGAAAACTGTGGAGGCCAAGATGCAAAGATTGAACCAGAGCTGGGGTCTTGCACGAAGGATGGCCGCCGACCGAGCAAAGTGGAAGCAGTTTGTTGCTGCCCTACAGAACGCTACCAGGCGTGCTGGCCACTGACTGTTTTGACAGTCGACGGCTAAGGATCAAAGAAGAAGGAAGAAGAATCAACTACAGGAACGTAACATCTTGGAGGAGGTTTTCTGTGATAAATCTGTAAAGGAGATTATAATGTTAGATCTGTGCAACAGTGAGTTGTAAACTTTATAATTAACAACGGAAGTGGCAAGACCTTATATGGTTATGGAGTTTCGAAATCATATGTAAACGGCAAGATCCTATGTTGTCATGTAGCAATGTTCTTCACGAGGGTAGTGGGAAAGGGGGGGTGGGGGGGGTAGGTGAGTGTGGGAACCCCACCAAAATCAGCCACTTATTCGCAATTAGTTTGGCGTTTGGGATGATAAAATAGACTGCTTCTGATTGGAATTCTCCTCTAAGTAGAAAACTGGGTGTATAGGCGAAAATTTTTGGTTATATTCTAGTGTTGTAAGGCTGACTTCCAATTTTGACAAGAAGAAATCATAGACAGCCAGAAACACAGAGTATAAGGACCCAGATAAAGGACAAGTCATAGGGCTGGACGTGAATTCTAAGATTAGAAGAGAGTAAACCTAGAGACACCCCTTTGAGCCTTAAGGTCTATGATCCTACTTCAAGTGTACTCAGTTTGACACCTAACTCACCGGAAAGATGCGGCATCTTAAACAGTTGTCTGACAATATTCGACCGTTTACTGTAAAAACGCCTGTGCTCGCCCGACAAAAACTCATGGTAAGTTGTAATATGTACATTTTATCATTTTATATTTGCATTCTGGCATGTATAATTTGCTTTTGGATGTATAGTGGCTTATGAGGCTGGCAACATCATCACTGCAAATAATTTGAAACATGAACCACCAGTGCAAGAGCTGGTGACTGCTTCATGGAGGTTTCCTCACAAAGGAACCAACAGCAGAAGTGGCCCTGGACTCCATATTGAGCAAGGAGTGGATGATGACATCACGGTGTACATCTTTTTTTTTTACAAGCACTTAAGTAACTTTAATATGTATATGTCGAGAGTAAAATTTCTGAGGAATAAGAAGTGGTGGATGGAAGCGGAATGCCGGTCCCAAGCCCGGATGAAAAAGGAGGAGGGCGGCCTGCATGGAGGCCGTAAGGAGGCAGCCCCTCCACCATGCAAAGGCACAACAGGCCAATCACATCTTTGCTTTAAATCATGATTACGCGAACTACAAGAGAGAAAACCGGACTGATTCTAAAGGCGACGAACTGGAACGGACTACGGACTACGACTTATGGAACTTGAAACACAAGAAGTATAAATGGGAAGGAAGAGGAGCTGGTGGAAGAGATGAGGAAAGCAAAACTAGAAATCCTGGCTATAACGGAAACGAAGAAAAAAGGACAAGGAGTCATGGATCTCGATGGCAACACGTTGCTCTACAGTGGTGTACCCATATCTGAAAGGGCTAAAGGGGGCGTGGGTTGCATTGTGGCCCAAAATCAAAAAGATAGTATCAAGGGATGGAACTTTGTCTCGGAGCGCATTATGGTTGTTAAACTAAAAGAAGGAGAAACCATAGTCAACCTGGTCATAGTGTATGGGTCAAATGAGGATGAGAGAGCAGAGGTCAAGGAGGAATTCTTCGAGCTGCTTCAAAGGACAGTGGATGACTGCCTAGATGAAGTTATCATGCTCGGAGATTTTAATGCCAGAGTTGGAAATGACCATGCTAGATGGGGTGGAGTTATCGGAAGATATGGAGAAGATACTCTCAATGACAATGGAAAGCGACTCCTTAGATTCTGCAGTGAGCAGAATCTGATCATTACAAACACAAAGTTCCCCCATAAGCGCATACATGCATACATTAGATGTGAACCAACCAAGAATGAGAAGTCAGTGATCGACTATGCCATTGTTCGGAGAAGCTCATTCAGATATGTCCGAGATGCAAGAGTCTGGAGGGGGCCAGAGATTGGAAGTGATCACTACCTGCTAACAATCAAACGAACAACTGAAAGAGTTGCTCAGCCTAGAAACTGCCCAACATCACGCAAGAAACCAAGTAAACGAGCAGGAGAAATGAGCATTAGGACCTACAAGCTGAGAGAGCCAGAAATTAAGACCAGATATCAGGGGCTTATTGCTACAGCAGTGAGCAACACAGAAGAACGACCTGATGACTTGGAAACCCTCTGGAATAAATTCAAGGATATCATAAAGACAGCTGCTGCAGAAGCATGCGGTGATGTCCGACTTGGGAACCAGAGAAAGAGGACACCTTGGTGGACAGAGGAAGTCAAAGAGAAAATAAGAGAGAAGAAAATGGCATGGAAACAATACTTAGGAGCTAAAAACACAACAGGACAAATGGAAAAATATAGAGAATATGTGACACTCAGAACAGAAGCAAAGAACAAAGTGCTAGCAGCAAAACAGAAGTCCTGGGAAGAATTTGGAGAAAAGCTAGAAAAAGATGCATAAGAAAACCAGAAATTGTTCTATAAGACCCTAAAGAACATGAGGAAAGAAAAACAATGCCCTCTCAAATTTATAAAGGACAAGCAAGGCAAATTGCTTACTGCCCCGAAGGAAGTAATGGAAAGATGGAAAGAATATTTCTCAGAACTCCTGGATGGTGAGCATGATGAAGCATCAGAAATGATAACCACTGACACAGAAGAGGAAACCAATGATGGTGAAGATGACATAAAGATGGAAGAACTGAGGGCAGCACTAGAGAAAATCAAGATGGGCAAAGCAGCAGGGCATGAAGGTATAACACCAGAAATGGTTAAGTACATGGGAGCATCAGGCGACCTATTACTCTTAAAGGTCCTACAGGCAGCATGGTGCAACAAGACCATACCAAAGGATTGGGAGATTGCCATCATAACACCAATTTTCAAAAAGGGTGACAATCGACAATGTGGAAACCATAGAGGCATATCCCTTCTCAGTGTCCCTGGTAAAATCTACTCTAGAATCCTAGAGCAGAGACTCCGACGCCTAGCTGAGCCACAATTGGATGAGGTCCAGGGCGGATTCCGAGCAAACCGAAGTACTCAAGACCTAATCTTCACACTCAGACAGCTGAGTGAAAAGGCCCTTGAGTATAAGAGTGAGATCCATCTTTGTTTCATAGATCTGGAAAAGGCGTTTGACAGGGTCCCCTGGAGCAAACTTTGGGACTGTTTTGGCAAGGAAGAATATTCCAGCACCTCTGATTCATGCTATACAGAGCTTCTACAAGTCCTTGCAGAAATTATGTGAGGACAGCAAACCATAAGTCAGAAGAGTTCAGGACCACCACTGGTGTAAGACAAGGTGATATCCTATCACCTTACCTCTTCATACTCCTTATGGACGATGTCATCAAGGCATGTAAGGAGAGAACAAGAAAGTATTCAGTGGGGTACTGGAAGATGAGACAGGTCTATATTTCAGAGCTGGCATTTGCTGATGATGTTGCCCTGATTGCTAAATCAGAGGCACATCTCCAATCCAACCTGCAAGTCTGGAAGGAAGAGCTGGAGAAGAGAGGGATGGTCATAAGCAGCTCTAAAACAAAATCCATGGTGATAATCACGAGAAGAAAGAAAACATCAGATTAAGTTGGGAGAACAGGTCCTGGAGCAGGTCGACCACTTTAAATATCTCGGAGCTATTATAGACCGAAAGGGAGGCATCAAAGAAGAGTTGGCCACTCGAAAAGCAGCGGCTGGGAGACTTTTTTCAGGCCATAAATCGTGGATTCCTCAGCAAGAAAGAGGTTGGTAAGAAAACGAAGATGGCTGTATACCGCTCCACCTATGTCCCAGTCTTGACATACGGATGCGAGTCGTGGGCAATGACTACAACCCACAAAAGCCAGATCCAAACCTCAGAAATGAGGTATCTGAGGAAAGTGGTTGAAGTAACAAGAAGAGACATGGTCCGCAACCAGACGATCCGTCAAGGCCTAAAATCCCATCCGCTGCAGACCCCAATAGAACAGTCCCAACTAAGATGGTTTGGCCATGTCTGCAGAATGGGAGAAGATCGGCTACCACGACAAGCATGGGAAACAAAGAGCCAGGGATCCAGATCTCCAGGACGACCCAGAGTCCGCTGGGAGGACAACATTAGACAATCTTTGAAGGACCGAGGACTAGAATGGAACCAGGCCAGGAAGAAGACAGCTGATAGAATGGTCTGGCGCTCTCTCTTCCAAACCTCTACACCTCACGGTAGAAGGGGAACGACTAAGTAAGTAAGGATGGAAGCGGAGGTCGCCTGATGCTTACATCAGAGATCTAATACTCAAAAGAGGCATTTGTTTCCCCCCTTACTTTGTAGTACTGTAGTGGATTTGATGGTATTGTATGGTTGATGTTACCTAGTGCGATGCATGAGGTCAGCTGTGAAGGCTCCTGAGATAAATGTAGCTGTGAATTTACAGAAGGCCCTTCTTGCTACCACTTACGACCTCACACATATCTGTTTTACTAATGAATGTGGCTACGTTAAAATCTAGGGTACTGATATGTAATGTGTTGTGGTAGATTACATACACACACACATACAGATATTTAATAAGTCTAATAATATTAATAAAATTTATAATACACTGAACTAACTCAAGCTGTTTAAATTTTGATATTAAATTTTCTTTAAGTTTATTTGTTCTGAATCAAGGTTTTATTTTGGTCAGAACATATGAAAGGTTTTGAAATTATGAATGAAATGCATGAATATATGTCATAATAAAATAGAAAATGTGTACATATGTATTTCAAATGACTGGTTAATAGTAATTATCTTAAGATAGTCCCAGGAGAACTTATTTCTAGGTATGCTGTTGGGGTGATATCATCACTCCCTGTCTATGACTACCAAACATTGTCCATTCACTGATGGGAGTAATACAAGTTTTATTTCCCAAAATTTTTGTGGGTTCTAGTGATGGTAATATAGTTGGTGTGTTAGTTAGTAAATAAGTTGGTGAAAGTCCAGCAGGCCAGACGCTCACGTATCTTGACTGAGTAGTTCTGGTGCTGGAATCTGGTGGCCCCACCTCTCCGTGCTTGGGGGCAATATAAGGCTGCTCTGACAAAATACCAGACTGCACTGGTCCACACTTGTATTTATCAACACAGCATTTGACACCGCTTTGGTGTCAAACAGAACTCACACTTCAGAATTATGAATAGGGAACACAGTTATATTCTAGCAAAACTCAGCTGAGCTGCTGGCTCTAGTATGGCGTCCCTCTAAATATTGCAATTAGCTTCTGAAAAATACACCACTGAAGAATTACTGTGTCTACTATTGGACAATTTATGTTGAATGGCAAAAATGCGCGTCTGTGCGCCGATAATATGATTATCTGGGGCCAATCACCGACTTCCCCCCTTTCAAATTTCAAACCTCCTACCAAAAGTCAATTCAGTCATACCTCAGTCAAGTATGTATTATTGTCTGTTGGTCCGTCTGTCTCTACTTGTTTTTTCATAAAAAACACGCTTGGTTCTACGTGCCTTTCTACACGAATCGGTCTCTAGAGTTATTTTTAGCCACAATTTTCCACTAATTCCCCCTCTCTTTCATTCCAACTAGATTTTAGCACTTGAGTCTCAAGGCCGCAATTTTTGAAAATTAGTGACATTTTTTTAACAGTGCAGTCGCTCGTCTGTTATGAACAACACAGTCTTTTGTCAATATCTTCATTGTTATCTATACGTCTGTATAAATGAAAGCATATTATTTCTCTGCTCAAGATGGGCTATCAGACTAGCTAGGTTTTATATTCCTAACATTATTATTAAGAAAAAGTTACTTTTTCAAGGTTAGTTGTTTTTTTTAAATATGTTCGAGCATCTTCTGTAATGCGTTTGCCGCTGAATTCAAATAAAAGGACTAAGTATCGTAAAAGCGTCCAAGAAATGACTGTTGCGTATAATAGCTAAGGTCCCTTTTGTCCATTTCTTTACATTGTGTCAACTTGGGGACGTGAATTTTTTTTATTTCCCCACCAATTGCGTCTTTTTAGCCTTGCTAGTTTCAAACAGGTGTTCAGTCATATTTTTTCTTTTTGATCTCCGTTCCCTCCCGTCTCCAAGGGTAAACGTTTTGTCTTCACGTCTAACAAGTTAGTTTCCATGGCGGGTATTGAACCGCGGCATGGGCGATCATGTCTTCTAGTAGCTTACGCCTTATTTTTATCCCTACATTTTATCTTTGGAGATATTTTAACGTTGTATCACGGTTAAATTTATCACACATCTCCCCACTTGAAAACATGCCTACGGCAAGTTCCAAAACCAGTGATACACATAGATAAAATTCCTCCTCACGCCTCCCACTACTCTAATTTTGATCACAGGGGTGCCGACTGAGGAAATTTGCACCGACATTCAATGACCCTGGGATGTACTCAATACTAAACTGATAAGGTTGCAGTAATAAAGACCACCTCAACAATCTTGCGTTTTCATGCTTAGCCTGAGATACGAATACTAGGGGCTGATGATCCGTCTGGACCACAAAAGTCCTACCATACAGATAGATTTGAAACTTCTTTATTGCCCATATTAACGCTAAACATTCTTTTTCGCTTGTGGAATATCCTTGCTCCGCCTTATTCAATTTGCGGCTTGCATAAGCGACTGGGTTCAGTTCCCCATCAGGTGAAGATGATCTTTGCAACAAAGCCGCCCCGAGTCCTACATTACTTGCATCTGTTCTCACCATGAAGTCCTGTGTCAAATCAGGCAATTTGAGAATAGGCTTGCTAGTGAGTTTTTCCTTTAACTCTTGGAACGCTAATTCACATTGCGCAGTCCAAATAATTTTATCTGGATGTCCCTTGCGAGTCAAATCAGTCAGAGGAGCACATATTGAGTTAAAATTTTTGATATATTTTTGGTAAAAACCACATAACGACACGAATGATCGCACGTCCTTTTTTGTTTGTGGTCTAGGTGCTCTCTGCAGTTTTTTCCAAGTTCTTGGGGTCAGGGGTCATGTTGCCCTGATATACAGTGTGTCCCAAGAATTCCAACTCTTTGCATCCAATACAACATTTTGTTGGCCTAGCAGTTAAGTTCGCCTCCCTAAGCCTATCAAATAACATTTTTAGGGAGTCAATGTGTTCTTCAAATGTCTCTGTGGCGACGAGAATATCATCCATGAAATTCGTGATACATGGGTTATTCAGGGGATCCAACAATTTGCGCATCATCCTTGAAAATACACTCGGAGCATTTTTCAGTCCGAATGGTAGCATGTTGAATTCATAATGTCCATCCGAAGTGCTAAAAGCCAAATAAGGTCTCACTTCAGGCTTCACTAGAATCTGGTAATAGCCTTTACTAAGATCCACTTTTGAAAAGTATTTTGCCTTGTTTAATCTGGCAAATAACTGTTTTGTGTCTGGTAATGGGTCCACTTGTCCTTCTGTGACAGCATTCAGTTTCCTGTAATCTATGCACAGTCTGTGTTCCCCAGACGGTTTTCTCAACAAAACTACACTGGAGCTAAAAGATGATTCACTGTGTGAAATAATCCCCTCCTTCAACAAATAATCTATTTCTTCTTTCAATGCCTTCTCCTTCGCGAACGGAATAGAATAGGCTCTCATACAGATTGGGTTTGCGTCTACCAGTTTCATGTCATACTGTAGCAAATTTGTATGGCCTGGTTTATCTGTTAATACATCTGTATGTTCCTCCAGAACCTGTTGAACTCTCTCCCTCTGGTTTTTAGTCAGGTGCTTACTGACTTTTACCTGTGCTGCTGTTTCACGAGGATGTAATGGGTATTCATGTGAGGTGAGTGGTTCTTTTTGCATCTGGGTTGCAATAGCCAAGGTCAATAAGGGGGTGCTTTCCTGGAGTGGTCTGTCCAGATACTTCTTTAAAAGGTTTACATGATAAACTTTCTCCTTCCCCTTTTTGTCAATTTTATAGTTTGTTCTAGACACCTTCTCTAGAACCGTATATGGACCTTGCCATCCAATTTGTAATTTATTCTGGCTACCGGGTAGTAGAAGCAGCACCTTCTCTCCCACAGCTAGTTCTCTGTCCTTTGCCTTCCTATTAAAATATGCTGCATGTTTCTTCCTGGCTTGTTTCAAATTATCATTTGCCAGTTTCCATCCAGCTTTCAAACGAGTGGTCAGTTCGTTCACATATTGGTACGATGAGGTAACAGTCTCCTCTGCCTTCTCATCTGTCCAGGTCCTTAATAAAGCTACATCTGGATTTTTAATTTTCCATATTTATTTTTCATGGCACCCATCGGGTCCCGTCCATTAGAAGCTTTATAGTGAGGACTTTTCTTCCTAGAATCATCACTCACAAATCGACCACTACCAATTTTTTTCTTGGGTTTGTCTCCCCACTTTAGATTGCTTATGAGAGATCTTCGCTCTCTTTTCTGTTCTTCCAGTTTATATAAGTCTGACCGAGGGATTGTCATCTTATCCTGGGTAAAATTTACTCTTTGTACTCGTCGCATAGTGGCCATGTTAATCCATTCAAGTGAAGACTGGGTGTGAAAAAGGGGCTCCCATTCCACTTTGTCTACCTGAGTATAATTAGTTTTCCTTCCAGGCCTAAATTTGCCCCGTGGCGTTTCTAGGTCCTGCTCAATTTTTCCCTGTGTGGGTGTTCCCTCATGAAATATGCCACATGCTTCTACAAAGTTCTCAATATCGACATTTACGTCGGGCCAATAGTATTTTCGAGCAATCTTTTGGCAGATGGTACCGACTTTCTCATGGTCACCATCTTTTCCAACATGTAAGCTCCTTATAAAATTTGCCCTATATATCTTGGGAAGAACCTACTGTCCGTGACCAGTGGATTTAGTTCCTGTCTTCCTGTATAATAATTTGTTCTTCACAAAGTATTCTCCCTTGCTTGGAGGTGTGTGGCATTTGGGCAATTTTTTGAAACATGGCTTGAGGGTCTTATCCTCAGCCTGCGCCTTCCTCATCTCCTCTGGATGAGCATTTATAGGTTCACCTTCTTCCTCCTTTTTCTGTGACCTGGTCTGCACTGTCGCCATGATCACAGGTCTCTCGGGATTCCCCAAGAAGACGTATCTACACCCCAATATCAGAGGGTAGATTGGTTCATCTATCACTGCTGCTCTGATTTCTCCTTCCACATAGCGAGTTTTCACCGTTATCCTTGCGATGGGAAGTGTCATGAGTGGTATGTCCTTAGTCGCCCCTTGTATTTCCACTGTTTTTGTGGTATACTGACTTGGGTCCACTAGGCTAGACTTCACAACTGAATCATAATCCAAACCTGTATCATAAAGGCACCTTATGGTGACCCCATTACAAATAACATCCTCACAAACTGGGGGGTGATAAGGTTCCTGCTGTCCCTTAGGATTAACCTTTAATCTTTGAGTCCCCGACTTCATTGCAGCAATGTTTGAAGGTTTCCTTCTACAAAATTCGGTGTTATGGTTATCTTTCTTGCACCATTTGCACCATCTTTTTCCTTGGTTCAACGGTTTTCTTTCATTGAACTTTTGGTCATTGAACTGTGAGTTTCTGTCACGATAGTCATTTCTTGGCCGCTCAAAGTTTGTCCTACCTTTATTACCCTGCTCTCTATTATCAAATTTATTAAATTGCTGTGGAGCTTTAAAATTGTCTATGTGCTTCTTTTTAGCACCACTTACCTCTGCCTGGGCTGCCTGATACCTCTCAGCGACATTTAAAACCTCCCCCAACTTCTCTGCACCTTGTTCCATGAGAAATTTTCTCAGTCTGGAGCCATGGACTCTCTCAATTGCTCAATCATGATCATTTCTTTAAGATCTTGGGTCTTCCCCAGAGCAGTCCATTTCTCCAAAATAGGTTTCCAGTCTGGCAGAGAATTGGTGGTATGTCTCCCCAGACAACAGTTTGGCATTTCTAAATTTCTTACGATAAAATTCACCATTTTTTTCGTATCTTAACAACAAAGCCTGCTTTAACATGTCATAATTGTCTTGGTCTTCTCTGTTCATTTTTGCGAAGACTTCATAAGAAGTACCTCTCAGTCCCTGTGATAACTTTAAACTCCACCTCTCTCTCTCTAACCCATATGTAGTAGCTAATAATTCAAAACGACTGAGGTACCCCTCTATGTCATCGTCTTTCTCAACAAAATGGTCTAAATGAAACCCCATAGCTGATGTTGAGGCTCCCTGACTAGGCGTAGCATCTGAGGCAAAGGGCTGGCACCATTTTCAGGAGCATGGCCTTGTAATTCCAGCTCCCTTAGTCGTAATTCGTGCTCCCTTTGCAACCTTCTATCTTCTGCCTCCCTTTCGGCAGTCAATCTTTCTGCCTCCCTTTCGGCAGTCAATCTTTTTTCTTCTGCTTCCCTTTCGGCAGTCAATCTCTTATCTTCTGACTCCCTTTGCTGTCGTTTTTCTTCTGCCTCAATCTGCAGCCTCCTAAGTTCTCTATCAGCCTCAGTTTGTAACCTCTTCTCTTCAGCTAACCTCCTATCTTCCCTTTCAATATACTTATCACATTCTGCAGTTACGTATTGAATTAAAACCTGACCATCCATTCCCATATCCTTCGCCGTTAGCACAGCAGCTGATCTGAACTTTGCCAGCTCCGCCATACTTTTTAGACAATTTAGCAATGAGCAAGATAAATCTCTAACCAATTAATAACTAAAGTAATTCTAATTAATTAATTAATCAATTAACTACCACTGGCTGTGAAGATTCACCAACTTTTATTTTAAGGGACACTTTTAATTTTTACAAATTGTCCCCCTAATTTAATTCTCCCACCAGGAGATCCTAATATTACTGATAAGCTAATTATCCCTGGACAAGACCCCAATATATGTAGTGGATTTGATGGTATTGTATGGTTGATGTTACCTAGTGTGATGCATGAGGTCAGCTGTGAAGGCTCCTGAGATAAATGTAGCTGTGAATTTACAGAAGGCCCTTCTTGCTACCACTTACGACCTCACACATATCTGTTTTACTAATGAATGTGGCTACGTTAAAATCTAGGGTACTGATATGTAATGTGTTGTGGTAGATTACATACACACACACACAGATCAAGATATTTAATAAGTCTAATAATATTAATAAAATTTATAATACACTGAACTAACTCAAGCTGTTTAAAATTTTTGATATTAAATTTTTCTTTAAGTTTATTTGTTCTGAATCAAGGTTTTATTTTGGTCAGAACATATGAAAGGTTTTGAAATTATGAATGAATGCATGAATATATGTCATAATAAAATAGAAAATGTGTACATATGTATTTCAAATGACTGGTTAATAGTAATTATCTTAAGATAGTCCCAGGAGAACTTATTTCTAGGTATGCTGTTGGGGTGATATCATCACTCCCTGTCTATGACTACCAAACATTGTCCATTCACTGATGGGAGTAATACAAGTTTTATTTCCCAAAATTTTTGTGGGTTTTAGTGATGGTAATATAGTTGGTGTGTTAGTTAGTAAATAAGTTGGTGAAAGTCCAGCAGGCCAGACGCTCACGTATCTTGACTGAGTAGTTCTGGTGCTGGAATCTGGTGGCCCCACCTCTCCGTGCTTGGGGGCAATATAAGGCTGCTCTGACAAAATACCAGACTGCACTGGTCCACACTTGTATTTATCAACACAGCATTTGACACCGCTTTGGTGTCAAACAGAACTCACACTTCAGAATTATGAATAGGGAACACAGTTATATTCTAGCAAAACTCAGCTGAGCTGCTGGCTCTAGTATGGCGTCCCTCTAAATATTGCAATTAGCTTCTGAAAAATACACCACTGAAGAATTACTGTGTCTACTATTGGACAATTTATGTTGAATGGCAAAAAAATGCGCGTCTGTGCGCCGATAATATGATTATCTGGGCCAATCACCGACTTTTCCCCCCTTTCAAATTTTCAAACCTCCTACCAAAAGTCAATTCAGTCATACCTCAGTCAAGTATGTATTATTGTCTGTTGGTCCGTCTGTCTCTACTTGTTTTTTTCATAAAAAAACACGCTTGTTTTCTACGTGCCTTTCTACACGAATTCGGTCTCTAGAGTTATTTTTAGCCCACAATTTTCCACTAATTCCCCCTCTCTTTCATTCCAAACTAGATTTTAGCACTTGAGTCTCAAGGCCGCAAATTTTTGAAAATTAGTGACATTTTTTTAAACAGTGCAGTCGCTTCGTCTGTTATGAACAACACAGTCTTTTGTCAATATCTTCATTATTATCTATACGTCTGTATAAATGAAAGCATATTATTTCTCTGCTCAAGATGGGCTATCAGACTAGCTAGGTTTTATATTCCTAACATTATTATTAAGAAAAAGTTACTTTTTCAAGGTTAGTTGTTTTTTTTAAATATGTTCGAGCATCTTCTGTAATGCGTTTGCCGCTGAATTCAAATAAAAGGACTAAGTATCGTAAAAGCGTCCAAGAAATGACTGTTGCGTATAATAGCTAAGGTCCCTTTTGTCCATTTCTTTACATTGTGTCAACTTGGGGACGTGAATTTTTTTCCTTCCCCCACCAATTGAGTCTTTTTAGCCTTGCTAGTTTCAAGCGTCGGCGTCTGTGGCCTAATGGATATGAATGCAGTTTCATAATCCAGATATACCAGGTTCGAAACCTGCTGCAGGCGGTTTGGTAGCAGATCGCTTTGTGTGGATTTTTAACAATGGTATAAGCGCCGTACCGTTCAGAAAGCAATGGCAAACTACTGAATGAAAAAAATTGCCTAGAAAAATCACAAACAGCCAATAAAAGCTGGGGTTGATTGCCACGTCCTGTAAAGGATAAGGAACTAACTTTTAGTTTCAAGCACGTGTTCAGTCATATTTTTTTCTTTTTGATCTCCGTTCCCTCCCGTCTCCAAGGGTAAACGTTTTGTCTTCACGTCTAACAAGTTAGTTTCCATGGCGGGTATTGAACCGCGGCATGGGCGATCATGTCTTCTAGTAGCTTACGCCTTATTTTTATCCCTACATTTTATCTTTGGAGATATTTTAACGTTGTATCACGGTTAAATTTATCACAAGTACAAGGAGCTAACATCCGACGCTAGACGTCTACATCAAACGGGTCTTGAAGACGCTTGCTTGAACAACCTAAGCAGTTACCCAGACCTTGTTGCAAGGGACGTGCTGCTGCCACAATATTTGACTATTGAAGGGAAAGACCATTCCAATGCAACTATTGGAACCAACAGCGGCTGGAGCAGACGCCAACCGACCATGTCTCATTTATGCCAAGTCTTGCTGTCTCGGGCCTTCAGACCTGGAATTTTATATGTCTTGTTCATCTCTTTCATGTCTGACTTCAGTTTTCTTGTTCATGTCTTTCATGTCTGACTTCAGTTTTCTTGTTCATCTCTTTCATGTCTGACTTCAGTTTTCTTGTTCATCTCTTTCATGTCTGACTTCAGTTTTCTTGTTCATGTCTTTCATGTCTGACTTCAGTTTTCTTGTTCATCTCTTTCATGTCTGACTTCAGTTTTCTTGTTCATCTCTTTCATGTCTGACTTCAGTTTTCTTGTTCATCTCTTTCATGTCTGACTTCAGTTTTCTTGTTCATCTCTTTCATGTCTGACTTCAGTTTTCTTGTCCATGCGTTCTTTGGTCTTCCTCTACCTTTCTTACGCTGGGGATTCCCAGAACAAGAACTGCCTAGTAATGCTATCAACAGGTTTCCTCACTGTCCATCGCTAGCGTCTTCTTCTCATCTCTTGTTCTACTGTCACTTGTCTGGTTCTTGTCATAAGTTCACCACGAGTGATCTTGTCATCAGTTCACCACGAGTGATCTTGTCATCAGTTCACCACGAGTGATCTTGTCATCAGTTCACCACGAGTGATCTTGTCATCAGTTCACCACGAGTGATCTTGTCATCAGTTCACCACGAGTGATCTTGTCATCAGTTCACCACGAGTGATCTTGTCATCAGTTCACCACGAGTGATCTTGTCATCAGTTCACCACGAGTGATCTTGTCATCAGTTCACCACGAGTGATCTTGTCATCAGTTCACCACGAGTGATCTTGTCATCAGTTCACCACGAGTGATCTTGTCACGCCACTTCAACTCTTCTGCTCTACGCAAAAATCCATTCAGGAAAGTATGTAGCTTTTTCTGGTTGTTGTTTTAGTTGACCTCCATGTTTCACAGCCATCCTACAGGACTGACTTGATAACTCTCTTGCTCATACAAAGTAAAACTTTCCAGTTGCCAATTCTGGATATTTTCCCACAAGAAAAAAAATGGCCTAGCACTATATATCCAATATGCCACAATGGGCGTGTAACCGGGATCCTATATGGCCCTAGTCATTCACATTGTTGAATTTTTTCTGTTTGTTTGATTTGTACTCGTATGTTTATTAGGTTTTTTTCTCTTGCATTACTTTCACATGTTTATTTAAACAAAATTAATTATGATTGGATATTGCAAATGTATGTTGTTGTATTACTTTTATACTGATACATGCTTAAGAAAGGCTTAAAGTAAATAGAAGGATGAAGGGAAACATTATGTAAGATGAGAGAGAGAAAGAGAGAGAGAGAGAGAGAGAGAGACAGAGACAGAGACAGAGAGACAGAAAGAGAGAGGAAGGGCAGAATGTCAGACAGGTCTGCGTGCCCAATTCTTAACCCTTTAAAGATAAAGTTCGTTCGTTCGTTCGCACCATCAGTTGCAGACCTTTCCATTTGTGTTCCTCATCTTTGAGTTACTTCCCTTGAAAGTTGTGTCGGCTCTTTCGATCAAACTCCGCGGATAAATCCATTTTACTGCGATTTATTCGTTGTTTGGGTAATAATAGATTGTTCTTGCTTCAGAATATCTATGGCCTGAATTTATGTGTATTGTTTGTCTGAGTAGGACGAGTCTGTCTTATATCTGTATATCTTTACATATCTAAGTCGAACTATATGTTCTGTTGTCTCTAGAGAGGTCGAAGGCTATTCGGCGGATGTGTCGCTAGAGTGTGGTGTGATTTGGCTTCGTCCTGATAGGGACTGTGTGTTTTCCATGTCGGCCTGTCGCCGGGGAAAAAGTGATCTCAGTATTTGTGGGGAAGGTGATAGTCGTCTAAACCTATCGTGTATGCTTTACCCCAGTGTTTAGTCGTATTGCCAAGGAATGGCAGTTTCATATTTCCTCTACCAAGGTAATCAAAGATACTCTTATGAACTCTCGATCGAAGCCACCATTTTCGATAGTTACGATTTGAATGTCTAAGAGAATATATTTGACTCGATGAAAACGACTTCGATTCCTAGCAGCACTATATCCTGTAGATTGCAGTCAATTGTTCATGATCAAATCTACAGAGCAATGAAATGTTTTATGAATGACTAACTTTAGGACAGATTCATTATCTGTATCCAAACGTGAGTGACAGCTCACGAGTGAAGCCATCTTGGAACCAAAACATGTAGTGACTTTCAAGAAGAGAAAAGGGATGCCCGTATTATCGCTTGTTTAGTCCAGAGATCACTGCTACACATGAGAACCCGTTATTAGCGGTTCAATATTATTATATGGAAAAATATGTGCTGAACATTATGTTGAAGAATCGTCGCTAGACGAGATTAGGTTTAGAAGCCATCTGAAATATTGTTTATAAGCTGACGTGCTCAGTCAGTGAAGTCAGATGATATATGTATGGGCGATACTGAGTGCTTGGCTACTGACAGTCCATTATACACTTATTCTACATGAGTGCCCATGTAACATTGCAAGACCATTTATCCACTGTACTATGATGTATTATGGCAACCTGTGATTTGTCACTATCTGTGCTGTCGAGTGTGTACGTCCAATTAAACTTTAGAAAAAGGTACACAGTCGTTGGTGTCGATGACTTCCAGCCATACATGAGTGTGAGAAAAGAACATTTTTTGTCAACACCACGAACCTTTATCATCATTCGCACATTATACACTCAATCCATGTCTACACACCACTGCGTAGGTCAAGTTGACATTCCATACACTACAGTGGAGCAAACAACACCATAGAGATCTTATCAACTGATGATGATGATGATGTCTGCTTCCATCCACTTATATCTATCTTTTGGTGGATATCATTAACGGGAATAAAAATCCAACGTTATCAACCTTATCAACTGGTGGACCAGCTTTCTGGGTTTGACCTCGCAGAAGTTCAGAAGTCAACAGATTACCGATACCAGACCGTTTCCTGTGGCTGATACGACACACTTGCAGTATTGGTTTGCTCTTTGTCAACACTTCGTCACGTGACCTGTCAGGTGAATGCAGTATGTAGGTCAGCGTTGTTGACATTTTTTACATTAGACATTATAGAGTTTCACAGAACAGTTGGATCAATTCTTGTCAATGTTAACAGGAAGACAGTATGAGTGAACTAAGAAGTCCTATTTTCATCGATGGATCTTCTTGTTTTCCATATATGAACTTTAATATTTAAGGCCAGAATGTTTAATTGAATAAAGTGGCAGTTTGTTTGTTTTCATAAAAATAACTTTGCCATTACTGTAAAACTGAGCCTATTTTGCAACACATACTATCATACACATAATTTTATATATATTTATGTTTACATGTTATTTGTTTGTATAGTATGTTAGTTTCTATGTCAGCGGGTTGTGTTTAAGGTTGGGCGGCGTCCTCACAACAGAATATCCCACGTCATAGAGGGTCCGTTGTGGGCGTTTTCTATAGGTGCAATTTTCTTGATTGAAAATTTGCTGCGACAACTGTTGCTTTTGTGTTAGCTGTGAAGTCTGTAATTATTGTTATTTTTGTAATATTTCTTTGTTCTTTAGTTTTGTTTTGATTTGTTTGTAATTTGTTGGTCTAACCTTTTCTATCTTTCAGTTCTATTCTCAATTTATATTCATATATTGTGACGTCATTTGTGTTGTTATTCTTTGCAGATTCAGTGATTATTTTCATTGATTTCCCTATTTGATTTATTTTGATTTCTGCAAACGTTCTTGTATTGTCAGTCCTATTTGTACTTTATGTATTCTGTTGGTTGACATATGTTTTATATAGGTATATTTCATAAGACACAATTGCCTGTGCACTGCACTTGGATTATGGTATAAACCAGTACCTGATTATTATTACTATTATACAAGACCTTATTAAAGGCTTGTGACCCACAGATATTGGGATAGTATACTGATTAATCAAGTCATTGAGAACTTGTGGTATTATTATTGATTCAGGTGATTAGTATTATTGTTAGACATCATGGCTACATTAGAATACTTCATTACACAAGGGAAAGCCCTTGATAAGACTGGTCAACAATTAGAACAATGGGCAGTTGCTCAATATGACAAAGCATTAGCTGCAGAAGAGAAAAGATTAGCTGCAGAAGAAAGAAAAGCTATGGCGGAAGAGAAAAGATTAGAAAGAGAAGCTGAGGCTGCTGCTGAACAAAAGAAATTGCAGATGCAGGTGGAGGAAAGGAGATTTGAAGCTGAACAAAAAAAATTAGAAAGAGAAGCTGCTGCGGAACAAAAAAGATTAGACAGTGAAGCTGAACAAAAAAAATTAGAAAGAGAAGCTGCTGCGGAACAAAAAAGATTAGACAGTGAAGCTGAACAAAAAAGATTAGACAGGGAAGCTGAACAAAAAAGATTAGACAGGGAGGCTGAACAAAAAAGATTAGATGCTGAAGAGAAAAAAGCAATAAGAGAACATGAATTTGAGTTAGAGAAATTGAGATTGACAAGTATGAGTAATGTTAATCAGGCATCTAGTGGTAATGGTAAACCTTCTACTTACAAGGTTAAGGTTCCACCGTTCAATCAGTCCAGTGACGATATTACATTCTGGCTGGATAGATTTGAACGTTCTTGTCGTACACATAATGTGGATAAATCACAATACGCTAATCAATTATCAGAAAACTTGAAAGGTGAATCTTTGACTAGATTATGCCTTGTAGGAGAAGCAGATAAGGATAATTATGATGTCATTAGGGCGGCTTTGATAAAAAAATATCAGCTAAGTGAGGAAGGCTATCGCCTTTTATTTAAAACGATGGTGCCTGAGACGGGTGTAGAATTCTCAGAATTCACTGCAAAGGCACGTCTCACAGTTGATCGTTGGATTGAGCTTTCCAAAACAGAAAAAACGTATGAAGGACTTATGGATTTGTTGCTCAGAGATAAGATTATGTCATGTGTGAACAAACCTTTCCTTGAATTTATACATGAGCGTAAACCCAAATCTCTAAAAGAAATGGAAGAATATTGTTCCCAATATGTCACTGCACACCCCGACGTGACTTTTGGCAACACTAAGATTAAGGAGAGTATGCCAGTTGCTTCAGCAACACCATACAATCCCAATTATTCACACAGATTTCAGGGACCTCAAAACAGATTTGATAAAAAAGGTAACCATAATAGTTATCAAAACCAAGGTAACCAATCATTTCAGGGTTCTTCTTCAAAGAACTGGAGACGAGCTGATAGCTCTCGACACAGGGGTGGTCATAATTATAGGAATTTCCGTAGAGGAAGTAATTATAGAAACTATCAGGGTTATCCGTCTTGGAGTCAACAAGATCATAATTACAGAGATACTCATTATAATGAATATGATAATGGTAACCAAGGGAACTATGACTCAAACCCAAATAGGGGTTACAATAGAGGTAACAATAACTACAGAGGTGATAATAACCGAGGTAGATCTCAAAACAAAAGACATAAACCACATTTTCAGGCAAACTCTGCACAACAAGAGTCCAATGAAGCCTATAAACAGAGTAAAGATAATAATGATGCTAGTAATATGGCATGTGCCGCTTTTGATTTTGGGAGAGCATCTCAGTGCCCCCAATGCAAAACGCTATTTGAGCCAACCACAGTGTCTACTTTAAGCTGTGGCCATCCTCTTCCTGCTCTTCCGGCATCAGTCGCGCATGATGGAAGAGGTTCTCTTGTCTTACATAAGGGTTTAGTGAATAACAATCCAGTCTCTGTGCTATTTGATTCTGGATGCACCACAATTGGTGTTAGGCAGTCACTCGTAGATCCTTCCCGTGCCACTGGACAAGTAGTCAAATGTGTAACATTTGGCGGCACATTAGAGAAATACTCTACTGCTATCATTAGGATTGCTACTCCTTTCTTTACAGGAGATGTACACGCATGTCTTCTTCCGAATCCGATCGCTGACCTCATCATCGGTCGCATTCATGGAGTCAAAGAATGCACTCCGCAACAAATTTCCACGTGGGAAAGGCAAAACATGCAGATTGCTAACGCTGTAGTCACTAGAGCTCAGGCTCTTAATATGCCTCAAACTTCATCTACTGAAGATAATGAAGTGCATAACCAAAATAATCCCTTGGTAATTTCTCGTGACTCGTTTATAAAACAGCAAGAAGATGATCCCACTCTGAAGAAATTCTTCATTCTTGCAACTAAAGGTGATCCGAATAAAGACACAAGTCGTAAATCGTGGATTACAAAGAAGAATGGCGTACTTGTACGTATGGTTCAAGACTCCATTACGTCAAGTCATTCTCAAATCCTGGTTCCCAAGAATTTGAGAGTTAAAATTTTGCAGCACGCTCACGACTCTCAGTGTGCTGGACACATGGGTTTTTCCCGTACTAAGTCAAGAGTCCTTGCGGCTTTCTTTTGGCCATTGGTAAACAAGGACATACGGATTTATTGTCGATCTTGTAAAGTATGTCAGGAAGTTAAATCCAAAGGTCCACGGCATGCTGCACCCATTCAGGCGGCGGACATTCCTATTCGGCCGTTCCAAAAAATGGCCATAGACATAATTGGTCCATTTAAGATCAAGTCTGCCAGAGGACATCAGTTTATCTTGACGTGTGTTGATATGTGCACACGTTGGCCAGAGGCTATTCCTCTGAAGAGCATTACTACTGCTGATATTGCAGATGCTCTTTGGCTTATATTTTCTCGTCTGGGGTTCCCCGGAGAGATATTGTCAGACCATGGCACCCAACTAATATCAGATACCATGTCTCAAGTAATGTCTACTCTGCAGATAGATAGATCTTATGTCTAATGGTATGGTCGAACGCCTTAATAGAACACTTAAAAACTTACTGGGGAAGATAACTGAGGATCATCCTCAGGACTGGGACAGAGTTTTACCTGCGGCCCTCTTCGCTTACAGAGAGGTACCCAATGAACATACGGGATTTTCTCCCTTTGAACTCGTCTTTGGCGCGCGTCCGCGTGGCCCTATGTCGTTGCTTCACGATCTCATAACATCTGACAATATTGACGATGACACAAAGTCATCCTACGAATATGTCATCGCGTTGAGACAAAAAAATTATCGAAGCATGCAAATTAGCAACTTCTTCTTCTGAATTTGCGAAACAGAAGGCAAGGCAATTTGCCAATAAGAAGAGATGCTTACGACAACTTTGTCCTGGTGACAAAGCATTTGTATTACTACCTTGTAGGGAAAACAGATTACTTATTTCTTGGAAAGGTCCGTACGATATAATATCGAAAATTTCCGATGTCGACTATATTGTCGATATTGATGGGAAGCATAAAACCTTCCACATCAATATGCTTACTGAATTCCATGAACGTCCGGATTATTTGCAACCCATTTTCCAAGCAACGGACAATTCTCCAGTACCACATGGTCATTACTCATCACTGTCCGTGATACAGGATGAGGAAACAAGTTTTTCAGATGTAAATCTTCCTCTTCCAATGATCCCACTTCATTCCAGTGAATCATGGAAGAACGTTACTGTCTCTCCTGATTTGTCTCTAGGAGAACAGCGACAAGTTTCAACTATGTTGCAAACATTTCAGGATGTACTCACTGACATCCCTGGACAAACGAATGTCATTCAACATGACATTGTTCTAACTGACCATACTCCTATTAGGATTAGACCTTATCCTATACCTATACATTTTCAAGCACAGGTCGAGAAAGAGTTGGATGAGATGATAGATTTGAAAATAATCGAACCATCCACCTCTGCATATTCTTCGCCGATGGTTATTGTGCGTAAAAAGACAATAACATACGTCTTTGCGTTGACTATCGAAAATTGAATCAAGTAACTAAGTTCGATGCCGAACCTATGCCTTTACTGGAAGAGCTACTTACTCGACTCTCCAAATCTCATTTTTTCACTAAACTTGATTTGTCTAAAGGATATTGGCAAGTTCCTTTATCTGAACGCGCCAAACCTCTCACGGCTTTTTCAACACCTAGAGGTTTGTTCCAATGGAATTTTATGCCTTTCGGTCTTATGAACGCACCAGCTACGTTCGTACGCATGATGCGCCGAATCCTATCTTATCGGTCAGATGTCATTGCATATCTAGACGACATCTGTCTTTTCAGCGATACTTGGGAAGATCACTATTCGGGGTTAGATGAATTGCTGTCTACTTTGCGTGAGCACAACCTGACAGCGAAACCCTCTAAAGCCTATATTGGTTTTAGCGAAATTTCTTTCCTAGGCCACCGAGTTGGTCATGGTTTCCTAAAGACAGAGGACCATAATACTAGTAAGATACTTAACATCTCAATCCCTAAGACTAAAAAACAGGTGAGAAGTCTGTTAGGTCTTATTCAATTTTATGGCAGATTCATTCAGAATCTATCCTCTATCATGGCACCTCTCTCAACACTTCTAAAGAAAGGTTCGCCTAATGTGGTCCACTGGTCTCAGGAATGCCAATGCTCTCTGGATAAGATTAAAACACTGTTTTCAACACCACCTATTTTAGTGCTACCCACTAAAGATAAGACATTCGTTCTTCGTAGTGACGCTTCATCCACTGGGATTGGAGCGGCACTAATGCAAGAGTACTCTGGAACTCTGCATCCTGTAATGTATATTTCCAGAAAACTTAATGCGGCAGAAAGGAATTATTCGGTTTTAGACCGTGAGCTATTAGCTATGGTTTGGTCGATCCTCAAACTACAGAGATTCCTTCTAGGCGCACATTTCATAGTAGAAACCGACCAAAAAGCTCTTACTGCTATACAGAGTAAGAATTTGAAGAGCTCGAGGTCTACTCGATATGCAATTGCTCTTCAACCTTTTCATTTCTCTGTGCGAGCTATTCGTGGATCAGATAATGTGATGGCAGACATTCTGTCAAGATGCCCACATGATTCCACATAACTATTAGGGCTTAGACTTCTTGATATGTCTAGTTCTATAGTAGTTCCTTTTCTATATCATGATAGATACACATTTGTAATTTAATAATATAATGATTGTATCACTACATAGCGGTTCATTGATGTTTATTCACCGCTGTGCTTTGATGATTTTTTCTTCATAAATCATAAATTTAAGATATCTAATACGAAATGATGATATGAATTTTTTAGGCATTGTGTAATTGCCAGAATTGTATTATACTTTGATGACACCTTCCTGGAAAAATATACTTGTAGAGAAATAATTTCTCTCAGTTTATGAGACACATTCTCACCAGTCGCTCCATAAGTCGACTTAGCCTCATATTAGGCGTTATAGGTATTCCTGATATTTTCATCTGCGCATTATTCATGCGTTGTGAGCCTATTGTACGTTGCTCCTAGATGTATTTCAAAAAAAAAAAAAAAGTTCCATTTTTTTTTTTTCCCGGGAGGTGTGGTAAGACTGTTACGTGCAGTCTTTGATATCTTACAATATTATACATAGGTAATTTTTTAGTGCTTAAGGGAAAGTCATTATTGAGTTACTTCCCTTGAAAGTTGTGTCGGCTCTTTCGATCAAACTCCGCGGATAAATCCATTTTACTGCGATTTATTCGTTGTTTGGGTAATAATAGATTGTTCTTGCTTCAGAATATCTATGGCCTGAATTTATGTGTATTGTTTGTCTGAGTAGGACGAGTCTGTCTTATATCTGTATATCTTTACATATCTAAGTCGAACTATATGTTCTGTTGTCTCTAGAGAGGTCGAAGGCTATTCGGCGGATGTGTCGCTAGAGTGTGGTGTGATTTGGCTTCGTCCTGATAGGGACTGTGTGTTTTCCATGTCGGCCTGTCGCCGGGGAAAAAGTGATCTCAGTATTTGTGGGGAAGGTGATAGTCGTCTAAACCTATCGTGTATGCTTTACCCCAGTGTTTAGTCGTATTGCCAAGGAATGGCAGTTTCATATTTCCTCTACCAAGGTAATCAAAGATACTCTTATGAACTCTCGATCGAAGCCACCATTTTCGATAGTTACGATTTGAATGTCTAAGAGAATATATTTGACTCGATGAAAACGACTTCGATTCCTAGCAGCACTATATCCTGTAGATTGCAGTCAATTGTTCATGATCAAATCTACAGAGCAATGAAATGTTTTATGAATGACTAACTTTAGGACAGATTCATTATCTGTATCCAAACGTGAGTGACAGCTCACGAGTGAAGCCATCTTGGAACCAAAACATGTAGTGACTTTCAAGAAGAGAAAAGGGATGCCCGTATTATCGCTTGTTCAGTCCAGAGATCACTGCTACACATGAGAACCCATTGCTAGCGGTTCAATATTATTATATGGAAAAATATGTGCTGAACATTATGTTGAAGAATCGTCGCTAGACGAGATTAGGTTTAGAAGCCATCTGAAATATTGTTTATAAGCTGACGTGCTCAGTCAGTGAAGTCAGATGATATATGTATGGGCGATACTGAGTGCTTGGCTACTGACAGTCCATTATACACTTATTCTACATGAGTGCCCATGTAACATTGCAAGACCATTTATCCACTGTACTATGATGTATTATGGCAACCTGTGATTTGTCACTATCTGTGCTGTCGAGTGTGTACGTCCAATTAAACTTTAGAAAAGGTACTCAGTCGTTGGTGTCGATGACTTCCAGCCATACATGAGTGTGAGAAAAGAACATTTTTTGTCAACACCACGAACCTTTATCATCATTCGCACATTATACACTCAATCCGTGTCTACACACCACTGCGTAGGTCAAGTTGACATTCCATACACTACAGTGGAGCAAACAACACCATAGAGATCTTATCAACTGATGATGATGATGATGTCTGCTTCCATCCACTTATATCTATCTTTTGGTGGATATCATTAACGGGAATAAAAATCCAACGTTATCAACCTTATCAATATCTGTCTCCAGTTCTGGTCACTGCGTGGTTTTTAATGCCCCTCTCCCTCTCTTAGACTTGAGCTTACAGAACAACAACTGTCGTGTAATGCTAACAAAAAGACTTCCACAATGTGTGTGATGTACTATCCATCTTCTTAATATACTCGTATATTGCTCCACTGGCACTTGTCTGGTTCTTGTCTGGTTCTTGTCTGGTTCTTGTCATCTTTTCGTACCACTTCAATGCTTTTATTCTATGCACGCACACATTTATGAAAGTCTGCAATTATTTGGTTGTTCTATTGCTTATTCTCAATGTTTCAGAGCTAAACAATAGAACTGACTTGACTTTTGAGTTAATGCATCAAACAGAGCGGTGTCAAATTCAATCACAGTTACATCTGACCGACAGTTAGTTCACACCAAAGAAAACTTCACTTTCCCATTTCATTCAGTTTACGAATAACTTGAATTTGTGTAATCTAGCTAATGAGATTTTGTTGACACGGAGGAGAACGTACCGTTAATCCTGGGATTACATCGCTTCTTTATACCGGCGGGGAAGATGACAGTTAAAGTATTCCAATATTAGGCACTGCCGTAGAGAAACGTTAGAGACTTCATTATAATAGGTTCAGCTTTATGTAATGTGGTGACAAATTTCCTTCTTCGCTGTCTAAGCCTTCTCTAACCCATTTACAGCTGGGTAAACTGTAGCATAACTTTACCGCGAACGGCAACAAAAATGTCTCTAGCTTTAACATTAATTCTCTTTACTCCCTGACATAGAGACCTACCAAATCAACATCTGAGATCTATTGGCAGATCGCCATTGAGTCTACGTAGAGTTTTCCATTCATCATCATTTTCCTCTGAGCTCCTTCTAGCTGGCCATCTTGCATGACGCCTGCATCAAACACTGACATGATCTTGTAGCGGGCCCTCTTACAGGACGCCTGCATCAAATATTGACACGCTCTTGTAGCTGGCCCTCTTACAGGACGTCTGTATCAAACATTGACACGCTCTTGTAGCTGGCCCTCTTACAGGACGTCTGTATCAAACATTTACATGCTCTTGCAAGCCGGCCCCTCTTACAGGACGTCTATATCAAACATTGACACGCTCTTGTAGCTGGCCCTCTTACAGGACGTCTGTATCAAACATTGACACGCTCTTGTAGCCGGCCCTCTTACAGGACGTCTGTATCAAACATTGACACGCTCTTGTAGCTGGCCCTCTTACAGGACGTCTGTATCAAACATTGACACGCTCTTGTAGCCGGCCCTCTTACAGGACGTCTGTATCAAACATTGACACGCTCTTGTAGCCGGCCCTCTTACAGGACGTCCTGTAAAACATTGACACGCTCTTGTAGCTGTCCCTCTTACAGGACGTCTGTATCAAACATTGACACGCTCTTGTAGCTGTCCCTCTTACAGGACGTCTGTATCAAACATTGACACGCTCTTGTAGCTGGCCATCTTACAGGATGTCATTATCAAACATTGACACGCTCTTGTAGCCGGCCCTCTTACAGGACGTCTGTATCAAACATTGACATGCTCTTGTAGCTGGCCCTCTTACAGGACGTCTGTATCAAACATTGACATGCTCTTGTAAGTCCCCTCCTTACAGGACGTCTGTATCAAACATTGACAGGGCTCTTGTTAACTTATATCTGTCCCTCTTACAGGACGTATGTATCAAACATTAAACCACAACTCTTGTAGCCGGCCCTCTTACAGGATTTCTTATCAAACATTGACACGCTCTTGTAGATATAGCCCTCTTACAGGACGTCTGTATCAAACATTTTGACATGCTCTTGTAGCTGGCCCTCTTACAGGAAATTCTGTATCAAACATTGACATGCTCTTGTAGCTGTCCCCTCTTACAGGACGTCTGTATCAAACATTGACAAGTTTTGTAACATTTTTTAAATATTAGCATTTTTTTGTTTGACATGATGAGCTTTGCCATCTTCATACAGGATCTTATACTAGTCGCCTAGTACGACATGCCTGAGGGAGCAGTAGCCTTAGTCTTTTTAGGTCTCCTCAGAGACCATGAGAACTATACGAGGCACGCTTCCTATTACATCACAGATATTTTTATATTCCGAAAGGTTATTGGGTTAGAATACATGTATTTTTCATCGCGTGTCACGGCGCTATTTCAAGCAGTTAAACGAAAAGTCCAGTCCGGGCAACACTAATTTTGGCAACACTGGCGAGTAGGTGATTGCCGGAACTCTTAATGTTCTGGTTTCCAAATCATTTTATATTTTCTTTAGCCAGCGTCGGAGTAGGCCCTACGGTTTTTCCCTTTGCCAGCAATCTTGCTGTGAAGTTTATGTATTGGACCTATTTGTTCTTAGTACTTGCCTTTCTACGGTCAGGTGGTAATTATGACGTGTGATTCTAGCATTGTATAGTGGACTAGTGGGTTTTCCTCTACAGGCCGCTAAGATATAAAAGTTGGCAATGATTCGATATGTATTTGTCACAGACGGCCGTGTCAAAGGTGAGCGATAACGGCAGTTGAACAGTTTTATCAGTCGGTAAGTCATACTGTCGTGATGTTACTGATACAAGGGGCTGTTAAAGCAGGTCAGTCTCTACGTTTGTGGCCCCTGTGACGGCCTGTTGAGTCTACATAATTATTAAAGCAGTACCTGTAGAAGGTGTTGATTTTCTTGCAGGTTGTTGGTGTGGTCGTACCTTTAGATTAGAACGAGCCTTGTCTTATTATCATAAACCCACATTGTAGTGGTACAACTATAGTAAAATAGGCTATAGGTATCTGGGTACTCGTCCCATTGTAAGCTATAAATAATTTCAAAAGTCTTTATAAAGACGATTGTAATATCCTCCAATACCGAATTCCCACCGTAAGTACTTCGGTTAGTCGACCGGTCGGTCAGTCACATTTTGCACACCGTCGTTTGCGCACTTTTTCTATTTTAGAGAGAGTACCTTAACTTTCAACCACAGCTAAGGGGGTGCAACTGTGGTTGAAAGTTGGACAATAATTGTATTGTTTTCCCTTATGTGTGCTCTCGCGAAAATAGAAAAAGTGCGCAAATGAAGGTGTGTAGGAACAGTTTGATTATGGACAGAAGCCAACAACACGATTGATAAACAGTACATGAACTGGAGTTTCGTCAGTGTCGTGGAACGACTCTCCCCGACTTCTTTCTTCTGTCTATTATTTTTTGCCTCAACGAATTTCTCCTATCATTTGACAAGAAACCTAAAGTCTCTCTTTCTCGCTAGTCTTAGATTTCACTATTCGCTAGCGCATTCACGACCATAAGGTAATAAATTATTCCCTTGGACAGCCTAAGTCTTTCCACTTGAAAAGGTGTAAATCAGTCCTACGAACAGACCGGATGTCACGAGCAGGACACCCGAAAATCAAGAAAGGGGCAGAAACTCTGCCTGGCCGCTGCAAACATGTACACAGTGGATACTATGGCGAGTTAACGAAGGTAACTTAATACCCCTGGGACCAGAATAGTATTTGCAACAATGCCACACAAGGCCACCCAAGACCAGCCCATCCCTGCCCGGGAGTCTCATCCTGGAATTGGAGGGAATTTTAAGCATTCTTCTTGTAACCATCATTCGGAGCAGACAGACTCTGGGCCCAAGTGGGCATTTCATGTTGCGAAATAGTTGTAGTGAATTCGTTGAGCGAAGTAAGTAGATCTAATACTGCTGATTTTATAACATGAATAATCATATGTTTATCAACAGCTTGCATTGCAGTAACTTTTTGTTAAAGTTTGAAATGCATTTCCATTTTAAGTGTCAATAATTGTTATTTGCATCTTTACAGATCCCTCAAACTAATGTATGAGTTGGCTGAGGTCCTAGACCTAATTAACCACTGATCTTTATTTCACAGCCTGGCAGAAATAAGACAGGGTTAAAATAATTGATGTATATTATTGTTGTTACTTTGAGATTTGCATATTGACCCAAGCAAAACAGAAGTGTATTAGTGGTCCTTCTATTTTCTATTTCTTATAAGGCTTCTGTGTTCTCTGTCAAGACTACAAACTTGATAACAGTGTTCTCAATCACTTCTTCTCACTTTGTCACATAAGGGACATTAATGTGTTTTTCATTATGGAAGGTTCTTTACATGTATTTAATGCAATCCTATGCATATACCATGTTGTATGATTGAAGAACTATTTTATTATCAGTTATATGAATGTTATTTTCTACAGGAACCAGGACTTTAAGAATGTTTACAATTATTTAGCTAGGGATGAATTTACCACTTGACTGACAAAATGTAAGTCAGCAGTTCTCAAGCCTTGAGACCATGACTACCCTCAAAATGATTTACTGCTTGAGTAAGCAAGAATGTAAATCATTGGTTCTCAGACCTTGGCAGCAATGACCCCCCACCAAGTTAAAGCAGCATAGGAAACTATTACCCAGTGGTTCTCAAACCATTGTTGACAGTGACCCCAGAATTAAAATACTGCTCTATGGGCACTAGGTGAACCTGTGGTTCTCAACCATTTGATGACCCCAGCCCCTACCTTACAGTTTGTGAAACTCATTGCCCACATGGGGAAAACCACTGCTGTAAATAAGCAGACAGCCAGATAGAGACTGAGAACTCAAGATACGCTATAATGTCAGTTAAGAAGTGGTAGTTCATAAATAATAGAATACACATTGTTACAGAATGATAGTTAACCTTGTGTTAATTTAATTTCTGATGGACGCTTACCGGCCATCAGACTTAGGAGATGACTGCTCTTGAAACCACTAATGGGATTTAAATTGTTTCCAGTCCACCCAGGTTGCGGTTACAAAGTACAAACCAGGTTGCGGTTACACAGTACTTAACTAGGTTGCGGTTACAACGTACAAATCCAGGTTGAGGTTACCAGATACCTAAACCAGGTCCAGGGTACAAACCAGGGTACAAGTCCATGGTATCAAAGATTACCCTTACCCACCATACCCTATCAAATAGGATATCATACCCAACCATATCCTATCAACCAGTAACCCATTCCATACCACACATCCCATAAACAGAAGAGGTATTCAGCAGAGGTGACTTACCCCATCCTTATCTGTGATGTGCACTGAGTCCAGGGAAGCAAACTCTGACACCCTCTGAACCCATTAACTGTTATGAGACCAACCTGCTGGGGCAGACCAAACCAAGAGAGTCCGAACCAAAATCATCTCCGCAGCTACTACAGTCCTTGAGGAGATGAGTATAAATCCCTACCAGCAACACTACCATAGAAAAGATCTCTGGTCCAAGTGATGACCACACTAGTTGATTTTTTTTTTTAATAAACAGTAGAGCTAAACTATTTTTCATATTTATATGTATATAAAGAAATGAAAGATTCTATACCCTTTTATCCAACTTTACATAACAGAGTCTGTTGTTATTTTTCTTGTTAACTTTATTTGGGTTGTATTTTGTTTTAAATATAAATCTACACCCTGGGGGCTCAGCCATAATTCAATTAATTTCTATTGGGTCGGGATATTTTAATTGTGGCTGGACACCAAATCTCTTTCTCAACCTTGTGTGCTTTACACAGTTCTTTTGTAGGATTCCTGAGGAAGAATTTATCGTCCAGAAAATATCTTGTTTAGGTACCAGAATTCTCTAAGTAAATTTCTAGTACCCTATTTCCCGAGGAGAGGCAGTTTCTTCAAACTCGGAAGCTATCAATAAGACATTATTATCTGTATTCTTCCATTCCATTCAAGCTGTCCTATCTCTTCAAAAAACCCTCGCGACAGTCAGCTAGCAGCAGAACTATTAGAACCACTATTTTCACAAGTCTGGAATACAGGGACAACACCAACAGAGTGGAGAAAAGGAATAATTGTCAAATTGCCCAAGAAGGGAGATCTTGCAGACTGCAATAATTGGAGAGGAATAACTCTTCTCTCAGTTCCCAGCAAAATACTAGGCAGGATAATTTTACAGAGAATCTCAAAAGCAGTAGACCACAAACTGAGGAAAGAACAAGCAGGATTTAGAAAGAACAGAAGATGTGTAGATCATATTTTTACCCTCAGGAACATTATAGAGCAGTGCTCAGAATGGCAAAGACAGCTGTACATTAATTTCGTTGATTTTGAAAAGGCTTTTGACAATATACATAGGGACAGTTTATGGAAAATACTGAGGGCTTATGGAATTTCAAGCTGCATAGTGTCAATTATAAAAAGCCTTTATGCCAAATTTACGTGTAGCATTGGGGAGAGCAACCTAACCTTTGAAGTGAAGACAGGAGTACGACAGGGATGCCCCTTATCAACCACTCTATTTTTAACAGTCATAGACTGGGTGATGCGCCAGACAACAGAGGGCAATCCAAGAGGAATAAGATGGACTACATTTTCTACATTGGAAGATCTGGAATATGCAGATGACATTGCACTGCTAGCACATTCACATCAACACATCCAGGAAAAAATGGATAGACTTAATAAGTATAGCCAGCAGGTGGGCTTGAACATCAACCTAAAGAAGACAGAGGTCATGACGTTCAATGTGAGCAACCCTGAGCCCATATCAGTAAGGAATCAGCATCTGGAAAAGACAGATGCCTTCACATACCTAGGATGCATAGTAACACCAGACGGCGGAGCAAGCAAAGACATCAACAACAGAATGAACAAAGCAAGAACAGCCTTTTTTAGTCTAAACAACATTTGGAAGTCCTCTCAGTACAGCACGAGCACAAAATTACGATTATATCAGAGATGTGTGCTTTCTGTGCTTCTCTATGGCGCGGAGAGCTGGAGAGTTACAGAGAAGAAAATGTCGAAATTGTCCTCTTTTCACACAACAAGCCTAAGAAAAATTCTCCAAATCTTTTGGCCGAATACCATCACCAACCAAGATCTGCTTACTCGGAGCAAGCAAGAGGACATGCACACCATCATAGCTGGCAGACGCTGGAGCTGGTTTGGCCATGTCCTCAGAAGAGACCCCGATGCCATCACAAGAACAGCTATGCTATGGACCCCTGAAGGAAAACGAAAGAGAGGCCGACCAAAAACAACTTGGCGGAGGACTGTGGAGGCTGAGATGCAAAGAATGAACCAGAGTTGGGGCACTGTACGAAGGATGGCCGCCGAGCGAGCAAAGTGGAATCAATTTGTTGTTGCCCTACAAGACGCCACCAGGCGTAATGGCCACTGACTGCTTTGACGGTCGGCGGCTAAGGATCAAAGAAGAAGAAGAAGAAGAAAGTTTCGTCAAACTTCAAACGTTGTTGTCAGAGGCAGTAAGTCGACCATGGCTTCTCAGAGGCAGTCATAGGACTGGACGTGAATTCTAAGATTAGAAGAGAGTAAAACCAGATACATCACTGGGCAAGACCAGGGCAAGATTTAAAGAAATGTTAGTTATTTAGTCAATTTACGGTCCATTAGATCATTGTCACTGCTCCACGTGTCATTTAGGTAAGGTCTTCATATTTAATACATCCATATAATTTTCACTACAAATATCTAATGACGGTCGCCTGCAATGAAATGACCACAGTAGTGATAGTACCGTATGTACTACGTGTAACAGAAACAACACACTATAATTAATAACCTGTCAATGTTGAGGGGTTATTGCTAGTGACAATGATAACTGCGAGGATGATGACACAATGCTGATTAAGAAATTAACAAAAAAACTGTTAAACGTTTAACCAATAACGTATTTATTTTTGGTTCATTTTATGTCCTGATTTGGTTCGCAAGAACAATAAGACTGGCGTAGTATTCCTCTCCGGAAGCAACGATCTGGGATGCTGGGAGGACAAATCCGTTGCTAGCGTTTGCGTCAGGTCGAAGCTCAAAGGTCAGAGAGTAAATGCTAGGTTTCCTGACAATTGCCCAGTCAGAAGAAGAACCTGAAGCGGCATCTGTACAAGTGGATACAATATAAACAAAGTATCAGAATGGATGTCCACAGGGTAAGAGAGCAACTTTCATTATTGTTCGAGTCATTTCACAATCTTTTTTGTGAAAAATATTTTTGTTAGATTCTCTGTAATTATTGTTGATGTTATTTTTCATTTTCCTGCTGATTCTGACAACTTGTTGACATGTTCAAGTTTCCTATATGGCGCGAAAAGGAAAGTGGTGATGACAATGATGGTTAAAGGGCAATAAAATTAAGATATTGCATAATGATCAAAGGAGAGTTTGAGTGACGAAGTAGTCAGGCACAAAGACCGGGTTTGAAACCAGGTTACTTCATGCTCTAGTCTACCCAGCTGTAAAAATGGTTACCTGGCTCTGCTCTACAATTAAGGAAGTAAAAGACAGCGAGGAAGGGAACTAGTCATCCTATCTCTTAAAGTTGAGATCTAATAAAGTGAAGTCTTTAACACTTCACAATTCCCCCCCCCCCCCCCCCGGCAATATCCTTTAGCTTAACTTTTATGATAATCAAGTGTGTGTGTTTTTGTTAACTGAACCTACGGTCATAGTGAAGGCATCATAATCATGGTATATACCGGTGTATACAAGATTTAGTGTGCTTTAATTGACCTATTTAGTAAAGTCACTGGACTTGAATGGTCACCTGACGCGAGAACTGACCAAATGTTGAAGCTAAACGATAATGTTCCATAATTGGTCACAATTTTATGTTGAAATTTTTCTTGTGTGACCGGAGGTCGAACAGGAAGCACAGAATAGTGAGACTATTCCCTACCAAGCAATCGTAAAATGTGATTAAGGAAGTCATGGGGCTGTTTACCACAAATTGTAAAATATTGTAAGCCACAAAAACTTCAAACAGGTTAAGAAGACGCTGGAGATGGATAGGACACACACTGAAGAAACCTGTTGATAGCATTACAAGGCAGTACTTGTTCTAGAATCCGCATGGTAAGACTGGTAGAGGGACACCAAGGAACACGTGGAGAAGAGAACTGGAGACAGACATGAGAGGGGGTGAAGAAGACATGGAAAGGTCTGGAGCTGATGGCACGTGACAGGAAGACTTGGCAGACGTTTGTTGAAAGCCTTTGCTCCTTGGGGAGCTGAAGGGTGATGATAATGATGTTTGAGATCCCAGATTCTGCTGCTGTGAGATCCCAGATTCTGCTGCTGTGAGATCCTAGATTCTGCTGCTGTGAGATCCCAGATTCTGCTGCTGTGAGATCCCAGATTCTACTGCTGTGAGATCCCAGATTCTGCGACTGTGAGATCCCAGATTCTGCTGCTGTGAGATCCCAGATTCTACTGCTGTGAGATCCCAGATTCTGCTGCTGTGAGATCCCAGATTCTGCTGCTGTGGGATCCCAGATTCTGCGACTGTGAGATCCCAGATTCTGCTGCTGTGAGATCCCAGATTATGCTGCTGTGAGAGAGATCCCAAATTCTGCTGCTGTGAGATCCCAGATTCTGCTTCTGTGAGATCCCAGATTCTGCTGCTGTGAGATCCCAGATTCTGCTGCTGTGAGATCCCAGATTCTGCTGCTGTGAGATCCCAGATTCTGCTGCTGTGAGATCCCAGATTTTGCTGCTGTGAGATCCCAGATTCTGCTGCTGTGAGATCCCATTTTATATTGTCAAACATTTTAATACACAAAGATTACAGGGCTACAACTGATGTTTGCCAACAATGTCCTTATTGCGGCCTGTACTTTACAGCACAGACCTTGATCTCCCGGTTGCTATGGCTCCGTCATTCTCTTTTCTTCTCCACGTGCTGTCTGGCCTTCCCATTCTTCTATTTCCCTGTGAGTTCCAGTCTAGATCATGCATATCTATTTTGCTTGGTTGTGTCATGGGTCTCCACTTTCATTTTCTTTCTTTAACCTCCAGCTGTGTGAGAATATGGAGGGAAGGGGGGGGGGTGGGGGGGGAGGGGGGGGAGAGAGAATTGGGAACCGTGAAATCATGTCATGCAGTCCGCAGAATACGAGTAAAGAGATTATGTGTGAAGCTGGCAAGGTCAAATGACAGTCAAAAGCAACGCTCAAGATAGTGGCTGACTGCATTGGTAACGGGGTGGAGCTATCAAACTGAGAGACTGGCGGTGGAGAACGACATAAAGTGAAAAGAAAAGTAGAGAAAACTAATTTAAGAAAGAGAATGTTGGAGATACGTAGGACAGTCAGGAGGGTGTAAAAAATAGGAGAACACTGAAGTAGAGGAAAGGGGAGGAGAAAAAGTTGGAAGATTGGAGAAGATATGAGGAGGAGAAAGTAAAGGTGGCAACGAGCAAATTGTATACTCTTCGCTCCTCTCTTGTTTTCAACTATTGCCTGTTTTATTTGGTATACCCAGGTGAAACTGTGTACCTGACTCTGCTTGTTATACCTAGGTGAAACTGTGTACCTGACTCTGCTTGTTATACCCAGGTGAAACTGTGTACCTGACTCTGCTTGTCAGCTGTGAAAACAAAAGCACCCCGTAAAGCAGCACCTACTATAGCGAAGTCTCTAACATTTCACTTCCTACGGCAGGTTTTTGCTATGGGACTCCCTTTACCTATTATACCTGTTGTACTGTTTATCTTACTATATTTACATCATGTACTTGTTTCTCGAGGCAAAAGGATTAAGTTCGACACCAGATAGTATCACGTTCAAGTCTATCAAGCTGTGAAAATGGGTGTTAGACTTTACTGTACTAGGTCTTTGCTCCAGGATATGTGGGGTCATCGGGTCACTTCCTCCTTGTCTGTGTCGCTCTTAACGTATTACAACAACACATGGTGACAGTCAAATGGATACTTCTTCCTGAATCCTTAGCCGCAGACAGACAAAGCATTCAGTAGCCATAACGTCTTAAACGGCAGCAACAAACTATACCCACTTTGCTCAGTCGGTGGCCATCCTTCAGACCCAGAGCAGAGTTAGGCACCCATATACAGCTAAGAAACTGGAACGTGACATGACCATGTTTCGAACCCGTCAACTTTACTTTGAGAAACAAGCGCTCTCGCCACTCTGTCACTCGACCCTGTGTAGAACATGTAGAATGATTAAATGCAGAAGTAACTTACAGTTGAGAAGCTGGTAGGTGGTTCCGTGGCGGTACGCCCTGCCATGTCTGTTAGAGATTGCCGTAGTCATCAGGAGTGTGACACGATCCTGAAGATTGGAATAGATAAGTATAAGAGCAGGTACCTCGCTAAAACATGATGCGTACTAATTATTTTGTGCTCTTTCTACTGCCTACCCTGATGACAGCACTAAATTCTGGTTATTTCGTAAAAGAATGCAAGTTGGTGAGAACTTATTTAGAATGGGACACTTTAGACACTTCTATATATCGGAGATGTTTGTCAGCTTTGCTTACTTGGCAAGTATCATCGACAAAAATGAGGAACAAACTAGAATGTCAAGGCCAGGATAAATAAAGCCAGCTTTTTCTCATTTCGATTGGGAACATGGGCATCAGAACCAGTGCACATTTGTCCGGGACTACCCCGGGGTTCGTCTATCACCGGTGCTGGTTAACATCTACACAGCAAATGTAGCCACCATTTAGCCAAATGGGCTGGGATAAACATTGTCTTTTGCAGATGACATACTCATTTACATAACTGGCTCTGACTGACAAGAAAGAGTCAATAGCTTGCATGGGGAACTACCTGAGTTGTTTAACTGGTGCAAGGATATTGGCTCTAAAGTCAATCCCAAAAAGGCCTGCGTGATGTGGTGCTTCTTGAACAACTCTATAGCGAAACAAACCTTCCACATTTTACTCTCAATGGGCAGAAAATTGAAAGGCAAGTAAAGCTGAAATACTTGGAGTAACATTTGATCGCGTGCTCTCGTATAAGTACATGTTGATTACATCATACACAAGTGCTGGAGAGGTCTGGCAGCCCTAAAAACAATAGCCGCAGCGCACCTGGAGCAGATATTACTATGTCTTCTTTATCATCAGCTAGTCATATCGTTCGTTGAGTATGGGCTGGGAAAACGCACGCTGTCAGTATCACAATGTGAACGACTTGAACGCATTCAAGATGAAGGGATATGTATAGTCTTGGGCTGTACGCGAGATGCCCCCATTGTGACAATGAGGTACATGCTTGGAGTGCTGTCGATTAAATCCAGATATGCTATGGCCCAGGCAAAAGCCTATATGCGGGTAACCACAGACAGAAGTCACACAATGCATAGGGACATAGCTGACATCAATGGAGCAAGAATAAAGAGAGGAATATAATGGATGGCACAGGCATAGGCTACGATTGGACAGGTGACGCGAGTTGAAAATATAGAAGGGAGAAGAGAAGTCAGTCAGGTGATAACTGCATAAACTACCAGCAAGTCATCACTAGCCTTGACAGAAGGTGCAGAGCTCGAGGTAATGGGAAAGTAGAGCTGGAAATTAATCAGTTGATAACTTATCATGCTAGGGATGATGATGCCATTGTGTACACTGATGGGTCTGTAATCCGTGGTGATAAATCAGGATGGGGCTTCTCTGCTAAAGTAAATGGCAGAATCGCCGTTGAGAATAAGGGGCCTTACATGATACAACCTCCAGTATGAGAATGGAGATAGAGACAGCCACTGCATCCTTAAGGTAGGTTGTCTGAAGCATTAACAAAGACATTGTGTCAGACTCTCAGTTCATGCTTCGGAAGGTCCAAAATGGATGGCTACGGTATGAATGGAAAACATTCATAAAAGCTTCGAATTTGCAGGAACCAGTATGGATCTACTGTTCTGGTCATGCAGGGGTACGCGGTTGTGATCAAGCGTTCCTAGGTTTTATTACCATGTGCATTTTTCATCATCGTTCTTTTTGTATTTCCCTCCTGTATTTGATCTATCATCATTTTTTAAAGTTATCTTTCCTAATCACGGCTTTTACTTAAGTGTAACTTTAAGCACACCTTTGATATTTCCGAACAATGGCAGAAATGGAAGAGGCAATAAAGTCACTAAAGAAAAAGAAGTCACCAGGAAAAGATGGAATAACCAATGAAATGTTAATAGGTCTCGGCACAAGGGCAAAAAAGAAGCTTCTGGCAGTATTAAACTACAGCTGGAAAAGAGGAATTGTCCCGCAGGCATGGAAAGAAGAAATACTGATACCTATACCAAAGAAAGACAAGGACCCGAAAGAACCAAATGGTTACAGACCAATCAGCCTACTAAGCTGTGTAGGAAAACTGATGGAGCGCATGATTAATACCAGACTGATGTGGCATCTGGAAAGCAAACACCTGTTAACCCCTCAACAAGCAGGATTCAGACAACACAGGTAGTTAGTTAGTCAGTTAGTCAGTTAGTCAGTTAGTCAGTTAGTTAGTTAGTTAGTTAGTTAGTTAGTTAGTTAGTTAGTTAGTTAGTTAGTTAGTTAGTTAGTTAGTTAGTTAGTTAGTTAGTTAGTTAGTTAGTTAGTTAGTTAGTTAGTTAGTTAGTTAGGGGTGGTTGGTAAGTTAGTTAATTAAAGTGAGCGAGAGTTAATGAGAGAATGAAAAAAAGAACGAGCTAGGATTAAATGATTGATTGATATTGTTGATAGATTGTGTGAACAGGTGAGTAAGGAAACAATTTGATCGGATAAAATTTGAGTTAAAGCTGACGGTAAAATAAGAGGTCGTGAACAGAAAAAGATAATAGAAAAAATAACGTGAAGAAAGATAGCGAGAAGAAAGCAAAACGTGAAGAAATGTTAGAGAGAAGTACAAAGACAAGAAAAAATAAAGAAAAAAACAACCTACCAGTTCCACAGAGTTGGCTGGTCTTGAGACATAGTTGGTGTGTGCCCATGGAACTAGCACATACTGTGGATAATATCGTTCACTATGATGACAGTGATGATGGTGATGAGGATGGGGATTATACGGATGATGACGTCGATGATGATGATATTATTAAACTTAGTGCTCTAATCTAAACTCTCTTACCAACTATTACAACCTTACGTCCACTCACAGAATGTGCTCCTCACACACCAGCGTGTTTCTTCTATCTGACATAACCACCACTATTTCTCTCACATAGTTGGCACTCTCTCTCATGCTTCTCTCATCGCCACACATTTCCGCCTTCAACGCTGTCAATCTCCTATTTCGTAGAGTCGACATTTTTGGAAGACCTTGAACATATGCTCAATTTTGTATTTGTTGACGAGATGATGTTTAAGTTTTGAGTGGGCAGTTTTCAAATTTAAAATTATTACATGATCTCTCATTGGCAATAAATAGTAGACCCCTGTTGGTCATTCTGTCAAGGAGGATTATGACGCTGTTACTTTGTTACCAAGAGCTGACGCTCAGTGACAGTGGATCAAAGTCACGTCAAGTCAAGACGCTGTTACAACTGGTGGTGGAGTTGAGGACAAGCTCTGTCGCTAACTCAACACGATCTTTTTTTCCGGCTGAATCGGTCTCTCCTTTATTTATTTTTTAATTAGTCAGTTAGCAATCCACAGGTGTTTCCCGCCTCTTCTGGACCTAATAAGTACAATGACCCTGGCCTCGTTTTAATTCCATCTACCAATTCTAAAACTGGAGAACATGTACCATAATTGCTTGTGTTACGCATAATTGCCGAAGAAAATTGTACGGACATATAAAGTGACAAAGGACCTCGTTCGATTCTTAGGCTAATCTGAAATCAGTCTGACACTTGGGACACATGAGTGGTGACCTAACGCAGTGCTAGAGAAGTTAGAAACTTGGACATCAAACAAATCTCCGAATGCCTCTAAGTAGGTAGATTTTTTAAACCAGAAAATTACACAATTTCACAAGTGTAATTATAACGTCCAAAGTGGTCATGATCTACTGTCTGGTCAACTCCCTAGAATCTTGGCGTCGAGGTGAGGAAACACCTGCGCAAGGTCAAGTGCCCCACGCAACCTGTTTCCTTATAAATACTAATAGGTAGTTAAGAGGATTTACACTCGCTTTAGAAATTCTGGTCAGCCGTCGTGCAAAACGTTGTCGCCAAGTTTAACTCAAAATCTTTTTTATTATATATGCATATATGTAATGCCCCCGAATTCCATAGCACATTGCGGTTATTCCCCAGCCAGCACGACGCTTCTTCTGCAGTTTCACCAGGTCTTTTTAAGTGTCCTTCATTAACACTGCACATACTGCAAGACAATAAATATTGAATAGAGACTCTCCTCCTTCTTAGATTCTGAAAATAACTTCTTTTTAACTCGGGCTAACACTTTCCGAACACAAACCGCAGTTGTAGCAGCTACCACGTCAGTATTTGGATACTGTATACGATTATTATCACCAACATCAATGAAACATTAAACACAATCATAAAATCTGATACCAACTGCCGTCTCCACACTGAAAGTCGTCTGCAATAGATCTCTAACGTCTTCTTTTTCTTGCCTTGATGGTACACTTTTATTGACCACTTACAGTGCTGTCTTCGTCTAGCTCATGCACGTTCAGCTCTTCTTTCTCTTGCCTTGATGGTACACTTTTATTGACCACTTACAGTGCTGTCTTCGTCTAGCTCATGCACCTTCAGCTCTTCTTTCCGTTATGTTTTTCGACAAGGTGTTATATCTTTTTATATTACTGAATTATTTTATCTATTTTCATTCATTAATTTTCGTGTCATTCTTGGCTTTTCTATAAATTCCTTTATTATCTTTTGTTTCATAACAAGCTAACAGACAATAGAGCATACAAGACAAAGTTAAATAGGAGGGGGCTTCAAATGAAAACCTTAAATATTTTTTTTCTAGATTTATTAAGAAAAAGTGACATACAACTGTATCATTTTTCGACGTAGTCACCGTTGTGTTCTAAGCAAAGTCTCCCAGCGCCTACAAAGCGCACGGATTCCTCTAGAAAAGAATTCTTTTGGTCGCGTGTGTTGCCACTCATGCACCACCTGCGGCACATCTTCATCGGACCTGAAAGTCTTTCCTCCATCGCCTCTTTGAGTGGCCCAATACTGCTAGCTTACATGACAATGGCACGGTGTTTCGAAATTCTATCGCAAATTTAAGGTTTTCATTTGAAGCCCCCTCGTAGAAATAGGTAACAGATCTCGGGAAGGTTTAAATGCTGATGTCAGAGAAGAAGAAGAAGAACATATGTGCTGTTGAACTTCCCTGTGTCGTTTATTCTCTCTCATTCTCTGTCTCTCTCAATCTTTCTTGCACTTCCTCTCTTTCTTTCTTTCACTTCCACCAATCCTCTACTAGTCTTCGTCTTACTCAATCCTCCACAACTCACCTGGGAGTAAGAGTGGACAGAAACGTAAGCGACGGCCAAGTTGGCCACACTGTTGAACAGGTCACGGACGTTGGCGGTCTCAGGCTCGGAGAATCCGGAGGTGCCAGGATAGATGTCGCTGGTGCATGAACTAGATATACCAGTGGCTGTTGTGAGTTACAGGTGGAGTCAGTTTTAGAAGTTATTTATTATGTGTTTGTGAGTAAGCTAAGTTGCAAGCTATTACAAGACATGATCTAAGTAAACATCTCATAGTGATATCATTATTGTGACAAGCCAAAACTTCGTTACATTTTTCTGTGACCTATTTTAACTTCTCTCTGTGCCCTTCATTTCCTTTTTTCTCACCCGCTCCTTATCGCATTTTACGCTCCCATCGACCAAGATTATCTTATCGCATCTTGTCACACCTGTCACCCACCTCTCTCTCCTCGTTATTTTCACCTTTGTTTTCAGCGACGCGAAGTGAAGAAGTGGACTTGTTACATCGATTTTTCACTTATCGCGAGTAAGTCTACACTGAGCGACGCTCCTATTGTTAATTCTGACTTCTGACTCTGGGAAGATACACGCTACCAGGGTAAATGGTAAATAACACGACAGTGTTAAGACCTTATATTGTAATGAAAGACAGGCAGATGAATTTGTAAATGGCATGTAAAAAAAATATCTAGTGTGTCATGCAGAATATTTTACAGATGAATGGGTGGGGGAAAAGGACCATACCAGTATCAGACACTAATTCGTGGTTAAATTGGCATAGAAGTGCTAAAATAAACCACTTCTTATTGAAGTTTTTTTTTAAAAACAAAACCACATGGATGTGTGGGCGAAAATGTCGCTTATAATGACTACTTCACTGCATTTCCATCTCGTCTAGAAGACATTTCAGACAGCCAGGATAATGAATTGAAACATAATCCAACATAAGGACAGGACCAAGTATTAGAGGATCTTCTCGTGTGACAGAAAGAAAACTCGACTATGGTACTGGAACCCACGAGTCGTGGGTGTCACATAATTTTGAGTCGCTCTCTTGTCCACTACGGCCGTATTCTGTGACAGTTGTTGTACTGACTAATTACATGCTTTTCAGTGGTCGGCACCCTTTTCTTTCTCTGCTATACAACAGATATTTTCTATTTTCAAACATTCTTACACTCCTCTCAGTGATACGGCGTCATGTCTGTTTGGTTACCCGTTCCTCCCTGCAGGGAACGGAACGGATGAGATAATATTAACCGACAATCATGTTGGTTAATCACGGGTGTGGCCGACATCAGACCAGATTAACACTAAAATCGCTCCAGCGACTTTGGTTAAGCATTGATAAGGCGAACATGTTGCGCTTGTCAAGATGGTAAAGAGAATAGTTTTATTTGCTCAAGCCGTGCCAGGCGACAAAATTACTCGCCTGCAGACAGATTTTTTGTACGCAAGCGACGGATAAAGAGATAACTTGTCTGTGTGACACATTTTGGACAGAAATGAATGACATTATCATTTACTGTCCACCTGTTTCAGTGACATTGCTTTAGAGAAATGTATGATGTTACATCTGAAACACATTGTCGAAAGAGTGTACAGACTTGTCACTTCCATATATGGAAGACGTGATCTTTTGCATCACGCACATAAATTTCCATGTCAGAATAATTTTGAATTACCCCACCTAAATCTGCAGTTTTGAAACGATTGGCGGGGGTTCGAAATAGAGGAACCACCCACATTCCTAGTTGGATCCTGCCTAAATTGTAACAAACAACTGCGGGGGAGGTAAAGGGCCATATAATCTGACACTTTAGCCAGATTAGAACACTGTGAAAATTTCGCCTAGTGCCAAGACGACAACCAGACTGCCAGAGTTAGAATCAGAATTCCACTTATCAGACCTGACTTTGTTGGAGCATTTTTAAGGACTTAAACAGCCCAGGAAAACTCTATAATTTTAATAAGGAAAACCGGGATCTGAGGACACAGAACTCACAGAGTCAAAGTGGGAATTTATTGTTAAAGTAACGACCCACAAGAACACGTGTAAAAGGCATCTGCTAGTGCCTTAACATACTTCTCTGAGCAAACAGTCTGAGAGCCAATATTGTCGTAAGTTGTACATTTTACATTCTATATTTTTCATTACTAACATGTGAAGTAAAATGTATATATTGCCATGTGAATATTAATATGTGAAAATTGCTAGTGGATATCCAAGTTATTTGAGGCTGGCTACCATAGCATACAGGATGATGATTTGTTGAACGACCACTGCAAGGGCTGGTGACTGCTTTATTGCTAGTTTCTTAAAGAGAACTAAAAAGCATAAGTAGTCCCAAGTCCAATATGGAGCAGGGAGGGAAAGGTGAAAGAAATGATGTACAGTAGAACTCCATTTATCCGAACCCCAATTATCCGAACATCCAATTATCCGAACACTTTTTCCAGAAAAAAAAAATCAATCGCCACCAGTCACGTTAGACTACATTTCTCAATCTTTTCATGCGGCAAGCTTCAAATGTGTGCGAACAATTTGTAGAGGATGGGTTGGGGTAATGGTCGGTCGCTTACGTACAGGAAGTCAGTTAGATCATAAAGTCAGTTAATATCTGGTTTACCACTCCAGTGTACGTGTGCGTTCTAGGCAGAACACTGGCTAAACAGACAGTTCAACTTAAAATAGTTGTGTCCTGCTACTACAGCAGAATAGTTTTGGTGTACAAGTATTTCTCTGTGCGATATGGCATCTTCCAGTAGGCCTAAAGCATATAAAAGGAACCGCAATGTTTTGTCAATTGAAACGAAAACAGAAATTATCAAGAGACTAGGAAAAGGTGAAACTGTGTCTTCACTTGCGAGGATTTTCAATGTTGGGAAAGCTACCGTCTCTGACATCAGAAGTAACAAGGATAAAATTATGAGTTTTGCATCGAAATTGGATAGTGAAAATGGGTCGAGGAAACGTAAAACCATGAGAAATGCGAAATATTTGAAATTGGAAAAGGCTTTGTATATATGGTGTCTGCAAAGAAGAAGCAAATCGGAACCTATCTCTGGCTCTCTATTGTGTGAAAAGTCACTTCAGTTCAACAGTCAACTTGACGGTCCTCTTGACTTTAAGGCTAGCCAGGGATGGTTAAGAAACTTTAAATCTCGTCATGGCATACGAGAACTGGAGATTCAAGGGGAATCTTTATCTAGCGATGCAACTGCCGCTGAAAATTTTAAAGAAACATTCTTGGCTTTTTTGGAAGAAGAAGGTTATTCACTCGATGATGTGTATAATGCCGATGAGACTGGCTTATACTGGAAATCATTGCCTCAAAAATCACTTGCATCTCAGCGCGAAGCAGCTGCCCCTGGGTTTAAAAAGTGCAAAGAGAGAGAGTAACAATTTTGGTAGCCGCGAATGCCAGTGGAAGTCATCGTTTACCGGTGCTAATGATCGGCAAAGCCAAAAAACCACGTTGTTTAAAGAATGTGACATGTCTCCCATTGTGCTACAAAGCACAGAAGAGTGCTTGGATGAATAGTGAAATATTTCTTGATTGGTATACAAATCAGTTCATCCCAAATGTGAAGAGGTTGAGAGAACAAGAAAAGAAAACTGGAAAAGTAATTCTTCTACTGGACAATGCACCATCTCATCCAGAGAAGGATACATTGAATGCAGTTGATGCAAATTTTAAAGTAATTTTTCTGCCTCCCAATGTAACAGCACTGATTCAACCAATGGATCAGGGTGTTATAGCAAAGCTTAAAAAGATGTACAAGAAGGAAGTCCTGCGTCGTTTATTGTTGGCTGAAGATGAAGAAAGTGTGGTGGCGTTTTCTAAAAAGCTTAATCTCAAAGACTGCTGCTATATGTTAGCTGATGCTTGGACCACCCTGTCACAAGATAATCTCAACAAGGCTTGGAATAAATTGCTTGGGAAAAAAGGAGGAAATGAAACTACTGCAGTGGACACAAATGATGATTGTATAAATGAAGTTGTGGAACTGTTTCAATGCCCGGATTTTCGGACTGTGACAAAGATGATGCACACTTGTGGCTAGAAGATGATAATGATTCTGGTTTTCAGTTTTTGAATGACGAAGAAATGTTGTCTTTTGTGCAAGAAGAAAACCAAATACATGTAGTGACCGATGACGAAGACTCCTCAGAAGTACATGATGTACTTGTAGATTATGAAGAAAACCCAAAACGTCGACCAATTCCTGAAGAGGCCTTTATAGCACTAGAATCAGCGATGGCTTGGTACGAGCAAGAAGATGACAGCTGTCCTACACAGCTTCTGCTGTTGAAGAGAATGCGGGACTTAGCAGCCAAAAGGAGACTATCCAAGTTTGGTGCAAAAGAGGATTCCTCATTATTTTAAATAGTGGGCTACATCTGTGCAAGTACATGTATACGTAAGTTGCGCCTGGTTTTGAATCGTTTGTAATGTTATTTTGAAAACATTTCTCTTTCTTAAAAAAAAAAATTAATACAAGTAGTACATGCACTGCAGTGTAATGAAAGATTTTGGTGATACAGTGATCTAATACAGTATGGGTATTATTATTACAGTACAAGTAAATATGTTTTATAGTGTATTTTCCTTGTGATGGTTAATTATTTTTAGAAATATGTGTACATGTACTCGATACATTATGTAATCCAATTATCCGAACATTTGATTATCCGAACGATGCTCGGTCCCATGGGGTTCGGATAAATGGAGTTCTACTGTACATTCTAATACTTACCTTTACAAACCAGTGAAAATGTTTATGTAAACATATTCACTTTAAAAACAATAAAAGTTTCAACCTTTTCAACAGGTGTAAAAGAAAATGGAAATATGTTCAATCCATATTGTTAATATTTTGCAACCAGTGGAGATGTAAATGTAAACATATTCTATCTATACTATTAACCGTTTCTTTTAAATGTAAAGTAAATATAACGCTATTCAATTTAAATGTAAAGAAAGTTTTCTCCCGGGGGATTAAGCTTAATTCTCATCGAAGGCAAAAGTCTGAGGTAGATGGGATGGTGGAATAGGAAAAAGGGGACACATAACTATGTGTCGGAAAACGCGATATTCAGGAAGGGGTTTGTTCTACTATTTTACCATACTAGTAGGTGGTACCAGTTGAGGGTACTATCTCTGGAACAAGAAGGGTACAAGTGGCCTGTAGTCGAAGCTAGATACCATCATCAGACATGGCTTTAAAGACGGGGGACCAGCTTTGGAGACAATCCCTGACGCTTCTGGGAACATGCTGCGCCCTACAACCTTGACCAGTGACGAGCGGGATCAGCGATCCAGTCTACCAAGAACCAAAACATCAGAAGGAGCAGAACTGTCACTGACAGTTAAGTAGCACATAAAATCTGCCAGATGACCTCCTTTACAAACTACCATTACGTCACACAGTAATCATAATGTTTCGGATAAATAATTTTTTTTAAAGAACCTTGTTAAAACCTAAGTGATTATTAAATTTGGTTATTTGTAAATATACAACTTTAATGTCTATTTAATCATTTTGAATGTAATGCATGTTTGTGTCAGTTTACTAAATACACTTTAAACAGAGCTATACTATAATAAGAAGAATTCTACTGAGTAAATCAGGGTGGGGGCTTGAACGAGCTTAAACTAATCATTGCATAAATCTTCATAAAAGGCGGCCGATCAGATATGAGTTAACAATTGCCCTGCTCAATGCAGCATTGATCTTGACTTCTGAAATATCGTATAAACACTCCCTTGAGATAGAAGCATCATTTTTTTCTATCTATAACTCTGCCAAGAGTAATATTGTGCAAAGGTAGACACCTTTGAAGACTCATTTTAGATACTCTTGAGTTTTGGCCACTGTTGGATCACTACTGCACAGCAGGGGAGGCAATTCCGTGACAATAGGAACCTATCTACAAAATAGCATTGGGATTATAGTTAAAGTAATACCCCGACCAACTGTAAAACGGTCTCTTAAAACCAGTGGCCCGTCACTATTCGGATGTTTTTTTTCTGTGCAAGAAGTCTGTAAATTCACTCTCGATAATCGGGGTAATTTGTAATATGTACAATTTAGCACCTTATATTTTTGCATCTAACATGTGTAAATTGCGTGTGGGTGTGCAGATTCATACAACGTTTGTAACTTCGGCAAATGAAATGATTGGATTCATGAACCACCACTGAAAGAGCTGGTGATTGCTTCGTGCTAGTTGCCAGCAGTCTACGCTAGTTGTCTACATCAGACGGGTCCTGAAAACGCTTACCTTGACAATTAGAGTGGTTACCCCCAGCATTACCGCCACGGACGTGTTACTACCACAGAATTTGACGATTGACACAACAGTCAACAACACCCTCGTTAACCAACAGTGACAGAACCCAACAATAAAGCATCGTCAACATCTGGCAAGTTACGTATTACAGGCAGGCCCAACAAAAGAGCTTTTTTTTAACGATAGCCACTTTAAAGTAACTAGCAGTTATCAAAACCTGGTGTTTCATTGTTTCATACAAACCCTATTTTAACTTTGTTAACTATAATTGATTATTAAATTTTTTATCTGTAAACACAAACTGATAGTTGATTTAATCATTCTTGAGTGAACCACCCGTATTTCTTTTTCCTCACAGAAGGAGCGGGAAAATAAAAAGTTCATGACAGCTTAGATGATCTCAGTCGTTATGCTTGCTTTCTTAAAATTCTTAAACGCCCCCTGAAATAGAGGCATTATTCTTCTAGTTATATGTCTGCCAAGAGTAATCTTGAGCGAAGGTTGATACTTTTGAAGACCTTCATTTTTATACTATAAGTTTGGTCATTGCTGGACCACCGATGCAGAGCAGGGGAGACAATTCCGTGACAATTACATTTGTAAGAAAGGTGGTACATCCAGCAGGGATGATGTTATATCAATAAGATCAGTTAGACGGAACATCCGACAGTAATGGAGCTTGCCATGACAGCTTTCATTTTAACAATGAATGATATTTCGAGGAAACGATGGCTTTCTGATACAGCTAGGAGCGATGCATGGGTTGAAATTTCAAGACTCGTGAGTGGAGTCTTAGCCAGTCAGCGCACAGACCATTTGGTTTAAATAAAGAGTACCCACTATTAAAATATCACCTGGTGATATCCCTACTAGAGTCCTACTACTAACCACAACTCCACCGCCCTGTCACAGACAGATAGACAGACCGACTTTGAAGGGCAGGCACAGACATAAATAAATAGCATGCTGGCAAACGCACACACTTTCAAATATATGAATTACTACACACAGACTTACTGCCGAAGAAAGCATCGAAGTTTCTGTTCAAGTCGACTCCGTAACAAGTCCTGCTAATGTAACGTCTGTTCTTTCTCCACAGGCGGTACTGAAAAATTAACAATTGTGTGGGTGTTTTCATTATATTCTGTTAGTTGTGGGTAAGATTACTACTGCTACTACTACTACTACTACTACTGCTGCTACTACTATTACTTTTGCTACTACTACTTCTACTACTAATACTACTTCTATTACTACTAATACTACTTTTACTACTACTATTACTACTTCTACAACTTCTACTATTAATACTACTTCTACTACTACTTCTACTACTTTTACTACTACTACTACTACTACTACTACTACTACTACTACTACTACTACTACTACTACTACTACTACTACTACTACTACTACTACTACTACTACTACTACTACTACTACTACTACTACTAATACTACTTCTACTACTACTACTACTTTTACTACTACTACTACTATTACTACTACTACTACTACTATTACTACTTCTACTACTAATACTACTTCTACTACTAAAACTACTTCTACTACTACTACTACTTTTACTACTACTACTACTATTACTACTTCTACTACTAATACCACTTCTACTACTAATACTACTTCTACTACTAATACTACTTCTATTACTACTAATACTACTTTTACTACTACTATTACTACTTCTACAACTTCTACTATTAATACTACTTCTACTACTAATACTACTTCTACTACTACTTCTACTACTTTTACTACTACTACTACTACTATTACTACTTCTACTACTAATACTACTTCTACTACTAAAACTACTTCTACTACTACTACTACTTTTACTACTACTACTATTATTACTACTTCTCCTACTAATACTACTTCTACTACTACTACTGCTTCTTGTACAACTACTATTACTACTACTATTGATTCTTCTTCTACTGATACTACTACTTTTGCTACTACTACTAATTCTACTACTAATACTACTTCTAGTACTACTACTACTACTTTTACTACTACTACTACTACTACTTCTACTACTAATACTACTTCTACTAATACTACTTCTAGTACTACTACTACTACTTTTACTACTAATACTACTATTACTACTTCTACTACTAATACTACTTCTACTACTAATACTACTTCTACTAATACTACTTCTAGTACTACGACTACTACTTTTACTACTACTATTACTTCTTCTTCTTCTTTCGATTCCCAGGAATTTGAATTTTCATTTTTAACCCTTTCTTATTTGTTGTGAATTGCAGGGATTTCTTGTAAACCAAGAGAACTTCCCCAAACTCCGCGGACACACATTGGTAAAACATTCGAGACCCACTAATTGGCGGGTGATCCAATGCCAAGATTTGGATGGTCCTCTCTCCTAGAGAGTATCGGCAGCGACCTAAGATAGTAAGTCTTACAGACGTTCATGACTGGGCACTTGTGTACAATAGGGGGAATGAAATAGTAGGACAAGATCCTCAATTTGGAAGCGATGACAAGAACCAGACACCTGCCAGTAAAACCAAAGGGGGTGTGATAAACGAGCGCAAAGCCTTATCGCCGTATCTTTTCCTACATCTTTCTTTTTTTATTTTCTCCCACATTTGTGCTCTTTCAAGTCCACATTTGCTATTTCATCGTTTTTGATTACTCGCAACCGGTATCTAGAGAACCACATTTGTTCTTTCATCGGTGGTAAAATAAATTCTTTTGATTGAGTCCCCGTACCTGGCATCATCTTTTGAAGTCCACATTGCCTCGTGATAAATCTGGTGAAACACATCTGGTTTCATCAAAATCGGACATCTGGGCATGGCACAACTTATGTGGACTATTGTTAACTTTGAAGCGAGCGCGGCTGACACAAAAGCTTAGTCTCTTTATTGCTCGGCCGCTGTCCATACAAGCGACGGGTCACAACATTGGGACAATGGCGCGGGGAGACCCCCAGCTTGGCCAGGTGAAGAAGTCTTCTCATGCTGTTTAAACCAACCGCCATGTAACACAATAGGCGGCGCCACTAAGGGACTTGTTAGCGTGCTGGTGGACCGAGGTAACAAAGGCCGCCGCCAACACGCGGAGCGATAAACAAACAGAGAGTTATATGACAGTTGGAAGGCGGGGGACGCGTTTGCACTGGCCAGCCAATTATCTCAACACCTGTTTGTCAGGCAAGCCCGGCAACGAAAGTTGATCGCGAATTGCCGCACCCACTTTTGGACTGACAGGGGACAAGAGAGATCCTGGGATTAACTATTGGTTGTATGGGCGGAGTTGTACGTCACAGGTCCAAGGGACCCACATTTGACTTTTAGAGATATAATATACCGCGCAGCTCGCTAGAGAGAGGAGTCCAGTTTTTCAACATTGTGGTGTAAAGAAAAATCCCTATCGCGTAGCCTGCAATTAATTCAGTGTGGATAAATATTTCATAGCTGTGTGTACTTTGTTCTTAAAGGATTTTGCGAAGGGAAAAGCAGGTTAGTAGATCTTATACAGATTACACTAGTCAACAAATTTTCAAAAGTTTTTTGTACCAGAAATTAAATATACCATTTCTTATTGATTTTGACATGCTGATTTCAAATATCATAATGAAATTCACCAATTGGCTCTGGTTTTTTTTTAAATGATGAATTTACATTACAGTAATACAAATAATGTATGCTTGTTTAATTCTCTGAGGTGAACAGCTAGTCTTTCTACTTTAGCATTATAAAAATTGTGGTTACATGCTCAATTAATTGATATTTCAACATAAAACGATAGAAAAAATAAAAACATTATTTAAAGTTCACATATCATGTTTTAAAAAGGCACATTTGAACCCATTCCGTCATTATTCAGTCGCTGTTCGAGCTCTCTTTGCTTGCTTCTTGTAGTCAATCGATGAGGTGTCTCTTGTCACAGTCCAACAGTAATCAACAAGCATTGAAGGGCTCCAATTGCCTTGATACCTTGTCTCCATAGCAGCAATGTCCTGGTGAAATCATTCACCATGCTCATCACTGACCGTTCCACAGTTTGACGTAAAGAAATCCAGATGAGAATCCAGAAAATGAATTTTCAAAGACATGTTGCAGCCAAGACTCTTATACTTCAGAAGGAGATTTTCTACAATTTCATTGTAATTATCAGATCTGTTGTTTCCAAGAAAATTGTCCACCACTGACTTAAATGCTAGCCATGCTGCTTTTTCCTTGCCATGCAACACGCAAAGAAACTCGTCATCATGAAGAAGTTTTCGAATTTGCGGACCAACAAATACTCCCTCTCTTATTTTAGCTTCACTCAGTCTTGGAAATTTTCTGATGAGGTATTTGAAAGCCTCATCTGTTTTCTCCATTGCCTTGACAAAGTTTTTCATGAGACCCAGCTTAATGTGCAAGGGTGGCAACAAAATCGTGCTGGTGTCGACAAGTGCAGGGTTCTCAACGTTCTTACTGCCAGGCTGCAATGACTGCCTGATTGGCCAATGTCTTCTGATGTAATGGTCACTTCGTGCACGGCTGTCCCACTCACAGAGAAAGCAACAGTACTTGGTGTGTCCACCCTGTAGTCCAAGCAAAAGAGCGACCACTTTTAAGTCACCGCAAAGTGACCAATGATGATGATCGTAGTTTATACACTTCAAAAGCTGCTTAATGTTTTCATAAGTTTCGTTCATATGAACTGCGTGACCAACTGGAATTGACGGTAACACATTACTATTATTCAGCAAATAATAATAATAACCAGCATATAAGCTCGTATCTTGAAAACTAGAGCCAATCAACATTTTAAAATGTCATTTTCGTTTTCAGCACACCAAAATTAGTTAAGATCAGCTATTTTCATTTCTGGTACATTTTGGTTGTTGACTAGTGTTATTAATACTTTTTAAAAAATTCTTTATTCATCTTAACCTCACAGCTAAATGTGCGAAGTATAGTTTTTCAATTAATTCTTGTCATAAATGATTAATAAAATCAGAAGATTTTCCTCTAAGATAATAGGCTGATAGGAAGTAATTAATAGTTCATACTTCACCTCCATCTAGCTTGTTGAATCATCATCATAGTCTTCCATACGCACACCCTCTCATGCACAATATATTTAACATCATTAGAATCGAACTCATAGAGATCAATAGCGAAAAATAGAATAAATGAAAGTCAACCAGTATATATTAAGTGTGAAAACTTACGAAGACTTGTGTGTGTCTTCAGTCCATCAGAAGTCTGAGTCTACGCGTTACGTGTCTGACGTATAACCAGAAATAAGTTATAAAAAACGGACATTTGGCTAGCAGAATTCGCCATAGGACATTCTTCGTTCCTCACTTAAAAAGGAATATTTCTCGCCCACACTCAAGAAGGTGGACGCTACATTTTTCGTCACGTGCGCACAAGTTCAATACATAGTTATAACAAGTTCAAATCACTCGAAAGCTTACTACAGGAGTCAAGCTAAAACTCACAGTTGATTACTCATATCACGTTCAGCTCCATTGGAAGCCTACTATCTGAAGTCAAGCTAAAGAGCTCAAAAGTTGAATCTCATATTTATACCAAGTGCAACACACTCTTAAGCGCATTCTATGAAGCAGACTCTAAAGTATATTTTATGAATCACGATTACATACGCAAGATAATGAGTCTACATATCACTAACATTTCGTGACGATATCCAGTCTGGCCAGTACCCTCTGGAGATTAGACAACAGACATTTTCATACGACAACTATTAACTGTTGATCAACGCTACAGAGATATACTCAAATAGTAAAGGGATATATATATATATATATCGTCAACGTTTCAGTGCGACACAAGTTTTCATCAGAACTTCCTTGACTTAGAGATACCCCACTCGACATCACACGTAACAACTTGGGACAATTTATGCATACATGCGAATCATCCTATCCGGGTGAAGCATTTAGAGACACATGGACTGTGTAGATTACTCACCATTTTAGTAACTCGTATCATATCACATCATCATCATTTCGCTTTACACAAGCTTATTTTCTTGTCCCTATCTCGAATAGGCCTTTATTCTTTCTTATCGAGCCATTTTCTAGAGACCTTCTACCTAATATCTCATAGGCTATTCCTTTCAAAAACTACTGTCGTAGTTGCCCCAATAATCACCACACTACAGGTGGTAAGAAGATTTGACACACACTGAGAAAACCTTCTGACAGCATTACAATGCAGTCCTTTTCTGCAACAACCAGCGTGGGAGAGATAGAAATAAACTGGATAGAAATCGGGAAATGATACATAAAATATGGAAAGATCTTGAAGGTACAACACAGGGCAGGATGGCTTGGCGTGAATTATTACCTACCTCAAGATCTCAAGACGCTTAAGGTAATGAGTGAATTAATGAATAAATAAATGAATAAATGAAGGAGTGAATAAACGAATCAATGAATGAATGAATGAATAAATAAATAAATTAATTAATTAATTAATGAAAGTCTTCCTGGGAGAAAAGACAAAGCTGCGACATACGCTACGACCACTAACTCTTCGTGTGCAAGTGCACAAGAAAACAAAATGCGAATCAAGCACAATAAATACAAAGATGTTTTTATAAAAGATACAAATCACAAAGGAAGCTCGCTGTTGCCAATCCGGTAATCTGAAGTTAAAAGTACCCAGCAAATTATTTTTAAAAGTATTTCTTAATTAAGTACTTAAGATAGTTCAAGAAACAAAGAGACTCACGGTAGAATGCGTGTACTCGTAGCCGTCAGGGTTAGTCACTGGAATAACGTACCAGTCATACTTATCCAAGAGAGATCTGGCTGTTGAAACTCCCGCGGTGTAATCTATCAGTACCTGGGTAAATTATACATTCACGAATTATTGTTTTGTGTTATTTTTATTTTAAATTGTAAGAAGATGTAAGACTGATGGACAACTAAATAGAGAATTACACAGATTTTTTTAAATATAAAATTTTACCTCGTTTTGGCGAGGCGCTTTAGGTCTGATAAAAAGATTGAAGATGTAAGAATGATGGACAATTTAAAGAACTACAAAGACAGAAGATGCTGGACAGTTTAAGACCGTGGCCTTAACAAGAAGATAACATCAGAACTAATTAACAGCATACGAGGAAGGAAGTTGTGCATAGAATTGATCACCTATTCCAGCAGGCATGATACTTGGAAGAAGAAGAAGAATATTGTTCTGTGCCGACGATTTCCTCATTAAACTTACACTGGCTTACAGTTCGACAACACTCGAAATTCTGGAAAACGAGGCTGAAAAATGTCGCAAGTGGGATGTAAGATGGACAGATAATGAAATAAAGCACAATGAGAGATGACTCTCAGAATCGTGTTGTCAGATGCGGAAAGTATCGAACAAGAATCCGCAATCCAGATGTAGCCTCGAAGAGAAAGGATACAGGAAAAAATGGAGGTTAACATTACTACTATATGAATGATGAAGAGAGTGTAGACTGATGGTGATTTCCAACCTGCCTACATGCTACTATTGCCTTGTGATTTTGTCCTGGCGCTGATTCTCTGGCACTACTTTGAGCGTGTGTGGTAACTGGACTACACTATGAATATTTGGATAAAATAGCTAACCCTTCTGTGAGAAAAAACTAACATAAATTTATTAAACACAGAATTATTAAGGTTCATTCTAGCATAAATTGTTGGATAATAATGGTAAAGCATTTCCATATTAAACACGGATAACAGTAAATGAAGATGTAGGTGTGAATTACTACGCTGGAATAAAGAACTGATTGGGTCAAAGAAAAGGTAACATAATCAACTTGGCAACAAGGCCCGGTGGTGGTTTGTAGAGTTATTTCCCCATATGAACTAAGTGGTTGGCACATTTACTGTACTGTACCTTTGTGGTATCCGGTTCTGATGAAATAATTGATGGCTGAGCAAGCCTATGAATTATGGCACTCCATAAGGATGGGTGGCTGGATTCTGTTCTGTGACCGATCCGTGGTAGGTTTTTTGAGTGACTGGTGTACAGCTCAAATGAATTGGCTAGCCAAAAACTTCCAACGAAATACGTTATACCATTACCTTCGTAGCCCGTAAGACAATGAATCAACAACTTGGTCGCATTGTAAAACCATCCACTGTATCTAAGATCTGGAATGGTCCTTTGGCCATCGGCCAGCAACCTCGATTGTGGTGACAGCTTTACTTGTAAACCGCCATTTACGTATAGTATGTCTGGCGAGATGGGTGCTAGGAGTTCTGAGTACTATTCCAGATCTCGGTAGGTGAATTAAGAACAGTTGATACAAGCCAATGGGCGGTAAAGAATTAAAGGAAGGTTCTGATCACCACATACAAGTACAACAAAGATAGAAGGCAATGGAACAGGTCAACATGATAGCATGAAAACGTAAAGACCGTAATTGATACACATCACTAGAAACAAGAAAACATGAAGGAACATCATTGTCTTGGAAAGACGGTCTGGCAATTGATTGAAAACGATCCATTAATGCCAAAATAGAACCTACAAAACATGGAGATACGTATAAATATATGTCTTAGATGAATGTGCAAAATGAGACAAAGCCAACTAAAGCATCGTCAAATAATTGTTTGGCTCACATGGATATTTAAGGATGATTAGAGTGGCAATAATGTTGGCATGTCTATCTATTCCTATAAATCTGGCAATAGGCTTCACATCAACAAGTATTTATATAAAAAATCTACACATTTCATCCAGCGACAGACAACATTCCAGCAACCTACAGTAGAGTCCACTGTCGTAATCCAGAAAAAGTCTTCATTCCAACAAACAAAATAAGAGACAACCCGTATTTACCTTCTCGATGAACCACAGGTTGGCAGCCGGTGAGATCCACTCTCTGGCGTGAATTCCGGCTTCGATAATGATGACTGGCTTATTTGTTCCTGCGGTTCCTGACAGCTGAAATGAGATGTGTAACATGATTATAATGATTAAAATAATGGTGAAGTTTATAATGAAGGTGAGTAATACTCTGGTAAGGATTATATTCAAGACGATCATGATGATTAGGAAATTGCTGATAGTTTGGTGATGATACTTACAATTAAAATAATGGTTATACATATCTTTAAAATATTAAATGATAGTGAATATAATAGTGTAGTCATAGTTGTGACTTTAATAGTTGTAATTATAATAGGTGTGATTATGTCAGTTGTGATTATAATAGTTGTGATTATAATAGTTGTGATTGTATAATGATGGTGATTATAATAGTTGAGATTATAATGGTGAGAAATATAATGATGATGATTATAATAGTGGTGATCATAATGATGGTGATTATAATGGTTATGACTATAATGACAGTGATCGTGATGGTTTTAATTCTAATGATGGTGATGATAAAGGTTGTGATTATAATTATAGTGATTATAGTGGTTGTGATTGCAATGATGGTGATGATAAAGGTTGTGATTATAATTATAGTGATTATAGTGGTTGTGATTGCAATGATGGTGATGATAAAGGTTGTGATTATAATTATAGTGATTATAGTGGTTGTGATTGCAATGATGGTGATGATAAAGGTTGTGATTATAATTATAGTGATTATAGTGGTTGTGATTGCAATGATGGTGATGATAAAGGTTGTGATTATAATTATAGTGATTATAGTGGTTGTGATTGCAATGATGATGATTCTTCTTCTTCGTTCGTCCTGAAAAGAACGTTGGTTGCGCTGTGTCCGTTTACAGCAGAGCTGTGATATTTGCGCCTTTCAGCCGACGCATCCGACTTGAGCACTGCATTTTTTTAAGACCGGGTTTGCCTTCCCTCTTCGATCCCTACTCTCTCAGCCAGACTGCAGTGATGCAGTCTGTTTCCAGGACCACCACGTGGAGGTGGAGTAGGGTCTTGGTCAGCTCTGGTTCGCTGACCCTGACGCAAACAGTCAAGCTATGGGTCGCTAACTGCCTTCCTCACTTTTGATGCGTCTTAGGTCCCTGATGGTGATTTAAAAAGGTGTGAATAAATAATGGTGATTACGATGATGATTATTACGGTCGTGATTATAATGATGGTGACTATAATTGTAATGACGGTAATCAGACGATTACAAGAATAGTGAGTGTGATGAAGATAATTGTAACGATTATGAGAGTGCCGATAGTGATAATAAAGATGACGACAATTATTATCATAACTGTGAAACCGACAAGTATAATAATTGTCCGGATAATGAAGTATAATGATTATAGTGGTGATAAGTTGAAGAAGCGTTACCGATGACGACAATGATGATGTTAATGGTGATAACTTTATTGCCAGTAAATGTGTTACAGTAACGCGATGGTCGATATGGGAGGTAACAATATAACAACAACATTTGTTTACCCTAACAACAGCCACTGATCTCCCTTCGTATGTTTGATAATTCAGATTGGAAACTCTAAAGTTGTTGGGGTATTTAGCTGCCAGTTGAGTCAGGAAAGTTCGGATCTGACGTCGGTAAAAAAACAAAAACAAAAAAACATGAATTTTAAAACTTCAGTAACATCGTGTTAAAAAAATAAACACATAACAAAGTAGAATATTAAAAGCGTGTTGACAATCGAAGCTTTCAAGTTCCATTCTTTGCTACTACACACAAACATGGATTTATTCTACACTGTATATACCACGTTGGTGTATAATTTTTTAAATTTATTTTTGAAAACATCTAAAGGTGATACACAAATTAAATCAACTTTTGCAACAATAAAGGCTTATTTTAAGGACACATTATTATTCCATTTAACCAACATTATTGTTTGAGCATCTGATGGGGGTTCAGGTAGGACAGGAAAACATCGAAATTTTTTGGCATTTATGACAATTTGTCGTTCCAGAAGTGTCTTACATTCATGGGTCCATTCACAGACAATCATCTCGCAGCAAAAAGTTCAATCTTACACGAGTCACTAAATATTGTTCTGAATTCAGCAAATAGGATTAAAAAGTAATGCCAGATATGAGCAGTTGTTTCTGCTGTATTGCCAAGACAATGATGAGCAGCCTGTTCGGTTGTTGTTACATACTGGCTCTCCAAAGGCAATTGTTTGACACGTTGTTTGAATTATTTGAACGCGCATTATACATTTATTACAGTGACAACAGGGATGACATCGGTAGTCACTTTACAAATCTAATCTTGGAGATGGGAGCACACATGAAGTTGTCCGTGTACAATGAAGTTGTATTTGTACAATGAAGTTATCCGTGTACAATGAAGTTGTCCGTGTACAATGAAGTTGTCCGTGTACAATGAAGTTGTCCGTGAACAATGAAGTTGTCCGTGTACAATGAAGTTGTCCGTGCACAATGAAGTTGTCCGTGTACAATGAAGTTGTCCGTGAACAATGAAGTTGTCCGTGTACAATGAAGTTGTATTTGTACAATGAAGTTATCCGTGTACAATGAAGTTGTCCGTGTACAATGAAGTTGTCCGTGTACAATGAAGTTGTCCGTGAATAATGAAGTTGTCCGTGTACAATGAAGTTGTCCGTGCACAATGAAGTTGTCCGTGTATAATGAAGCTGTCCGTGTACAATGAAGTTGTCCGTGAACAATGAAGTTGTCCGTGTACAAGGAAGTTGTCCGTGTACAATCAAGTTGTCCGTGTACAATCAAGTTGTCCGTGTACAATGAAGTTGTCCGTGTACAATCAAGTTGTCCGTGTACAATCAAGTTGTCCGTGTACAATCAAGTTGTCCGTGTACAATCAAGTTGTCCGTGTACAATCAAGTTGTCCGTGTACAATCAAGGCAGTCCTGCAAACTAAACCAAACCTAATTTAAAAAGCATTTTAAATGATGAGTTATTTACTTGGCTGGAATATCTAAGAAGCTTCATGAAATTAATTTGAGATTTTAAGATCCGCTCGTGACACTTATTGGTTGCACGTATGTTATCTCTGCAATTATAAACAAATTGGTTTTATTTAGGCAAAATATCTCACAGAAAGAATTTTCTCAGTTTCCAGAACTATTTTTAATTAAAGATGAGCTTCAGATTGTTGGCACAGTGACATTTGGCGACCATGCTGACGCCGTGAGACTTATATGATGACTAAATTCAGTGTACTGGTAAACCTGAAACTTGGAGCGTGGATGATCTCAGTGTACTGGTAAACCTGAAACTTGGAGCGTGGATGATCTCAGTGTACTGGTAAACCTGAAAGTTGGAAGCGTGGATGATCTCAGTGTACTGGTAAACCTGAAACTTGAAGCGTGGATGATCTCAGTGTACTGGTAAACTGAAACTTGGAGCGTGGATGATCTCAGTGTACTGGTAAACCTGAAACTTGAAGCGTGGATGATCTCAGTGTACTGGTAAACCTGAAACTTGAAGCGTGGATGATCTCAGTGTACTGGTAAACCTGAAAGTTGGAAGCGTGGATGATCTCAGTGTACTGGTAAACCTGAAAGTTGGAAGCGTGGATGATCTCAGTGTACTGGTAAACCTGAAAGTTGTAAGCGTGGATGATCTGCCCATTTAAGGCAAATGTCCGTGATGTGGGTGTGACGTGGTAAGAGGAATGTGTTAGAATAGTTCCATGACGTAGATTTTAACCAGGATGGATATATACAACTCTTGTAAAACAAGACGTTGCCCTCTGCCTATCGACAATTTCGATTACCACTGTTTTAATCAGATTTATACAGGCTATAGACAGATTTGGACATGCTTCGGACAGGCTACTGAAGCGTTCGGATAGACTAGATTCAAATTAAGATATATCAGAAACAGATTTAGATAGGCCACAGACAGATGATGACACATCATAAACATATCCACACAGGTTACATACAAAAACAAACACGAACAAAGAATAAAATACAACATTCTCCTGGCAATATGTAGACAGACTACATAAAAATTATCATAACCTACAGGCACAAGTAAAGGTTGTCGATAGCAGATGCCATATTAGGAGCAACTCTTTATGAGGTGCGGTGACTATTTAAAAAACTGCCTTTGCCTTCCCTATCTCAAATGCAGAGTCAAATATACATTTAAAGCTGGTAGACTGAAGCGTTACGGTGCCACGTTTCGCACCCAGAACCCGGTATCTATGCGGCGAGAGGAGAGTATTCTAACGGCTCGGCCAACTGAGTCAGATATAAACACGAACATACAAAATTACAATATTCTGTAGACAAGTTCAGACAGAGGGTCTAACATGTCGCAACCTACAGATAGATTTAAGAAAGCTACGCGCGTTGTCGGAGATCACCCAGATACACTACAGATATATATACAGACAGACTACAGATACAGACTAAAGACAGACACCGACAAGAAATCCATACCGTGGCGTAGGTGTGGTAGTTGAGATGATCCACAACTTGACCGCTAGCTTGACGTTTTCCCTCGGCGATGTGTTCGGGAGTGCGTTCATTTCCGGCATCAATAATGCTAGAATATATCAATTTTGGTGGACATAAGCTAAAGAAACCTGAAATACATTGATGACTCAATCTTCATAGCAATAAATTGAAAAAAAAAAGTATTACAGGAAATGACTGATCTCATTGTAACAGTAATAAAAAATAAAGCTATTTATCTGAAAAACAGCAGATACAAGTAATTATTATCATCGCCCCTCAGTTCCCAACAGAGCATAGGAGTTCAACAAACGTATGCCAACAACATGCTATTTTATCCACTGACTTGACTTGACTTTTTGTTCCACTGACTTGACTTGACTTTTTGATCCACTGACTTGACTTGACTTTGATCAACTGTCATTGAGCGTCAGCTCTTGGTGACCTTGATTTCATTAGGTGGTACTGCGCAGTTCGTATAAGCTGTTCTGAGCTGCCATAAAGTGTATTGTCTATGGATGGGTTGTGTGGTAGGTCGAGGTGTCTCATTCTCTGGAGTGCATGGCACAGTAGTAGACGGTGTTCTACTGTCTCCAACAGGTTTGGGAAATGTCTGAATTTTGCTTTATTTGTGTGAACATTCTGTTTCTGTGACCATTAAAGTGTAGAGTGGCGTGTTCTCAATCTGAAAATTTTGGTTTGGTATTTTCGTTCGATATGGTTGATAGCATCTTCCTTATTTGGGGCCTTTAGGTGTATGAAGAGTGTTCTTCCTGTTTTAGCTTGTGCCCACGTGTTCAGCCAATCTTCTTTACCTCTGAACCGTTAACAGATGCAAGACACAATAAGAATATCACGTGATCGGTCACAGCAGGGGCGGACTAAGCATTGCGCATGTCAGGAACTGCCCGTGGGCCCACATCTGTAACGGGACTCTTGCTCCCCTAACGTAATTCACGTGGAATTGATATTCATATTAAGACAACACCGGAGGTAAAATGACCACCAACCTTTGTACGTCATCAGAAAGGATAGACATCTGCATCTCCTGCTCTAACATAGCATTCTTAAACTCCTCCAAAAACTGAGGGGGCACGAGGACAGTTGTGTTCTTCTGTGAGGCTGGTTCAAGCCAGAAGTCAATCTGTAAAAGATGCATTGATAGATCTGTTTACTACAGATATCGAAATAAAAAAAATCTTTACAAATCATCATCATCATCATTATTATTTCTTTTCGCTCCTTGTGGAGCATAGAGCCACCACTGAAGCTGGTTGCCCGGCTAGAAGCCTGTCCCAAGCATTGACCTGCGCGTGCAGCTCGTGTTTCTGTAGTAGTTTGTTTTGCATGATGATGTAGGTTCGCAGCGCCATGAACAACCTCACCATGGTTACCTGGAACAACATGCCTGAGGGAGCAGTAATTATATTCTTTATTTGTTTACTCAGAGACTTCCGGAACGTCATGGGGTTGTTGTTGTTGTTTACCTAGGACTGCTGACCTTTTCGCTATTTTGCAGCCAATACCAAGTTGAAGAGTGCTTGGTACTATCTACACTGTAGATCTAGGCTTTTACTGTGGTTTTTCTGTTATTCCGAAATTTGTTGAGTTAAAGTCATGAGCTACAGTTTCTCTAGCTTGGCTGGCATTTACTGGATCATCACATCTGGTCCCAAGCTAGGAGGAAGAAACTTGTGGCATACTGTGTGTTCCCCGCCATCCAAGGGGGCTCTCCAACTATGCAGAGCTAAAATACTGTGCTCTGGTTCTGGGCTCTCCCAATGAAATGTTACGTCATACACAGAGCTAATACGCAGCTCCCCCTGCCTATCACTGGTTAGATCCTCCTGCATGCAGTCAACCAGGTAATAGAATTACATCTTGAGCTCAAGTAACTCCTCCAAGCTTAGTGTGAAATGCTGGGTTCTCAACATTTTTCACAACAGGGGAATTCCTGGAAGTGTATGGATGATTTCAAAATTCAATGATGGTGTAATAACCTCATAGACAGAATTTCACATCCAAATCTACATATTATAGCATTGTGCATAGCTGGTGGTCATATAAGGATGACTCAAGATATGGCTCCATTCATAACAACACGGGGTAATTACTACAAATCAGAGGTTTTAAAAAACTAGGCTTTGTTAAATAGACAGAATAAATTCATCTTCGACTGTGTCGCTTAGCTCTCGTAGGGCATACGTTTTAGTTAGCTTATTTCAAGCGGTCCTGACCTACGTTTATTTCTGTCTATGGCGTCACTCATAAGTTCATTGACCTCACAAGTATACTAAATGAAGACATGAAACGCAGAGTTACTGATAACGAAGAAATTACATAATCTTTTGAGGTTAGAAGTGGAGTGCGGTAGGGATGCCTTGTCACATTTTTTTTTCTTACTGATTATAGATAAGATAATGAATGGAAAAAAAAAACAACACACAAACACGCATAAGTAATGGAATTAAATGGTTCTGATAAAATAGCTTGACTATCTAGATTTTGCCGATAACCTTGCTCTTCTATCCCATAGAAGATTGTCTTGCAACCAGATGCAAGACAAACGAGAATATAAGGAGATGAAGCAAATAACTGGGTCTGAAAATCAACTGAGAAAAGACAAAGATTTTGAGAATATATGAGACAAATGAAAGCTATATTTCTTTTAGCGATACATCCTTGATCGGTGGTGTCATTCGTGTTATCTTGGTTGTGGTGTCATTCGTACATTTGGTTGTGGTGTCATTCTTACATTTGGTTGTGGTGTCATTCTTACATTTGGTTGTGGTGTCATTCTTACATTTGGTTGTGGCGTCATTCCAATATCGTGGAAGCAACTTTGATAAAGTTGAAGTAACACAAAGTGATTTCAAAATAAAAATATAAAAGACAAGAAATGTTTTCTCTGGATTGAGAACTACGCGGAAATTAAAATAAATCAAGTCAGGTATAACTATATGGATTTTCCACTCAAATGTCAAGTCACTTCCATTTATATATTTATAAGTCAATAACATATATTATAAATGCGTTAGTGTAGATAAACTAGCTTTAAAACTACCCACCCCCACCCCAATTGTCTTCGACCGACTGTGGTACGCGGATGAGACTAAACTCACAATGAGTACGCGTGTTTTGTAAGTTTCGAAAATGCCGATCCAAGAGATTAAATAATCTAGAGAGTTAAGAGATTAAAAAGTATTCACCTCAGGGTGTTTTTCTCCCAGTTCATTAAGGATTTCCACATCTACAATATTCCTGGGGAACACGGACAAAAGCTCGTACCTGTAGACATAGAAGAAGTGGTCAGTGGTAAAAATTGTGCCAAAAAAAGCGCTGTGAAAATATTGGTCATCGTGCAATTAATAAGACATAGAAATTACTAGCATATTATTCCATTCAATAAGAATGATCTTATCCCTCCTTGACTGACCTTGTTATGTTACATTTTTTCCTACTGAAGCTGCAATCTTTTTTCATCGCGATTTTTTTTTTTTTGGGGGGAGGGGGAGGGGGGGGGAGGGGGGGGGAGAGAAGGAGGGTGGGGGGGGCGGGGGGGGGGGGGGGGAGGGGAGGGAACTCATTTACGCGCTAATTGAAATAAATAACGCACATTTGTTTCCAGCCTTAATAATGGCAGCTGTTTGATTCTGGACATGATATCTTCCATTTTCACCATTTGTATTTCGGGCGAGCACGTTTACGTATCTTATATTTATATTTAGCAGTACATAATGAAGTTCATTTCGTTACATTTGCGGTAACTCTGCCAAGTGTTTCAAGTCGATACACCTGTAAATAATGATTGAAAAACGGAGTAATTGTAATTTTTTTAATATGGGGGGGGGGGCAAGATTGTAAAAGATATCTGCACATTTGCAAAACATTTTTGATAAGACAGCTGTTAATTAATTAGCATAACCTCAGTCCAGTTGCGTTTCTCACTTATCCCCATGCTATTTTTGACGCGTTGCCCATAGCCTCATAACCGTCCAGATCAGAGGTGGCCAAACTACGGCCCGCGGGCCAGATCCGGCCCGCCAACCAGTTTTGACCGGCCCGCCAACCTGTTTTGGCCGGCTTCTTATTGTTGATTGAAGCTACACTCTTCACAATGAAATAACACACAAATGTATGTTTGAAATAAATAATTACAGGTCATATTACAAATTACAAAACAAATTAAAACAACAGATTCATTATATTTTTTTAAAACAGTAATTTCAGTCCGAAGACTGGTATACATGTCTTGGCAGATGTGCTGTACAGTAGTTTGCCGTTGTTTTCTGTACGTGGTTCATTATATATGTAAAACTAAATCTCAGAACGTTATTTTTTAAGGATTTTATAGGTTTGGCCCTCTGGTGTTACCCTTTACCATAATCTGGCCCCCGGCCAACCTTAGCTTGGCCACCACTGGTCCAGATGAATGACCACAGGAAAGTTAGTGTCGTCATGAAGTCATGCAGCAGAAACTTCTTCTTCTTCTTCCGTCCTTAGCCGCTGACCGACAAAGCAGTCCGTGGCCAATACGCCTAGTGGCGCCTTAGGGCAACAAGAAATTAACTGTTATTCCGTTACGCCTAGTGGCGTTTATTGGTACAACAAAAAATTGTTGTTTCCGTAATCTGAGTAACTGGCACGCGGGTGATCAGCCCGCTGATACCGCAGAAACATCACAACATAATTCTGTCCTGTCATGTTTGGCGGGTGCCTTATTCGTATTATATATTTTACATCAGTTCTCTTTATTATTTGTGTTGACCGCCCAATTCCCTGTAGCGTCACGTGTTGACAGAACTTAAAGTTTGACATTTGTAAAGTGGGATCCGATTGTTTTTCACATTGCAGATATTTCATCATTAAGTGTGTCTTCATCTGTCGTACACTCCTTCATCCCTGTCGAGCGTAGTGCGCATGTTGTACCATAGGTTACAGCTGTGTGGCGATCAATGTTTCCTCTCATTTCTAATGCCCGTTTGTGTAAAAGTTTCACGTTGTGCTTCTTTTTCTCCCCAGTAACAAAAACTTGTGCACATTAAATTGAGTGTGTAGGTTTAAAGGGATTACCGTAAATGCTTTAGAATTATCATATTTGTTTGAATTTAACTTTTATTGCACAGGTAAATTTCTTATGTGTGTTATTTTCTTAACGTGTGTGAACTTGCATACATGCACATCTTAGAATAGGGTTTCATAACGTTTTAGAGGTTTTGCACACCTTTACATCATCTAGAGAAGCCTCGCACCCCTTTAATATATCATAAGAAGCCTCACACCCCTTTAATATATCATAAGAAGCCTCACACCCCTTTAATATATCTTAAGAAGCCTCACACCCCTTTAACACATCTTAAGAAGCCTCGCACTCCTTTACAGCATATTAAGAAGCCTCACACACCTTTATCTTCTAGCTCGCAAAACATGCCAGAAATGTTTAAAAGAGATAAAAGTTTATATTGAGAAAATGTTATTTACAGAATGTGACTGAACTTTGGTATCTAATTCACTTTGTCAATGTTCTATTTTGTACAAATACATTTGAGTTCTATGTATTATACATTGTCTATGACGATTCACGTTCTAAAATATCTGGCATGTCTTGCACCCCCGGAAGGTGAGTCTCCCACCCACAGGGAGTGCATGACTACACCCCCGCCTCCCCCCCCCCCTTGTTAAGAAGCACTAGCTCAGAAGGAACATTGGCTGTAATATTTTCTCCTTTCATCCCGGCATATCCGATTTTTATCATTCTTTGTGCTCTACACCTCACGGTAGAAGGGGAACGACTAAGTAAGTATCATCTTTATGCAGGTTTGCTTTCCCTTAGCCTTTAGCTGTCTGCAGTCTAAGTACAACGCAGCAGTTGTGGTCGGAATCAAGACATTTCCAAGATGAGTAAACATTAAAAGCTTACAAACCTTATGTACCCGGAGCATTTTGATTCCTGTTAATGTGGTCATCGTTGTTCTTCTGATGGGCAAAACAGCCCCACCAGGACGGTCGGGAGCTAGACTTTAGATATCAATGAATGTGTTTGTTGCTTGCGCATTGGAAGCATTGGGGCTGCTTTGAGAGTTCATTCCCAACTCCTCTGCCGGCTATGACATCGTTTGAAGCATACCTAATTTGAATACGAGCTTTATCAGCGGTATTTAGAACACATTTGTCTCATATACCCGACTTCTCAGCCAAAATAATAACCCCTCTAACTTGGGTTAATTCTAGTCTATTAATATAAGAAATGCTCTCACCCCTTAAAGTTGAACTGTTCCGTGAATACACCAACTGTACCGAGCAGTACCAAAGCCAAGGTCAACGTAGCACGAGCCATATTTACGCTGTAATTGAAAATTGTAACTATGAATGATGTGATGAGGGCAAACTGACCAACTGACGGACAGACAGGCAGATAGACAAACACACGCACAAACAATCACATAACTGATTGCATATTGTGGAAAGTATACTTCATATTAAAGAGAAAAACACACTTTCTTCACTCATGTCAAACTAATTTAAAACTGATTCCCTACGAAAGATCTTTTAACAGATGCAATGGCCGACCGCTGTGTCCGCAAGATCTTTTAAAAGACTCTGATTTATTTCGTTGTTTCTTTCCACTCAGATATTTTATATTGACCGGAATTTATCTAGAACGGAAGTAAACACAAAACTGCGCAAACTTCAACAAACTTCAACTTCCTTTGTTTGAGTTTTTCACATTTATCTTCATTTTTCATCGTGTTTTGTCGTATCACTATAATGGCCGAAAACACGCAGGATATGTTACTAATATGTGAACAGTGAACAAACTGTGTGATCAACCACAACTTTCTTACTTTTTCTGTGTTTCTAAATGGATTACCTTCACAAAGAGAGCAGTGAAACTGTATTGTGGTAATAATTTATGTTACAAGCCTTAGATAAGTGGAAAATTTATGTTCAAAATTTCAAGTTATCTTTTGTTCTATGTACATATTATCTGTTATAACATAAACATAATATAAAATTAGCTAGAAAAATATATATATTCATATTGTCCATCCAATGTACTTTAATTTGATATATAATATATTATACTTAACTCATCATTAGACACACATTGTTAGTAAAAGTAAATTATGTAAATGTACATTTTTGGGGCTTAGAAATAATTCCGCCCAGAGCTGAAAATAATTATGTACCGAATCCTGTTAATATAAAAACTAAGATACCGGTACATAACTGAGACATTATTACACAGAATGCTGTGTGACATGAACATTACAGCCCAGTATGAGATCGGCCTGTTCATCACGTGATTCCATAGACAGTAGTAATTTTGGTTGTCTCTTGTAACGTCAGTTGTGGGGGTATAAGTAGCTAAGAGGTATGGCGTCCGCCTCGAGTTCTAGAGGTACCGGGTTGGATTCCCAGTTGAGGGAATTTAATTTATGGAAATGTTTTTCTGAACCAGTGGTCCTAATGATGTCATACTCCTCCCTGGTCCCCTGGGTAGTGAGATTAGATGCCTAGCCTTCTCTGATAAGGGCGAAAAAAGGTCCTGTGTGCAAGTTGCGCACGTTAAAAATCCCACGGCAGTTGGAAATCGTAAAAAGTAGGCCATAAGGCCGCTGCCCTAGCAAAATTTAAAAATTAGATACATACCCACCAAAAAAACATTTATAGTATGTGTGATTCCTATACATTATATACACACATTGGGATTCTCGCCGGTGCTACGGAGTTCATGCACGGTGCTTAGATCCTCCTTGTATGATCTAAGGGAGGCGATCGGAGCACTGATGGAGTTGTCCGTGAGAAATGAAGATAGTGTTTAAAACCAAAATCAAAACGTCAGTTATTGGTCATTTTAGATTCTATTTCGTTTTGTTTCCGGAAATTATAAAAAACTTAGAATATAAAACGTATTACCCAAATGGTACTTATTGCTCCGTATTTTAACATTTGTTTCGTGTATATTCAATAGACATGAGTCTGGATATTACAATTTACAAAATAAGAAATGATTTTTAGATCACCCTGTAGTCAGAAAGAAACTGCCAGAAAAAAGATGAGACAGGAAAAGACAAACATTGCGCAGACATCATTTACTGATACGACAACAACAACAACAACAGTACGTAGGTCAGACCTCGACAATGTCTACAACCACAGCGTGAAGTTTGTCTTACCCACAACGTATCTTGCGAAAACAGTCAAGGTTCCGAACTCGCCTCCTTGTTATATACACTGCTGTATGGCCATATACATGTCGCCTGGAGTACCATGAAGTGGCTGAGTGGTTGGTACATGCACGTGTTGAGCGCGCTCGAGCGGTGGAGTGGTGGCATTAGTGGCGTCTTTGGGTGGGAGACAGAAGGGGGGAAATAATATACCTGACACTTAAGACGTGGCATTTTTCGTCAGCACAACAGTAACATATATTCAAAACACACACACACACACACATACACACACATGCATACATTTTTTGTCGTTGTTGTTGTTAATACTCCTAAGAATTATGGAACCACTGCTGTAGCTGGTCACGAGGAAGCTTGCACCAAAGTATTCATATGGTCGTCACCAATACCATTCTTGGAATAGCTCTATGGAGATACAAACAGCCTCAAACTGACTGCTGATTTCTTTGAAAATATTCAAGTGGACATCTGAGAGTGTAGGAAGAAGAAAAAGTTCTACCAGTGTTGTAGAAAATAATATGGTTTTGAAAATGGTAACGAATTTCTTCATTAATTAAACTGTAAATATCCGTTTGTAGAAGGAAGGGAAGCAATGCACAAAAATAGTTTTGCAATCTGGTGTTGCGTCCCTGTAAATAAACTAGCGAAGTGATCGCTGATAGTCACCCAGAGTGCAATGGTGCATCCTGGTGTGCGTGAGTTTTATCAAAGCCTTCATGGTATTTGTGGGGGACATAGAAAGGTAAATAAATATTAGACAAACATAAAGGTATGTTTTCAGGCACTCGTAAGAAATAAAGAAGTAAGAAACTAGACAACAGAAAAACAACAGACGTGAATGGCTTACCCAGGACTCGAACCCAGGACCTCCCGTGCGACAACCCCGCCTAGCTATGCACGCGAATCACACTATCCTCCCTGCCATCTAGGCATCACATAGAAAGGTACAGGGCATAAAAATAGTGCATCGAAGTGCACTGCAAAAATACCTTTGTATGCACAAATGATGTTAGTATGAAGGTATAAATGATGTTAGTATGAAGGTATAAATGATGTTAGTATGAAGGTATAAATGATGTTAGTATGAAGGTATAAGTCATAGACGTACATATTTAATCTGCCTTAAAGTCTAGCCTATGCATACAGTTTTATTAATTTTGTGTGTTGATTTAAAAAAATTGAAAACATAAATTTAAAAAGTTGCAAGCTAGCCCGACAATTGATAATAAAAAGCGGTACGTAGGTTGTCTTAGTCACGTGTGTTCCCGTTTTGGACATATTGGGGAGGGGGGGGGGGGCTTTTCTTTCTTCTCTTCCTTCCCGGTCTCTGTGTATCCCCTTCCTGCTATAAAAACATGAAAACTCGAGGTTCTTCATACCCGATCTTCCTTCCACAGCCTGCCTCCCGTATCTTCCAGTCCTAGGGCGCTGCTCAATACACAGACATGTACCCTGACAAAGTACAATTTTCCTTGAGGGCATTGGGGCGCTCCCTACATTTATGACGGGAGAATTATAAGATACCGGCTACCATCTTTCTTCCTGACACGCATTGATCAAAACTGTTGATAACGCTACAAGGCAGTGGTTGTTCTTGAATTCCCAGGGCAACAGTAGCAGAGGTAGACCGAACAATGTATGGACAAGAAGAGTGGAGACAGAAGTGAAAGGTTTGAGCAAGTCATGAGACGCTGATGGCACGGGACAAGAAGAAACCAGTTTGTTTAAGACCTGTGCTATTTGAGGAGTTGAAGGGCGATTGATGATGATGATGATGGTGATGATGATGCTGATGATGATGATGATGATGATGATCTTCCTTCGTGAGGCACAGGAGAAGGAAGCATGTGGACGATGAGGAACCCACATGTAGAACGTTATTAAGATATACTGGGTGCATGAGTTTCTCAAAGCCCCGATATAACGGTGAAAAAAGCAGAAACAGGTTGAAAACCGCTGCAATAGACGATTGTTAAGTATGTCCATATGTTGGCCTGGCCGATTTTTCTCAGCTTCAAGTACACGAGAGTCGTAATTTCATTTTTGTAACATCTTATCTCGTAATGTAATTAGACACTTGTAGTATAATTAATTGTGTGCGTGTGTGTACGTGTTTGTGTAAAATTATCTTGCATAGTCATTGTTACTTTTAGTGCAGAACAGGGCCTGGGCTGCACGTGGTTCAATCGTAAGACAGCTTTGTTGTCACGAGTGGTGATGTGAGTCTGTCTGAGACAAGACAACAGTCTGAGTGAGTAGTAGAAAATAGAGGAAAGTGTGAAATAGTGAATTTGAATGTTGAGTGGACGTGTGACAGTCAGGCGTACAAAGATGACAAACACTCTTACCCAGCCACTCGGACTTATTTAGATGTCAACTCCCCTCACCCTCTCTTTCTCACCTATCAACAAATGATTAGATATATGCAGTAAAGGACAGATACGCACCAAGTGGTTTTCACATTCAACAATCGCAGATGTGAAGGCAAGAAGACATTTCTGATCCGCACTAAAGGTGTTTCAATTTTTATTAAAATATAAATGTATATAAAAAATTACTATATCTGCGCGATGACAGGAAGTATAGAATCAATGCAAACAAAGTGTGTACTATCCAGTGACAAAGTATGCCTCAGATCTTAGGTTTCACTGACACTTTCTGATAATGACACACCTTACAGTTACACATCTGATAATTAGATACCTGGCGATTAACACATGATGTTACAGTTGACAGTTAGACACCTGACAATGTATCATCTTTCCACAACTAGGTCCTGGATAGAGTGTTGTTGTTGTTTAACTGGGGCTGAGATTCTCGCTCTTTTGCAGCCAATACCAAGATGAAGACTCCTTGGTATTATCTACATTGTACATCTAGGCTTTTCATGTGGCTTTTTTGCCATTCCGAAACATGCTGAGTTGAAGTCATGAGCTCCAGTTTCTCCAGCTTGGCTTGCATTTAAAGGATCGTCACATCTAATCACAAGCTAGGAGTAAGAAATGCGTGGCATACTGTGTATTCCCCACCATCCAAGGGGCTCTCCAACTATGCAGAGATAATATACTGTGCTCTGGTTCTGGGCTCTCCCAAGGAATTGTCACGTCCTGCACAGAGCACATCTCAGTTCCCCTGCCTATCATTGGGTCCATAGTGAGATCCGCCTGCTGTCAACCGGGTCAAAGCCAAAGAATCACATATGGTGCTCAAGTGACTTCTCCAAGCTTAGTGTGCAATGCTGGATTCTCAAAAAGTTTCACCACAGAGGAAATCCTTGGAAGTATGTGGATAATTTCAAGAGTCAATGAGGGTGTATCAAGCCTCACAGACAGAAGCTTACTTCCACGTATGTATATTGTAGCATTGTGCATAGCTGGTGGTCATATAAGGATGTCTCCAGATATGCCTCTATGCATGTGGATAGAGTGTAGATATCTCTTTCACCTGAAAAACGTTTGTAATATGCCTTATGTGTAGCAGGTCAAGTGCAATATCTTCTGTCTCATGTCTTGATGACACACTCTGACAGGGCTATTTGCTTTGTACATCTCTTCATGTCGAATACAACAGGCTAAAGGAGCTTTAATTGCATTGGGCAATATGTGGAAATCAAAAGATATCAAGTCCAACACTAAAATAAGAATCTTCAACTCAAATGTCAAGTCATTCCTATTGTATGGCTGTGAAACATGGAGAAAAGCGAAGGTAAAACACAAAAAATGCAGACTTTCATAGAACAGAAGGCTTGACATGGTGTGACAAAGTCACTAATGAGGATAACTAATACACACGTGAAGGTTTGTTTCAGGCTCACAAGTTCCTGAAGTTTACCTTTATGTGTGTATTATTTATTTATTGTTTACAGGCCTCGGGTTTCCCTCTTTATTTATTTACTGTTCACTTATAAGGAATTGATGGCAAGCAGGGCCGTCTTAACAGCATTGTAGGCCCTGGGCAAAGCAATGCACTGGGTCCCTACCAGCCCTACCCACCCACTGGAATAAAAATGTAAACGGTCAATAAAATTAAACCTATATATTTATGACTTGAATCCCAGGCCTTTCCAGCGAGAGATCGAGTAATTATCCACTCTGCCAAGAGATGTCTTATGAACAATATGGCAGCATCCCAGCATGGGGCCCCTAGAATCGTGGGGCCCCTGGGTACTGCCCAGTGTGCCCATGCCTTAAGACGGCACTGATGGCAAGAATCATACAAGTGCCTGTGGAACTAGATATGACAAAAAAAGCCGCTGAGGATAGATTGTACACACAATGATGACACCTGCTGATAGCCCTACCAGACATTCCTTGTTCTGGAAAACCTAGGGAAATAGAAGACATAGACTAAAATACACATGGAGAAGAGAGCTGGAGACAGACATGAAAATTATGAGGAAGAACTTGAGCGGATGGCACAGGGCAAAAAGACCTGTCATGTGTTTGTTGAAGGCTTGTGCTCCTTGTGGAACTAAAGAGTGTTGATTGGTTGAATGATCTTTTGATCTGAACTTTCTAGTTTATCTTGCTGTTGTTATCTTGCCCGTGTGTCTTCACAGTTTCTTCCTATTGCGACGATGTGTCTCGTTACATTTCCACAATGTTTTAGTTGTCTAATATTACTCTTTTTCATTAACTATCTTTTCTTTACTAGTCTTTCTCTGACTTTTGTTTGTTCTCTTCTGTTTCCAGCAGCCTTTACTGCGAGACCAAATGTCAAGAAGTTGTGGAGGTACATATAAGTCAGCGACAAACAACCCAGGAGCCATGGGAATCTATTTTATAAACGCTGAACTTTCTACTGATCTGCCTTGACAAAATCGTGCCTGTTTTCAAGTTTCAGCATACAGGTCTATATTCTTTTATCCGAACACCCACAAATTGAAACATTCTGAACATTGAAAATTTCTTTGGACTACATTTTGATCCATTTTAGGCAAGTTTTAGGCGACCTGGGCTATTTTTGGGGAATCTGAAAATCGAAAAAATCCGGTTTCCGAAACAAAGCTAACCCGAAGATTTCGGATAAACGGTTACTGTGGCGAATCATAATTCAGTCAGTGCATTTTTCTGTGACTAACTTTGCTTCCCTTGTACTGTGCCATCCTTTTTCTTTCATCGGGCAATTATATTACTCTATGTCCTCATTTTTCGATGTTATCTTCTCCTCCGGTTGACAAATTCGTCACTCCCGACCTGAATATCTTAATTGGCGCTTAAGCGAAGTTGGGTGAACAATGACATGTGACAGGGGCTAGCTGTGGTTGAGGTGAACTTATGTCGATGTGGCTACCTCACACCCAAGACCCATGCACTAAGAAAATGTATTAAGGATCGTTTGACAGGGGTTGCAATTATTGGTTGCTTGCAACCCTCTCATCAGCAGACTTAGCAATTCAAGTAACACAAAGCCTTATACAGATCAACATTTAATACTACCGAACACCCAGACAGTGTTCGTAGACTTTAAGTCCTAGGCGTGTTCTTGCATTAAACTAGACTTCAGTATTTCTCAATAGCTTGTCCTCTCTCGGCGACCAGAATGAATAAAGAATTTTCAACTGACGCGCTAGCCTAGACACTTCTCTTCTCTGATTGGCTGCTATACGTAAGCAGCTACACTGATGTAGCTATTTTTAGGTGTAAACCAAGATGGCTGCCACTTAACGACAAAATGGTGGTGAAAAACTGGCGAGATGACTATGGCACTGTCACATATTCCCCACCTGATTTTGTTGTCGTCCCGACAACTGCACAAAATCAGGCGCTTCAGTCGCATCTACCAAATCTGGAGAATCATCTTTTCCTTCACTTTGTCTCAGTTCGTTGCCAGTGACTCTAATGCTCGGACTCGCTCTATCTGTTCGTTGGATGATATATGGACCCCCTGTCATTGTGGGAGCACGAACAACAATGTACTCCTCTTCTGACCACATATCACGAATTTTGGATCTCGCAGCGTTGTGCATTTTCTTCTTTACAAATTCTCCCACTTGTAGGGGAATAGAACACGGCAACGTGTCACATCTCTCTTTCCGGACTGCTGAACAATTCTGTAACTGTGTCTCTGCTCTTGCGTGCGCCCCTCGTAGTCTGGAAACGTGTCCTTCAACGTGTTTTAGATGAGTCTTCTCCTCTAAATGTCGACCACTTTTCTTGGCGCCCTTAGGGTGACAGTTGCCACGGCCATCTCTTGACTTGCACTGTGACGGCAATCTAGAGATGTTGGTACGCCTAGAGAGAGCGCTCTTTGGTGGACAAACCGATATCAAAAGGCCTGGGGACTTACAATGAAAACATCGCTTAGGAAGCGGGCCCTGGGGACACTTGGCTGCCATGTGGTTTGAAAAGTCTCCACAGTTGAAGCATCTTATTTTCCTAGGCTTCCTCTGTGCCCTGGGTCGCCTCCTGCTACCCTTACATCCCTGGCCGCCTTTGACTTTCTTTCCTGCAATAAGCACCTCACACTCTGGTCGACCACCAACCGTCTTTATCATTGAGTCATTCTGCTCCCCTTCCGTAACCTGACTCCCAGCCGCAGAGGGATCTAGTTTAATGCCTGTGGATATCGATTCTGTACGTGGCCTTAGTCCTCTGCGTCTAAGACAGCGAACTGTCCTGGTACGTCTCCCCTGCTCCTGAGACATCGCATCAATTTTAGCCTGTAATCGAGCCACCTGTGCTAACAGCTGCTCCACCTCTGCGCCTAACGCATGTATATCGGGTACCGTCACGGTATTTACTACTCCGACACTGGCAACACCAGCCCCAGGAGCGTGTTCAGTCTCTAAAAACCGTAGGACATAGTCCCTCACCGACTTAAACGATGCTTTAGGCTCTTTAAAGATCATTTCCTTTGCCAACTTTCTTAGTAGGTCATCTCTAAGACAAGCAGCAAACTGGTCCCGAAGGAAGGATGGCTCCAAAGGAGTGACATTATTCTGTTTTTGTGCTCTTACAACACTTTCAAACACCTCGTGGATGCGATGGGAGAATTCCCAAAGAGACTCCCTTGCACCTTGCCGGGTAGAGTAAAAAATGGCCATTAGCTCTGGGATGCTTCGACGCTCCCCATACACCCTAAGAATGGAATGTAGCATCGCTTCTGGGTCATCGTCATCAGCCTGAATCCTCAGCTCCCTGCGGACACTTGGGGTCACACTGTCAAGAATAACATCTGCCTGGTCCTCTTTCCTCATCATCCCTACCCTCCAGGCAGCTCTCACCTCTCTGACATATTCCTCAGCTGTAGGGCCTGTGCGCTCCCCAAAGCACCGCACTTTCTTGTGGGTAGGTATCATGATGCACCGCACTCGCTCTGGTTGTCGCTCTAGTTCCACTACAGGGTCATCCACTTCAGCTGCATCTTCGTTATCCAATCTACTAGCAGCACGTGTGTTGCGTGCCGCCATCTTGTTGCTAGTAAAGTTGAGTGAATACAATGGTAAGCTGGATGATCCTGTTCCCTGCCTTCCACTGAACTGGGTGTTCTACTGTTTCGGCTGTTGTTACTCTGATTGCTGAAGAGTTGCTTCACTGCGTGCTGTCTGTCTATCCTGCCGACGACGCCACTTGTGACAGGGGCTAGCTGTGGTTGAGGTGAACTTATGTCGATGTGGCTACCTCACACCCAAGACCCATGCACTAAGAAAATGTATTAAGGATCGTTTGACAGGGGTTGCAATTATTGGTTGCTTGCAACCCTCTCAGCAGCAGACTTAGCAATTCAAGCAACACAAAACCTTATACAGATCAACATTTAATGCTACCGAACACCCAGACAGTGTTCGTAGACTTTAAGTCCTAGGCGTGTTCTTGCATTAAACTAGACTTCAGTATTTCTCAATAGCTTGTCCTCTCTCGGCGACCAGAATGAATAAAGAATTTTCAACTGACGCGCTAGCCTGGACACTTCTCTTCTCTGATTGGCTGCTATACGTAAGCAGCTATACTGATGTAGCTATTTTTAGGTGTAAACCACTTTGGCTGCCACATAACGACAAAATGGCGGTAAAAAACAGGCGAGATGACAATGGCACTGTCACAGACACATTGACCCTGTTTGTTTGCTATGAATTTTTTTGTTTGTTTTAGATATCAGGAGTGGACGTATTAAGCAGGCTAGATTACGTAAGTTGGATTACGTAACTATTTCCGGGCAGTCGGGTAGCCAGACAGACTATTGATAGATGGGCATCCATCTTCTTTGCACCAGCCGGCAATTGGTGACAAACACCTATGGAATTTGTCTGATAATAGGACTGCAGATGGCATTTTAAGATAACTTGTCAATTTTTGGACGATAGCGTATCAGGTATTTGGAATACGGGCAGCCTATGTATAACATTTATCTCTAGAGGACGATCTGCCAATGTAGTAAATATATGACCCTTAAGCTCCCCAGGGAGAATAGGCCCTCAACAGACTCACGCAAAGCACCTCCTGTCATCAGTTCCAGGTCTTTCTATGTCTTCCTCATCAAATTTATTTTGGTCTCCAGCTTTCTTCTTCATGTGTTTGTCGGTCTGACTCTACCTTTATTTTACTCTGGGAGTTACAGAACAAGAACTGCCTTGTAGTGCTTTCTTAATGCGTGTCCTATCTATCGCCATTGTCTTCTTCTTATGTCTTGCTCCACTGCCACTTATCTGATACTTGTCATTATTTCCATCTTGGTATCTTGTCGAACCATTTGAATCATTCTATTCTACGTAAAGTCCTTGTATTGTTTCCATCATAAAAAAACCTCTTTGCTAACTTTACATGCAGTGTTGGGCAGAGCAACCTTACTTTCGAAGTGAAAACAGGTGTACGACAGGGATGCCTCTTGTCAACCATTCTATTTTTAACAGTATGACTGGGTGATGCGTCAGACAACAGAGGATAGCCTAGAGGAATCTGATGGATAGCGTTTACCATACTGGAAGATCTAGAATACGCAGACGATATTGCATTACTCTCACATTCAAAACAGAACGTGCACAAAAAAAAAAAAAAAAAAATACAGACAGACTGAATAAATATAGCCAACAAGTGGGACTGAACATCAACCTGAAGAAGACAGAGGTCATGACACTCAGTGCAATAAATCCTGAGCCCATAAAAATAAGGAACCAAAAGCTGGAACAAACAGATACATTTACATTTCTAAGAAGCAAAGTAACACCTCACGGCGGAACAAGCAAAGACAGCAACAACAGAATTAATAAATCCAGAACAGCCTTTGCCGATCTAAGCAACATTTGGAAATCTTTTTAGTACAGCACAAACAGGAGCCGCGGTAGCATAGTGGTTAGTACACTGGCTTCCTAGCGCAGTGGTCTATGGTTCGATCCCCAGATGAGGCGGAAAATTTTTAGGCCACAAACGGCTCCTGGGTCGACCCAGCCCCAAATGGGTACCAGAGCTACTCTGGGAAGGTTAAGGCGGCCGGCGTGATGCCGACCACATCACCCCTCGTGTGCCGACGGTCAAGATAAAATGGGCCTAACACCATATTCCCAATATGCCTCAATGGGCGTGTAACGGGTTCCTTTACCTTTTTTTACAGCACAAACACCAAATTAAGATTTTACTTTCTGTACTTTTGTATGGAATGCTGGAAGGTAACAGAACAGGAAATGTCCAAATTATTCTCTTTCCACACAACCTGCCTAAAGAAATTCTTTGAATATGTTGGCTGATTACCATCTCCAACCAGGAACTGCTTACACGGTGCAGTCAAACAGACATGCACACCATCATTACGGGCAGACTTTGGAGCTGGGTTGACCATGTCCTCAGAGGGGACCCTGACACTATCACCAGAACTGCTATGCTATGGAGCCCAGAAGGACGGTGAATGAGTGGCAGACTAACGACAACCTGGCGGAAAACTGTAGAGGCCGAGGTGCAAAGCATGAAACAGAGTTAAGGCACTGCACGAAGGATGTCTACCGATTGAGCAAAGTGGGGACAGTTCGTTGCTGCCCTACAAGACGCCACTAGGCGTGATGGCCACTTACTGCTGTATCAGTCAGTGATTAAAGATCCAAAAAGAAGAAGATTGGACGTAAACACCCATTTATGAAAGTATGTCACTTCTTCCTTGTTCTATTTGTTATTCTCTATGTTTCGCAGCCATACAATAGGACTGACTTCACATTTGATTTGAAGATGATTCTCTCTCTTTCTCGCTCTCTCTTCCTCACCCTTCGCTTTGTTTGTCTCTGTCTCTCTCTTTCTCGCTCCATCTATCTTTCGCTCTCTGTCTCGCTCTCTGCCTCTCACTCCCTGTCTCCCCTTGTCTCTCTCCCTCTCTCATTCTCTCCGCACCAGACACATATACTCATCGTTTAACATAATCCTTGGGGCTAGTTGCTCACCATGGAACCACCACTACAGCAAGGAACCACCACTACAGCATGGAACCACCACTACAGCATGGAACCACCACTACAGCATGGAACCACCACTACAGCATGGAACCACCACTACAACCATGGAACCACCACTACAGCATGGAACCACCACTACAGCATGGAACCACCACTACAGCATGGAACCACCACTACAGCATGGAACCACCACTACAACCATGGAACCATCACTACAGCATGGAACCACCACTAGAGCATGGAACAACCACTACAACCATGGAACTACCACTACAACCATGGAACCACCACTACAGCATGGAACCACCACTACAGCATGGAACCACCACAACAACCATGGAACCACCACTACAGCATGGAACCACCACTACAGCATGGAACCACCACTACAGCATGGAACCACCACAACCATGGAACCACCACTACAGCATGGAACCACCACTACAGCACGGAACCACCACTACAGCATGGAACCACCACTACAACCATGGAACCATCACTACAACCATGGAACCACCACTACAACCATGGAACCACCACTACAACCATGGAACCTCCACTACAACCATGGAACCACCAATACAACCATGGAACCACCACTACAGCATGGAACCACCACTACAGCATGGAACCACCACTACAGCATGGAACCACCACTATAACCATGGAACCACAACTACAGCATGCAACCACAACTACAGCATGGAACCACCACTACAACCATGGAACCACCACTACAGCATGGAACCACCACTAGTACCATGGAACCACAACTACAGCATGGAACCACCACTACAGCATGGAACCACCACTACAGCATGGAACCACAACTACAGCATGGAACCACCACTACAGCATGGAACCACCACTACAGCATGGAACCACCACTACAGCATGGAACCACCACTACAGCATGGAACCACCACAACAGCATGCACCACGGCACCACGGCACCACGACACCACGACACCACGGCGCCACGGCACCACGGCACATGGGATTCTCGTGTTCTTGGATTTTGTTTTACATGACGAAGTTGTCAGCTCCATCCAAAACCACATAATAGTCACCTTGTACAACTACATAATAGTCGCCTTGTACAACCACATAATAGTCGCCTTGTACAACCACATAATAGTCACCTTGTACAACCACATAATAGTCGCCTTGTACAACCACATAGTAGTCGCCATGTACAACCACATAATAGTCGCCTTGTACAACCTCATAATAGTCGCCTTGTAAAACCTCATAATAGTCGCCTTGTACAACCACATAATAGTCGCCTTGTACAACCACATAATAGTCGCCTTGTATAACCACATAATAGTCGCCTTGTACAACCACATAATAGTCGCCTTGTACAACCACATAATAGTCGCCATGTACAACCACATAATAGTCACCTTGTACAACCACATAATAGTCGCCTTGTACAACCACAAAAAAGTCGCCTTGTACAACCACATAATAGTCGCCTTGTACAACCACATAATAGTCGCCTTGTACAACCACATAATAGTGATCTTGTACAACCACATAATAGTCGCCTTGTACAACCACATAATAGTCGCCTTGTACAACGACATAATAGTCGCCTTGTACAACCACATAATAGTCGCCTTGTACAACCACATAATAGTCACCTTGTACAACCACATAATAGTCGCCTTGTACAACCACATAATACTCACCTTGTACAACCACATAATAGTCACCTTGTACAACCACATAATAGTCGCCTTGTACAACCACATAATAGTCGCCTTGTACAACCTCATAATAGTCGCATTGTACAACCTCATAATAGTCGTCTTGTACAACCTCATAATAGTCGCCTTGTACAACCTCATAATAGTCGCCTTGTACAACTATATAATAGTCGCCTTGTACAACCACATAATAGTCGCCTTGTACAACCACATAATAGTCGCCTTGTACAACCACATAATAGTCACCTTGTACAACCTCATAATAGTCGCCTTGTACAACCACATAATAGTCACCTTGTACAACCTCATAATAGTCGCCTTGTACAACCACACAAAAGTCACCTTGTACAACCACATAGTAGTCGCCTTGTACAACCACACAAAAGTCACCTTGTACAACCACATAATAGTCACCTTGTACAACCACATAATAGTCGAATTGTACAACCACACAAAAGTCACCTTGTACAACCACACAAAAGTCACCTTGTAGAACCACACAAAATTCACCTTGTCCAACCACACAAAAATTACCTTGTACAACCACACAAAAATCACCTTGTACAACCACACAAAAGTCACCTTGTACAACCACATAATAGTCACCTTGTACAACCACATAATAGTCACCTTGTACAACCACATAATAGTCGCCATGTACAACCACATAATAGTCGCCTTGTACAACCTCGTAATAGTCGCCTTGTACAACCTCATAATAGTCGCCTTGTACAACCTCATAATAGTCGCCTTGTACAACCTCATAATAGTCGCCATGTACAACCACATAATAGTCGCCTTGTACAACCACATAATAGTCGCCTTGTACAACCACATATTAGTCGCCTTGTACAACCTCGTAATAGTCGCCTTGTACAACTTCATAATAGTCGTCTTGTACAACCACATAATAGTCGCCTTGTACAACCTCATAATAGTCGCCTTGTACAACTATATAATAGTTGCCTTGTACAACCACATAATAGTCGCCTTGTACAACCACATAATAGTCGCCTTTTACAACCACATAATAGTCGCCTTGTACAACCACATAATAGTCGCCATGTACAACCACATAATAGTCGCCTTGTACAACCTCATAATAGTCGCCTTGTACAACTATATAATAGTCGCCTTGTACAACCACATAATAGTCGCCTTGTACAACCACATAATAGTCGCCTTGTACAACCACATAATAGTCACCTTGTACAACCTCATAATAGTCGCCTTGTACAACCACATAATAGTCACCTTGTACAACCTCATAATAGTCGCCTTGTACAACCACACAAAAGTCACCTTGTACAACCACATAGTAGTCGCCTTGTACAACCACACAAAAGTCACCTTGTACAACCACATAATAGTCACCTTGTACAACCACATAATAGTCGAATTGTACAACCTCACAAAAGTCACCTTGTACAACCACACAAAAGTCACCTTGTAGAACCACACAAAATTCACCTTGTCCAACCACACAAAAATTACCTTGTACAACCACACAAAAATCACCTTGTACAACCACACAAAAGTCACCTTGTACAACCACACAAAAGCCACCTTGTACAACCACACAAAAGCCACCTTGTACAACCACACAAAAGCCACCTTGTACAACCACACAAAAATCACCTTGTACAACCACACAAAAGCCACCTTGTACAACCACACAAAAATCACCTTGTACAACCACACAAAAGTCACCTTGTACAACCACACAAAAGCCACCTTGTACAACCACACAAAAGCCACCTTGTACAACCACACAAAAGTCACCTTGTACAACCACACAAAAATTACCTTGTACAACCACACAAAAGTTACCTTGTACAACCACACAAAAATTACCTTGTACAACCACACAAAAATTACCTTGTACAACCACACAAAAATCACCTTGTACAACCACACAAAAGTCACCTTGTACAACCACACAAAAGCCACCTTGTACAACCACACAAAAGCCACCTTGTACAACCACACAAAAGTCACCTTGTACAACCTTGTACACCACACAAAAATTACCTTGTACAACCACACAAAAGTTACCTTGTACAACCACACAAAAATTACCTTGTACAACCACACAAAAATTACCTTGTACAACCACACAAAAGTCACCTTGTACAACCACACAAAAGTCACCTTGTACAACCACACAAAAGTCACCTTGTACAACCACACAAAAGCCACCTTGTACAACCACACAAAAGCCACCTTGTACAACCACACAAAAGTCACCTTGTACAACCACACAAAAATTACCTTGTACAACCACACAAAAGTTACCTTGTACAACCACACAAAAATTACCTTGTACAACCACACAAAAATCACCTTGTACAACCACACAAAAGTCACCTTGTACAACCACACAAAAGCCACCTTGTACAACCACACAAAAGCCACCTTGTACAACCACACAAAAGTCACCTTGTACAACCACACAAAAATTACCTTGTACAACCACACAAAAGTTACCTTGTACAACCACACAAAAATTACCTTGTACAACCACACAAAAATTACCTTGTACAACCACACAAAAGTCACCTTGTACAACCACACAAAAGTCACCTTGTACAACCACACAAAAGCCACCTTGTACAACCACACAAAAGCCACCTTGTACAACCACACAAAAGTCACCTTGTACAACCACACAAAAATTACCTTGTACAACCACACAAAAGTTACCTTGTACAACCACACAAAAATTACCTTGTACAACCACACAAAAATCACCTTGTACAACCACACAAAAGTCACCTTGTACAACCACACAAAAGCCACCTTGTACAACCACACAAAAGCCACCTTGTACAACCACACAAAAGTCACCTTGTACAACCACACAAAAATTACCTTGTACAACCACACAAAAGTTACCTTGTACAACCACACAAAAATTACCTTGTACAACCACACAAAAATTACCTTGTACAACCACACAAAAGCCACCTTGTACAACCACACAAAAGCCACCTTGTACAACCACACAAAAGCCACCTTGTACAACCACACAAAAGCCACCTTGTACAACCACACAAAAGCCACCTTGTACAACCACACAAAAGCCACCTTGTACAACCACACAAAAATCACCTTGTACAACCACACAAAAATTACCTTGTACAACCACACAAAAGTCACCTTGTACAACCACACAAAAGTCACCTTGTACAACCACACAAAAGCCACCTTGTACAACCACACAAAAGCCACCTTGTACAACCACACAAAAGTCACCTTGTACAACCACACAAAAATTACCTTGTACAACCACACAAAAGTTACCTTGTACAACCACACAAAAATTACCTTGTACAACCACACAAAAATCACCTTGTACAACCACACAAAAGTCACCTTGTACAACCACACAAAAGCCACCTTGTACAACCACACAAAAGCCACCTTGTACAACCACACAAAAGTCACCTTGTACAACCACACAAAAATTACCTTGTACAACCACACAAAAGTTACCTTGTACAACCACACAAAAATTACCTTGTACAACCACACAAAAATTACCTTGTACAACCACACAAAAGCCACCTTGTACAACCACACAAAAGCCACCTTGTACAACCACACAAAAGCCACCTTGTACAACCACACAAAAGCCACCTTGTACAACCACACAAAAGCCACCTTGTACAACCACACAAAAGCCACCTTGTACAACCACACAAAAGTCACCTTGTACAACCACACAAAAATTACCTTGTACAACCACACAAAAGTTACCTTGTACAACCACACAAAAATTACCTTGTACAACCACACAAAAATCACCTTGTACAACCACACAAAAGTCACCTTGTACAACCACACAAAAGCCACCTTGTACAACCACACAAAAGCCACCTTGTACAACCACACAAAAGTCACCTTGTACAACCACACAAAAATTACCTTGTACAACCACACAAAAGTTACCTTGTACAACCACACAAAAATTACCTTGTACAACCACACAAAAATTACCTTGTACAACCACACAAAAGCCACCTTGTACAACCACACAAAAGCCACCTTGTACAACCACACAAAAGCCACCTTGTACAACCACACAAAAGCCACCTTGTACAACCACACAAAAGCCACCTTGTACAACCACACAAAAGCCACCTTGTACAACCACACAAAAATTACCTTGTACAACCACACAAAAGCCACCTTGTACAACCACACAAAAGCCACCTTGTACAACCACACAAAAGCCACCTTGTACAACCACACAAAAGCCACCTTGTACAACCACACAAAAGCCACCTTGTACAACCACACAAAAGCCACCTTGTACAACCACACAAAAATCACCTTGTACAACCACACAAAAGCCACCTTGTACAACCACACAAAAGCCACCTTGTACAACCACACAAAAGCCACCTTGTACAACCACACAAAAGCCACCTTGTACAAAATGCCTGGATGTTCAGTAGTCGTATTCTTCCTTTGTATCTTCAGACCCCCGGAGACCACACGTGGCACACACAAACACACTCACACACAATCGCACACATTGTGTACTCCTAAGTTCCCAACAGCAAATGTGTTTCACTAATCACCTAAACACCTCCCTCCTCTCGGATAAACTTCCAAGGGACGTCATCCTAAGTATCCCATACATACCACACACTCTGCTGTCCCGTCCATGGCAAAGATTCCTCTCTCTCTCTCCCTCCCTCTCTCTCTCTCACTCACTCGCTCTCTCTCTCTCTCACTCTCCCCGCCACCCCACCAATTTAATCTCACATAAACAACTTCTGGCCGACATCCAATCGCGCGCAAGTACGTCTCTATAACCGCATGCGCAGTACGTCTCTCACCTGTCCTTGTTCAAACACGTGACGTTTGAGCAAAAACACGCCGTAGCAGATGTGGTTAGCGCGGGTTTTCCTGCAGCGAAGTTCATTATCAACTAACTGGTTTCCCACGACCAACCAGCCCCATTCATGATTTTCCTGACGACAAGGACCAGTGGAGACAACAACAAAACATAACCATAGTAATTTACTGGTTTTAAACATCTGCCAGGAGATGGGACGATGACCTACATAAATAACCACATTGCTACAACTGTCCTCCTTTTAAGCGATATTCACAGGGTGGTTAGAGCGCTGGACTCTCGCGGCAAAGATACTGTATTCCAGGATCGAAACCAGGTCTTGTCACGCCCCCGTTTACCCAAATGTAAATGGGTACATGACTCTGCGCTTGAATTATGGAGGTATTGACAGCGAGAAAGGGAAGTGGTCACCCCACCCAGAGCCGGTGCTATCGTTAAGGCCAACGAGACAGCCGCCTAGAGCGCAGACCTCAGAGGGGCGCAGTACTGACCTTTGAGGGGCACAGTTTTATACATATTACTTTTTTTTAACCCTTGTAAACAAGAGACAACTCATATTATTTATTCTACGATAAATACCACAACCGTGTTATGGAATATAATTTATTATAAAGTCTTATGAAAACTTGTAATATTCTGTTTTTTATTTATTCTGGTTTTTTTGTTGTTGTTGTTGTTGTTGAAATGTAGTGATATTTTTGGCTAAGATAAAAATGTCTTATTCTTATTAGTTGGCAACATGTGTTATTAACAGCTGGTTACGTTACTTCATCGCGACATGGACATGAACCGACGTGCCTGTTTAAACATGGTAGTCAGTGATGCCGCTAAGTGTTGTCTGGAAGTAACTAGTTTCTTCACTTTGGTTCAACAGATCGATAATTACTTCTCTGCATCGACTCAGCGTTAGAAAATTCTAAATAACCCTGTATCAGGAATAACTGTTAAGCCATTGAGTGAAACCAAGATTCTTTCAAACCACTGAGATCTCATCTTGGTAATATAATAATAATAGCCCCTTCAATCATAAATGACTATGGGAATGCGCTCCTGGGGTGACAGCCCTTAGCTGCTTATTTTCCTGCTTTGGTGCTTTGTCAGAGGCCAAGCTATCAATGGCCTTGCTGAGTTCTTCCAATGCTTGTTCAGCATCCAGCTCCCCATAGTTGCTAGGCACTTGGGGCACACTTTATGACGATGAAAATGAGAAACACACCCTGACAGCTACGAAAATCAATGGCAACAGAAAGAAAGCGCGACAACAAGACAAGATAATGGACAGTTCAATAACCTGTCTCAGAAGAAGATTAACAATGGGAAAAAGGGGAACAATTCTAGCAGATTTTTTTGAAAATACGGAAAAGGTGCGAACTATACTGTGACAGTTAAACTGGATAGCCATTAAAAGAGCGCGCAGGCCTTTCAATTTATTTATTTTTGTTGTTGATGCGTTGATCATTGACCATTCGTCATGAAACATTTGAATACAAAGATCCAATAAAGTTGAAATGGAATGGACTGGAAATAAATGATCATAGGAGGTTTAGTGACGTCATCAGGACATGCAGTACAAATAAGACAACATAATTATTTCCCGCCATGTTTAGGCTAGTTACTTGCTCGTTTGTGGAAACTCATGATCGCCTGCGCCCGTACAGAAGACTAATGGTATTTGAGTCAGTTTTACTAATGAGCAATACACTAGACTTATGGAACGTCTCGAAGTATTAATTTCCTTTTTCCTCCTTTATCATGTGAACTCATAATGTACATTGAATTGTTTTCTTCTAGTTTATTTTCCCCTAACACTGCTTGCTTCGTTAAGTTTATTTGCTATTCATAGAACTCGTAACAACAGACAACAAAAATATGAGGCATATTGTAGTTTGTGTTGTACGTCTATGATTGAATTCAGCGACATGAGACATACGAACGTAGATACATATTCTGTAAGTTGAATATTTGACACCTTTGATCAGCGGCATATTTCTTTTGAGCTGCACCTTATGTAGCGTGAGGTTTTTATTGGCTCTAAGATCAGTAAAGTACTGACAATACAGAAAATAGAATTTCTGCAGGAAAATGGTGAAGTCCCAGTGTATGAGAGAACTACTGGTATCACAAATTAGTTACGGCTGTGAATGATCTGATCTCGAAAAATTAGTAGAGTGGAGACAGTCATAAAATGCCACCGCGCTGTGTAACTAACTGTGATATTAAAACAAGGAAACAGATTTCACTTAACAATTATATAATTGACAAGTCGTTCAAATACAATTTCCTTATTATTTATTAAGTATATACACTATCTACTCTTGTGCTGAAAGGTGGATGTTGGAAGATGGAATGCAATAGATTTGTACGTTTACATTTTATATATATATATATATATATATATATATATATATATATATATATATATATATATATATATATATATATATATATATATATATATATATATATATATATATATATATATATATATATATATATATATATATATATATATATATATATAACAACAAGTCTTCCAATTATAGGAACAAAATTATATATATATCAGCTGTGCTGTTAATCAATTATAGAAACTTTATCAGCTGTGCTGTTAATCTTGTCTCTCACTACGCTAAATCACTTTTTCTTCATAGACAGTTAATTGCTCACACTTGCCGACGGAAATGGTACTAATGTGTACTCAACTCTTAAAACAGTTCTGTCCTTCTTAGTTTGTTGCACACAACACTTCTTCACCGATGATCGTTCCTTTAGCCCACCCAAGACTGAGGGGGACTACGGATGTAGCTCCGATACAATAACAATGCTCCTGCGAAGTTCCAGGCAGCTGGATTGACTCGACATACGACCTCAGGTTGGATGATACAAATAAAACCTGTAACAAGGAAAAATAGGGGCTAATTTCTGTCATCAAGCCCACCTATTTATAGTGTATATGAGATGAGCGTGTCTCATGTGTCTGCATGTAGGATGAATGACAACATGGCTATATGTCATCTATAAAATTGGTGATAGCTGAGTTTCGTAAGGGATCCAGTAATTTCTTTATCACCCTGGATAAAACTCTTGGAGTATTCTTCAACCCAAAAAGCAACATATGGAACTCATAGTGCCCCTCCGAAGTGATCACAGCCAGCAATGGTCTGAGCTCAGGCTTGACGGGAATCTGGTAATGCTCCTATCTAGATTCACTAGTGACTCTAGTACGTTGATTATTTCCCAAATCCAGGCAGAGCCTATGTTCACCAGAGGGTTCTTTCAGCTAAACCTCACTGGAGCGATAATATGATTCATATGGGGAAATGAATTTCCTGCACCAAGAAATCAATTCTCCCTTTAGCATTTGACATATAATCTATAATTTCAGTCCATGTCCGTATGAGAACTTCCAATGGACCGTGTATATGGGTCGACTAACTACCACTGTTGCCGGTGCCCTCATAATGCTAATTTAATAGCCGTATGGTGAAGTGAGCTGAGTATTAGGCCAATTGTCCACTCTACCACTTCCAATTTTTCTGGGGTTATCCCTCAGTTTCGTTCTCAAATTTGGCTGACAAACCATTCTATTTTTAGCCAGTTCCATGAATTTTGAACACAACTGTGTCGGCGCGGGATGGGTTGGTTCCACTCTCGGTACGAGACGGAGAGTTGCCATGGTCACTGGTTTATTGTAAGACTGTGTGTGAGAAGAGGCTGTCCTATTCACGATGTCTACCTGTTCCTTTTTATTTTCAGGCCTATTGTCACCGCAATGCGTTTCTAGGTCCTGTTTAGTTTCTCCACATGTGGAGTTTACCTTGCTACATTGTGCACAGGTGGTCACATACTGGAATATGTCTTCAGCAATACCTGGCCAATAGTAATTTACAGATGTCCGTTGACAGGTGGTACCAATTTTCATATGTCCACCGTCTGATACAACACGTGCTATTTCCATAACTTTTTCCCTATAACTCAATGACAGAACTAACTGTCTGTTGCGCACATAATCTTTTGTGGGGCGCACAGATTACTGTAAATACGCATACAAATGTAAAATGTATTTATTTGTCTGATAAAAATATATTTATCTTTGAATTCACGATTTTCAGTCTAAAGGGACAGAACTCAGATTAGGCGATGGGTATTCATTCTGTGAGTTATCGGTTCTGGTATCTTTCCTGAAGATCGAACTCAGCGGAGGAATCTAGATTTACATTGATCTATTCTGTGTTTGGTTAGGAATAGATTGTTCTTGCTTCAGAATATCTATGGCCCGAATCTATGTGTAGTTCTTGTCTATGTAGGACGAGTATGTCTTATATCTTGATATCTTAGTATGTTTAAGTGGAACTATTTTTCCTTGTACTGTACTTTGGGGTCAGGTGCTTTTCGGCGCATGAAGAGAGTTGAGAGAGTTCTTCAGTGATGAAGGAGCCTGGCGGGACGTCATGTCTTAGACCTGTCCGAAGTTTGTGACCTCTTTGATTCATTATGGGAACGAAGATAGTTTCTTCTAGGATTGTTAAATCCATGAGTTTCCCATTGTTGATTCAGTAACGCCAGGAGAGTGTTTGTGTTTGCTAGTATATTTCGTATGGCAAGGTAAAGAACTGTTCACTGAACTCTTTCATTTCTAGGCTCAGATGGGCAGACGTCGATATGAATTTACCTATGTATATGTCGGGACGACATATTATCTAGCAGCACTAAATATGTTTATATGCAGCAATTATGAGGACAGAATATGCTGATTCTTATAGAATCATTTATTGTTGATGAACAAGGCTTCGATTGAAGATTTGCTATACACCCGTATAGTGAGCGATGCTCAACAGGGAACCAGAAGCCATTTTGGAATTCTATTTATTTTGGAATCCCACTTATTGCCGATCATCAATCAGAGAACGGGAATGCCTCCTTATTATCAGGTGATGATTAAGAGATCACTATTATAAAGAAAACCCGATCCTAGTGGGTTAACATTATCTTCACAGAGATTTGCTGTAATTTACCTAAAGGAATCTTCGCTAGAAAGAGGTCCTGTTTAGGAGTCAAGTTTGAACAGTATTGCTTAACTGACATGCTCGGTCAGTAAGGCCTGAGGATTGTATTTATAAACAATGGAAATCTAAGTGCTTGTTTACAGATGTTCCATTGCAATATTATTCAACATGAATGCTAATTTATGATGGTAGTCCATTGATCAACACTATGCTGTTTACGTCGACTTGTGTTCCTGTAACGATGCTCGCACTGTCCGTGTGTACGTCCTAATAAATAATACGAAACGACCACAGTAGTCCAGCCATCCTTGACTTCCACCTGTGTTTGGAGTGGGTGACCTGTGCACCTGTCGAACTATCATCCATTCGCGTTTGTCATATTCGATGTTCAGACTCACCCATTGCACCAGTATACATGCACTTAACAGTACACCTTGTCAGGGCCCTAACAGTCGGTAACCTGACCTATGTACCGAACATTGTGACTGGACGAGCTCTATCAATAAAAAGACCAGTCCATACTAATCTGGTGCGAGAAACAAAAGCTTTATCAATGTGATGTCTAACAACGACCAGTACTACATCTTATCAATGTGGTGGCACTTTACCCAAGCATTACACGATACACGAAAAGAAGCTTTTATCAACTGGTAGGCCAGTTTCCTGGGTTAATCTGCACAGTGGACATTTTGCGAAGTCAGCTACTGAGACCAGACCGTTTTCTGTGGCCTGATACGACACACAAGCAGTACAACTCTACAGTTGAAGTCAGCATGACCTGCCCTATCGATCGTATGCTGTAAATAGGTCAGCGCTCGTTAACATACGGTGTTTTCATAGAACAGACAGCGTAGCACAGCAAGTTTGTTTACAAGTGAATATTTAACTGTGTTGATGAGAAGTACTATTGAACTGAGAAGTCTACACGTCAACGGTGGATCTTCTTGTGTTTTCATATTGTTGAACTTTGTGATAGTTAATACAGAAATATAATTTATTAAAGTGGCAGTTTATTTTGAGTAGAAACTGAACCATATTAATGTAATACTGAGCCTTCTCTGCAGACACTTCTACAACACATGTCATTATATTATATGCATTTATATGACATATATGTATTTATGTTTAATGTTTACATGTTTGCATATTGTTTGTGTGTCTATGTCGTGGGTGGTTGGTGAGGACTAGTATAGGATATACCGAGTCATATTGGTCCTATATTAGTGTTCTATAGGGAGCAATTTTCTTAATTGAAAATTAGCTGCAACATCTGTTGCTATATCTGTTAGCTGTAACGATCTGTACCCATTGTTGTTTTCGTAATATTTTTTCTGTTCTTCAGTTTTGTTTTGATTTGTTCGTATTTGTAGATCTACTCTGTCCTATAATTTAGTTTTATACACCATTTATATTTATACACTGTGGCGTTATTTGTCTTGTTTATTTCCTTGCAGTTATCATCACATACTTTGTGACATTATTTTTGGTTAAGATTTTTCATTTATTTGATTTCTGCAAATGTTTTCGTATGGTTTTTCTTGATTGTCTTTTCTTTATGTATGTTATTGGTTGACATATACTAGAAAATATATTTGATCATACACTTATGGGAAATAATCAACTGATGACCAATTGCTGTTACTAAAGGTACACAGTTGATTATACAAGACCTTATTTAAAGGCTTGTTTCCCACAGAGATTGGGATAAAGGAGCCGATTATTCAAGCTATTAAGAGCTTGTTGCCATTTATTTGGAGATAGATTACATTATTGTTTCAAGTGATTGCTATCATTATTAGACATCATGTCTACATTGGAACACTTTATTGAGTTAGGGAAATCCCTAGGCAAGACTGGAGATAAGTTGGAGGAGTATGCTGCCAGTCAATATGATAAAGCACAAAAAGCGAGGATAGAAAAATGGAAATATAATTTGAACAAAAGAAATTGCAGATGCAGGTTGAGGAAAAGAGATTCCAAATGGAAATGGAAAAACAAAACAAAGAGGCTGAACAAAAGAGATTAGACAGAAAAGCTGAACAAAAAAGATTAGAAAGAGAAGCTTAGGCTGAACAGAAAAGATTAGACAGAGAAGCTGAGGAGAGAAAAGCAGTGAGAGAACATGAACATCAAAAAGAACTTTTAGCATTTGAGTTAGAAAAATTGAAATTGACAAATATGAGTAATGTTAATCAGTCAAATGGTAATAGTGGTAAACCATTTACTTACAAGGTCAAGGTACCAGCGTTCAATCCTTCCAGTGACGATATTACATTCTGGCTAGATCGATTTGAACGCTCTTATCGAGCTCATAATGTGGATAAATCACAATATGCTAACCAGTTATCAGAAAATTTGAAAGGTGATTCTCTGACTAGTTTAAGTTTGGTTGAAGAGGCTGACAAGGATAATTATGATGTTATTAGAGCAGCTTTATTGAAAAAATATCAGTTAACTGAGGAAGGTTACCGTATTTTGTTTAGGAAAATGGTACCTGAACCAGAGGTAGAATTCTCAGAATTCATTGCAAGGACACGTCTTACATTTAATCGTTGGATTGAGTTGTCCAAAACAGAAAAGACATATGAAGCCCTTATGGACTTGTTGCTCAGGGACAAGATTATGTCAAGTGTTAATAAGCCATTCCTTGAAGTCCTACCTGAGCGTAAACCCAAGACACTAAAAGAAATGCAAGAATATTGTGACCAATACGTCACTGCACACCCTGACGTAACTCTTAGCAACACTAAGATTAAAGAGAGTATGCCAGTTGCATCAGCAACACCATACAACCCTAATTATTCACACAAATTTCATGGACCACAAAACAAGTTTTGAAAAAAGGGTAACCATAATAGTTATCAAAACCAAGGGAACCAATCATTTCAGGGTTCTTATGCGAAGAACTGGAGACAGGCTGACAGCCCTCGATACAGAGGTGGTCATAATTATAGAAATTTCCGCAGAGGAAGTCATTATAGGAACTATCCAAGTCATCCATTATGGAGACAACAAGACCATAATTATAGAGATACTCATTATAATGAATATGATAATGGTAACCATGAGAACTATGACTCAAACCCAAATAGGGGTTACAATAGAGGAAATAATAATGATTACAGAGACAATAATAATCGAGGTAGATCACAATACAAAAAACATAAATCTCATTATCAGGCAAACTCTGCACATCAAGAGTCACATGAAGCCTATAAACAGACCAAAGATAATAATGATGCAAATAATATGGCATGTTCCGCTTTTGATTTTGGGAGAGCATGTCAATGCCCCCAATGCAAAACATTATTTGAACCAACTACGGTGTCCACTTTAAGTTGTGGCCATCCTCTTCCCGCTCTTCCTGCGTCAGTCGCGCATGATGGAAGAGGCTCTCTTGTCTTACATAGAGGTTTAGTAAATGACAATCCAGTCTCAGTTCTTTTTTATTCTGGATGCACCACAATTGGTGTTAGGCAGTCGCTTGTAGATCCTTCTCGTGCCACTGGAAAAGTAGTCAAATGTGTAACATTTGGCGGCACCTTAGAGAAATACTCTACTGCTATCATTAGGATCGCTACTCCTTTCTTTACAGGAGATGTACACGCATGTCTTCCGCCGAATCCGATCGCTGATCTTATCATCGGTCGTATTCACGGAGTCAAAGAATGCACTCCACAACAAATTTCCGTTTGGGAAAAACAAAATATGCAAACTGCTAATGCTGTAGTCACTAGAGCTCAAGCTCTTAATATGCCTCAAACTTCACCTACTGAAGACAATGAAGTGCATAACCAAGATGATCCCTTGGTAATTTCTCGTGACTCATTTATAAAACAGCAAGAAGAGGATCCGACTCTAAAGAAATTCTTCACTCTAGCAACAAAAGGTGATCTGAATAAGGATACAAAGCGTAAATCTTGGATTACAATGAAGAATGGCGTACTTGTACGTATGGTGCAAGACTCCGCTAAGTCAAGTCATTCTCAGATTCTTGTGCCCAAGAATTTGAGGGATAAAATTTTGCAACACGCACACGACTCTCAGTGTGCGGGACACATGGGTTTTTCCCGTACAAAGTCAAGAGTTCTTGCGGCTTTCTTTTGGCCTTTTGTGAACAAAGACATACGGATTTATTGTCAATCTTGTATAGTATGTCAAGAGGTCAAATCCAAAGGTCCACGCCATGCTGCACCTATTCAGGCTGCAGACATTCCTATTCGACCATTTCAGAAAATGGCGATAGACATCATTGGTCCATTTAAGATCAAATCTGCTAGAGGACATCATTTTATCTTAACGTGTGTGGACATGTGCACACGTTGGCCAGAGGCTATTCCTCTGAAGACCATTACTACTGCTGACATTGCAGATGCTCTTTGGCTTATATTTTCTCGTCTGGTATTCCCCGGAGAAATATTATCAGACCATGGCACCCAAATAATATCGGATACCATGTCTCAAGTGATGTCGACTCTGCAGATAGAGAGATCTTTGAGTAGTATCTATCATCCTATGTCCAATGGGATGGTCGAACGACTAAATAGAACACTCAAAAACTTATTAGGGAAGATAACTGAGGATCATCCTCAAGATTGGGACAGGGTTTTACCCGCGGCCCTCTTCGCTTACAGAGAGGTCCCCAATGAACATACAGGATTTTCTCCCTTTGAACTTGTCTTTGGCGCGCGACCGCGCGGCCCTATGTCTTTGCTTCATGATCTCATAACCGCTGAAAATATTACCGATGACACAAAATCTTCTTACGAATATGTCATCGCGCTGAGACAAAAGATTATCGAAGCATGCAAATTGGCAACTTTTTCTTCTGAATTTGCTAAGCAGAAAGCAAGACAATTTGCCAATAAGAAAAGAACCTTACGACAACTTTGTCCTGGTGACAAAGCATTTGTTTTGCTACCTTGTAGGGAAAACAGACTTTTTATTTCTTGGAAAGGTCCGTACGATATAATCTCGAAAATTTCCGATGTTGACTACATTGTCGATATTGATGGAAAGCATAAAACCTTCCACATCAATATGCTTACGGAATTCCATGAACGTCCGGATTATTTACAGTCTATATTCCAGGCAACGGACGATTCACCAGTCCAACATGGTCATTACTCATCACTGTCCGTAATACAGGATGAGGAAACAAGTTTTTTCGGATGTTAATCTTCCGCTTCCGATGATTCCACTTCATTCGAGTGAATCATGGAAAAACGTTACTGTTTCTCCGGATTTGTCTTTAGGAGAACAGCGACATGTTTCGGCTATGTTACAAACATTTCAGGATGTCCTTACTGACATCCCTGGACAAACTCATGTCATTGAACATGACATTATTCTAACTGACCATAATCCTATTAGGGTCAGACCTTATCCTATCCCTATACATTTTCAAGCACAGGTTGAGAAGGAGTTGGATGAGATGATAGATTTAAAAATAATTGAACCATCCACTTCTGCATATTCTTTGCCGATGGTTATTGTTCGGAAAAAAGACAATAACATACGTCTTTGCGTTGACTATCGCAAATTGAATCAAGTTACGAAGTTCGATGCTGAACCTATGCCTTTACTAGAAGAGCTACTTACTAGGCTTTCTAAATCTCATTTTTTCACTAAACTAGATTTGTCTAAAGGATATTGGCAAGTTCCTTTATCTGAACGCGCCAAACCTTTCACGGCTTTTTCTACACCTAGAGGCCTTTTTCAATGGAATTTCATGCCTTTCGGCCTTATGAACGCACCAGCTACATTCGTACGCATGATGCGTCGAATTCTATCTTATCGGTCAGATGTCATCGCGTATCTAGACGACATCTGTCTTTTCAGTGATACTTGGGAAGATCACTATTCGGGGTTAGTTGAATTGCTGTCTACTCTACGCGAGTATAACCTGACAGCGAAACCCTCTAAAGCCTACATTGGTTTTAGCGAAATTTCTTTCTTAGGCCATCGAGTGGGTCATGGTTTCATAAAGACAGAGGACCATAATATCACTAAGATACTTAACATCTCTATTCCTAAGACTAAAAAGCAAGTGCGAAGTCTCTTAGGTCTTATTCAATTTTATGGAAGATTCATTCCGAATCTATCCTATATAATGGCACCTCTTTCTACACTACTAAAAAAAGGGTCGCCTAATATGGTCCACTGGTCACAAGAATGCCAATCCTCTTTGGATAAGATCAAAACTTTGTTTTCATCACCACCTATTTTAGTGTTACCTACTACAGAAAAGACATTTGTTCTTCGTAGTGACGCTTTATCCACTGGGATTGGAGCGGCACTAATGCAAGAGTACTCTGGAACTCTGAATCCTGTAATGTATATTTCCAGAAAGCTTAATGCTGCAGAAAGGAATTATTCGGTTTTAGACCGTGAGCTATTGGCTATGGTTTGGTCAATTCTCAAACTACAAAGATTCCTTGATTCCACTTAACTGTTGAGTCTTGGACTTCTTAACACTTCCAACTCGACAACAGATTTTTCTTTTCTATATCAAGATAGATACACATTGTAATTTGTAATATAGTGATTGTATCACTACTATCACTACGTTCATTGATATATATATTCAGCGGTACTCGTTGATGATTTTTCTTTTTTGTCAATCATGTACTTATAAATCTTAAATATGAAATTGTTATATGCATTGTGACATTGCAAGTATAGTAGTATGCGTTGGTGACACCTCCCTGGAAACATTTATGCTTAAGAGAAATGCTTTCTCTGAGAGGTTGAGATGTATTCTCACCAGTCGATCTATATTTCGACTTTGCCTTAATTTGGCTTAAATAATTCCAGATATTTCTCATCTGCGCAGTATTTATGCGTTGGGAGCCTATTGTATGTTGCTCTCAGATGAAAAAAAAAATGATTTCACTTTTTTCCCCGGATGGTGTGGTAGTCTGTTGCGTACATATTCTTTTGTGGGGCGCACAGATTACTGTAAATACGCATACAAATGTAAAATGTATTTAATTGTCTGATAAAAAATATATTTATCTTTGAATTCACGATTTTCAGTCTAAAGGGACAGAACTCAGATTAGGCGATGGGTATTCATTCTGTGAGTTATCGATTCTGGTATCTTTCCTGAAGATCGAACTCAGCGGAGGAATCTAGATTTACATTGATCTATTCTGTGTTTGGTTAGGAATAGATTGTTCTTGCTTCAGAATATCTATGGCCCGAATCTATGTGTAGTTCTTGTCTATGTAGGACGAGTATGTCTTATATCTTGATATCTTAGTATGTTTAAGTGGAACTATTTTTCCTTGTACTGTACTTTGGGGTCAGGTGCTTTTCGGCGCATGAAGAGAGGTGAGAGAGTTCTTCGGTCATGAAGGAGCCTGGCGGGACGTCATGTCTTAGACCTGTCCGAAGTTTGTGATCTCTTTGATTCATTATGGGAACGAAGATAATTTCTTCTAGGATTGTTAAATCCATGAGTTTCCCATTGTTGATTCAGTAACGCCAGGAGAGTGTTTGTGTTTGCTAGTATATTTCGTATGGCAAGGTAAAGAACTGTTCACTGAACTCTTTCATTTCTAGGCTCAGATGGGCAGACGTCGATATGAATTTACCTATGTATATGTCGGGACGACATATTATCTAGCAGCACTAAATATGTTTATATGCAGCAATTATGAGGACAGAATATGCTGATTCTTATAGAATCATTTATTGTTGATGAACAAGGCTTCGATTGAAGATTTGCTATACACCCGTATAGTGAGCGATGCTCAACAGGGAACCAGAAGCCATTTTGGAATTCTATTTATTTTGGAATCCTACTTATTGCCGATCATCAATCAGAGAACGGGAATGCCTCCTTATTATCAGGTGATGATTAAGAGATCACTATTATAAAGAAAACCCGATCCTAGTGGGTTAACATTATCTTCACAGAGATTTGCTGTAATTTACCTAAAGGAATCTTCGCTAGAAAGAGGTCCTGTTTAGGAGTCAAGTTTGAACAGTATTGCTTAACTGACATGCTCGGTCAGTAAGGCCTGAGGATTGTATTTATAAACAATGGAAATCTAAGTGCCTGTTTACAGATGTTCCATTGCAATATTATTCAACATGAATGCTAATTTATGATGGTAGTCCATTGATCAACACTATGCTGTTTATGTCGACTTGTGTTCCTGTAACGATGCTCGTACTGTCCATGTGTACGTCCTAATAAATAATACGAAACGATCACAGTAGTCCAGCCATCCTTGACTTCCACCTGTGTTTGGAGTGGGTGACCTGTGCACCTGTCGAACTATCATCCATTCGCGTTTGTCATATTCGATGTTCAGACTCACCCATTGCACCAGTATACATGCACTTAACAGTACACCTTGTCAGGGCCCTAACAGTCGGTAACCTGACCTATGTACCGAACATTGTGACTGGACGAGCTCTATCAATAAAAAGACCAGTCCATACTAATCTGGTGCGAGAAACAAAAGCTTTATCAATGTGATGTCTAACAACGACCAGTACTACATCCTATCAATGTGGTGGCCCTTTACCCAAGTGTCATGGAATATTCTAATCCACATATATAAATTATCAATTAAATATAAAGCCTAATAAATACATATAATAAAGAAAAGAGCAATGGTAAAATGACAGTGCTATCACAAAGAATGTACTCGAAATCCCCCTTGTTTTCTGCTTCGTCTGCAAATTGTAACGCTTTCACGTTGATAGTAAAGCTTACTGTATTATTACCCGCCTTCTTCAATGAACGTGTGCTGTATTTCTTGGAAAAGCATTGAGACGTACTGCGTAATGACCTAAATTAACCCTAACATTAATTATACTGCGTTACCAAAACGAACGAACAGATGGACTAAAGGGATAAAAAGAGAAGGGAGAGGCAGAAAGCCGAACACTAAACCCGCTTCGCGCGATACACAATTACTACCATCACGCGTGTAAGTCTACATGCACTAATTTTTTTTCAGACGGACAGTGATAAAATACACTACCCTTTCCCAGAGTTAGGTTTATAAATCATAACAGACTCTTATTAGAAAAGACAACATTATATGGGTTTACGTTTGAACACATAACAGTACCCAGACAGCACATCTTCTAAACAGGAGATAGAAGAAATTGCATATTTTGAACGCAGCCACGTAGCTCCTTTAAATTAGTATTTTTGGGTTCCTTAGGGTTTGCTGACAAATAATATGTAAAACGTTACGCAAATAGTCCAGGAATTAATAAATTATACCCAAAATAAAATATTGGGGGTGCCTGACAGCATAAAATCATTTCTGCTCATAAGATTTTTTTTTAACGTGTTTGAAAAAATTTACGTTACAGAAATAGCCTACAATGTAAACTTCAAATTGATTGGAGCGCAACAAATGAAAGCCTAACCACGATTGGTCGGGCTATAAATACTATCTTGGTTGTTAGGGGAGACGGGAAAAGATAACATTTTTTCAAACACTTGTCGAAACGTGGCTCATTGGCCAGTCTCGCTGATATACACACTTGGGAGCGTTAGTTCGAGACCACTAATTCAAATAAGCTTGATAAAGCGACAGTACGTTGAAGCCAGCTCACATTTTTGCTAAAATAAAAGCCTGGAACATAGGCAGAACGGAATTTGTGCCAGTTTGTGCCAGAATTCATTGCTAATCAACGTATCTGTGTTTATTTCCATGAAATTGTGGGACAGTGGTCTTGATGGTACTGAGCAGCATCTGGTCAGAGATTTGCTGAATCCAGTGTCGGACAGCATACTCCTTGGTCCTTTTAGCTATCAGTGAGGTGTCTCCAGAGCCCAGAAGAGAATTCGAGCAGAGGAGTCCTCTCCTGCCGCCATCACTCAAGATAAGCAGAGTTGGCCAGCTGAGCTCAACATTATGTCCCCTCATCTTGAAATAACTTTATAAAAATACCATTCAGAGGGGAATTTACTTGTCTTAAAATCAGGAACTGTGAACATCTCCAATAATAGGCCCTAAAGACAAACTATTGAAGTCATGATGACCAATACCAACAGAGCTTGAACAAAACAAAACCAGTATTACCTCATTTTACTACTACACAACTGACACACATAGAACATTTGTACTAATATATGTCACTACAATATTCATATTAAATACATTCTGTACATAACTTGTAATTTAAATTGATTGTGATTCCTGGTTCCCTTGTAGTTGAATCAGGACACATATTCATTCATGCCAGTAATGAATACATATTGTTATTTGAAAGTTCATCAGTGACTCTTTTAAGATATCTTTGTAGAGTGTTATATGTATGTGAGTGTCACAGTGTTGTCAAGAGTAGTGGATTAAATTAAATTGTTTATCTGTCTGTTGTTGTGACTTACACTTCACCATACACATACCCTAGACACATAACGTAGCATCACACTATTCCAGAATAATTCTGACTGAGATATATAGATATGTGGTAGCAAGTAAGGTTATCTATAATACACTACTCTTAATAGATATAGATACCTTCACAGCTGATCTCAGTCAGTACACTAAGTTCCCTATAAGTATTTATAACATCCCACTTCACCACATATATTGGGGGCTCGTCCGGGATTTTGAATCTTTCACTATTAAAAATATTGGGGGTAATTCACTTCAGGGAATATAAGAATTAAAAGGTATCCTTGGGTGGAATTAAATAAGGTTGAGCTCACGGTGCCTGTGTTGTCCATTAGAGATTGAATTGTTGGTTAGACATTGTATAAATTTACATAATAGACAATGGCGGACCTGGCCAAATTTCGATCTGCTGCGGTTCAGACTGCAAAAGAGTTAGGATTAGATGGGCAAGTTATGGTTGCCTATGTCACAACGGAATGTGACAAATTTATTGAACGCGAAGAAAGAAGATTAGAAAAAGAAGCCGAAAGAAGGTTAGAGGCTGAAAGGGAAATTAAGAAGTTACAATTTGAAGCTGAGGCTGAGACTAAGAGGTTGCAAGCTGAGGCTGAGACTAAGAGGTTGCAGATTGAGGCTGACAAAGAGGCTAAAGCATTGGAAGCCGAGGAAAGAAGACAAGCTGCAGAAAGAGAAGAGAAGAAATTAGCTGCAGAAAGAGAAGAGAAGAGATTAGCTGCAGAGAGGGAAGCAGAAAAGGAGGAGAAGAGATTACAAAGGGAACATGAGTTACGACTAAGGGAGTTTGAGTTTCAAGGCCATGCTCCTGAAAATGGTGCCAGTCCCTTTGCCTCTGATGCTACGGTTACTCAAGGAGCCTCAATCTCAGCTATGAATTTTCATTTAGATCATTTTGTTGAGAAAGACGATGATATTGAGAGCTATATAAATAGGTACGAACTATTAGCTACCACGTATGGGTTGGAGAGAGAAAGGTGGAGCTTAAAGTTATCTCAGGGACTTCGTGGGGCAGCTTATGAAGTTTTTGCAAAAATGAGCAGAGGTGATCAGGAAAATTATGACATGCTAAAGCAGGCTCTTTTGTTAAGGTATGAAAAGAATGCAGAGTTTTACAGGAAAAAATTTAGGAATGCTAAACTACTGTCAAGTGAAACCTATCACCAGTTCTCTGCACGAATAGAGACATACTTGGAGAAATGGACTTCTCTGGGGAAAACCCAAGATCTTAAGGAAATGGTCCTTATAGAGCAACTAAGAGAGTCCATGGCTCCAGACCTGAGAAAGTTTCTCATGGAACAAGGTGCAGAGAGGCTGGGTGAGTTGCTAAATGTTGCTGAAAGGTATCAAGCAGCTCAAGCAGAAGTAACAGGTAATAAAAAGAAACAGGTGGACAACTTTAGGGCACCACAGAATTTTAATAAATTTGATCCTAAGGATCAAAATAAAGGTAAGCACCAATTTGATAGGCCACGGTATGAAAATAAAAATAAAGTCCCACAATTCGATGAAAGGAAATATGATGAAAGAAAATCTTTCAACCAAGGAAAAAGGTGGTGTAAGAATTGTCAGATGGACAATCATGACACTGACCATTGTAGAAGGAAACCTGTGTATATGGCAACCCTTCAGGTCAGGTCGACCTCAAGACAGGAGGAGGATATTATGTTAGATACCACTCCAGAAGAGATGAGGAAGGCACAGGCTGGGGATAAAACACTCAAGCCTTGTTTCAGAAAATTGTCAACTTGTCATACAACTCCAGGCAAGGGAGATTTTTACATGAAAAACAAGTTGATGTATAGGAAGACTGGAGCTAGATCCAATGGTCACGGACAGCTGGTTCTTCCAAAAAGATATAGGACAGACTTAATAAGGAGCCTACATGTGAAACCAGATGGGGACCATGAGAAGATAGGTACCATCATTCAAAAGGTGGCTCACAATTATTATTGGCCCAAAGCAAGATGGGACATTGAGAATTTTGTAGAAAGGTGTAGCATAGCACATGAGGGAACACCCACAAGTGGGAACATGGATCAGGACCTGGACACGCCACGGGGCAAAATTAGGCCTGATAATAGAAAGAAATATAGATTTGATAAAGTGGACCAAATGGAATGGGAAGCCCCTTTTCACGGACAAGCTTCACTTAACTGTTTTACAATGGCCACTATGCGGAGAGTGCAAAAAGATGTCTTACCCCAGGATAAGCCGACAATCCCTCAATCGGACTTAAACAAACTGGAGGAAGAGGATGTAGGGAGGAAATCTCTCATCAAGAATTTTAAGTGGGGAGAAAGCCCCAAAAGAAAAATTGGTAGCGGTCGTTTTGTGCATGAAAATTCTGGGAGGAAAAATCATCACTATAAAGCTTCGAGTGGAAGAGACCATACCGGTGCATGGACAAATAGGTCCACACAATTAAAGGTCCATATGTAGCTTTGTTAAGAACGTGGACTGATGAAAAGGCAGAGGAAAACATTACATCTTCATACCAATATGTGAATGAGCTGACCACTCGGTTAAAAACTGGCTGGAAACTTGCCAATGAAAATTTGAAACAAGCCAGGAAGAAACATGCTGCCTATTATAACAGGAAGGCGAAAGACAGAAATTTGGCTGTGGGAGAGAAGGTACTGCTTCTTTTGCCCGGGAGTCAGAATAAGTTACAAATTGGATGGCAGGGTCCATATACAGTTCTAGAGAAGGTGTCTAGAACAAATTATAAGATAGATAAGAAGGGGAAAGAAAAAATCTATCATGTGAATCTCCTGAAGAAATATTTGGAAAGAGAACATCAGGAAGAGACACACTTGTTGACCTTGTCCATCGCCATGGAGATGAAAAAGGAACCACTTTCATCATTTGAATATCCATTACACCCCTGTGAGACAGCAGCACAGGTGAAAATCAGTACACATTTAACGAAAACTCAGAAAGAGAGAGTGCAACAGGTTCTAAATAATCATGTAGAGGTGTTAACAGACCGACCAGGGCATACAAACCTATTGGAATATGATATGAAATTAATAGACTCCACACCTGTCTGTATGAAACCATATTCGATTCCGTTTGCTAAGGAAAAAGCTTTGAAGGAAGAGATAGACTATCTGTTGAAGGAAGGAATTATTTCGCACAGTGATCTTCGTATAGTTCCGGTGTTGTACTCTTAAGGAAGCCCTCTGGAGAACATAGACTCTGTATAGATTACAGGAGACTGAATGCTATTACAGAAGGACAGGTGGATCCATTGCCGGATACAAATCAGCTGTTTGCCAGACTAAATAAAGCTAAATATTTCTCAAAAGTGGATCTGAGTAAAGGATACTATCAGATTCCAGTAAAGCCTGAGGTTAGACCATACCTAGCTTTTAGTACCTCAGAAGGACACTATGAGTTTAATAGATTGCCATTTGGATTGAAGAATGCGCCTAGTGTCTTCTCTAGAATGATGAGAAAATTATTGGATCCTCTGAATAATCCCTGTATAACAAATTTTATGGATGATATCCTTATAGCAACAGAAACATTTGAGGAACACATTGACTCTCTGAACATGCTGTTTGATCGACTTAGGGAGGCAAATTTAACAGCCCGACCAACCAAATGTTGCGTTGGATGTAAAGAATTGGAATTTTTGGGACACACAGTTTATCAGGGAAACATGACCCCTGACCCAAAGAATTTAGAGAAACTACAGAAAGCCCCGAGACCACAAACCAAGAAGGACGTGAGATCCTTTGTCTCATTATGTGGTTTCTACCAGAAGTATATCAAAAACTTTAATTCCATATGTGCACCGTTAACTGAATTGACACGTAAAGGACTTCCAGATCGCATTACATGGACACCACAATGTGAAATGACTTACCAAGAATTGAAGGAAAAGCTCACAAGTAAACCCATTTTGAAATTACCTGACTTAAGTCAAGAATTCATAGTAAGGACGGATGCAAGTAATATTGGGCTAGGTGCAACTTTACTACAGAAATCAGAGGCATTGGATGGGGAATTAAGCCCAGTGGCATATGCTAGCAGAAAGTTGAATAAAGCTGAAATCAACTACTCAACTAGCGAAAAAGAATGTCTTGCAGTAATATGGGCAATAAAGAAATTCAATATTTATCTATATGGGAAGGCATTTAAGTTGCAAACTGACCACAAACCTTTATCGTTTTTAGCACAGGCTAAGCATGAGAACTCTAGGTTACTCCGATGGTCTTTGCTTCTGGCTCCATATAATTTTAGCATTGAATATATATCTGGAAAAACCAATCTGGGAGCGGATTTTTTAAGCCGCCATCCGTGTGATGAGAATCACCGTAAACCCCAGAAATAATAATAAATTTCTCTATGTGTATATAGAATAAAGGACTGACATATAATGTCTGTTTTAAGAGGGGAGGTGTCATGGAATATTCTAATCCACATATATAAATTATCAATTAAATATAAAGCCTAATAAATACATATAATAAAGAAAAGAGCAATGGTAAAATGACAGTGCTATCACAAAGAATGTACTCGAAATCCCCCTTGTTTTCTGCTTCGTCTGCAAATTGTAACGCTTTCACGTTGATAGTAAAGCTTACTGTATTATTACCCGCCTTCTTCAATGAAACGTGTGCTGTATTTCTTGGAAAAGCATTGAGACGTACTGCGTAATGACCTAAATTAACCCTAACATTAATTATACTGCGTTACCAAAACGAACGAACAGATGGACTAAAGGGATAAAAAAAAGAGAAGGGAGAGGCAGAAAGCCGAACACTAAACCCGCTTCGCGCGATACACAATTACTACCATCACGCGTGTAAGTCTACATGCACTAATTTTTTTTCAGACGGACAGTGATAAAATACACTACCCTTTCCCAGAGTTAGGTTTATAAATCATAACAGACTCTTATTAGAAAAGACAACATTATATGGGTTTACGTTTGAACACATAACAGTACCCAGACAGCACATCTTCTAAACAGGAGATAGAAGAAATTGCATATTTTGAACGCAGCCACGTAGCTCCTTTAAATTAGTATTTTTGGGTTCCTTAGGGTTTGCTGACAAATAATATGTAAAACGTTACGCAAATAGTCCAGGAATTAATAAATTATACCCAAAATAAAATATTGGGGGTGCCTGACAGCATAAAATCATTTCTGCTCATAAGATTTTTTTTTAACGTGTTTGAAAAAATTTACGTTACAGAAATAGCCTACAATGTAAACTTCAAATTGATTGGAGCGCAACAAATGAAAGCCTAACCACGATTGGTCGGGCTATAAATACTATCTTGGTTGTTAGGGGAGACGGGAAAAGATAACATTTTTTCAAACACTTGTCGAAACGTGGCTCATTGGCCAGTCTCGCTGATATACACACTTGGGAGCGTTAGTTCGAGACCACTAATTCAAATAAGCTTGATAAAGCGACAGTACGTTGAAGCCAGCTCACATTTTTGCTAAAATAAAAGCCTGGAACATAGGCAGAACGGAATTTGTGCCAGTTTGTGCCAGAATTCATTGCTAATCAACGTATCTGTGTTTATTTCCATGAAATTGTGGGACAGTGGTCTTGATGGTACTGAGCAGCATCTGGTCAGAGATTTGCTGAATCCAGTGTCGGACAGCATACTCCTTGGTCCTTTTAGCTATCAGTGAGGTGTCTCCAGAGCCCAGAAGAGAATTCGAGCAGAGGAGTCCTCTCCTGCCGCCATCACTCAAGATAAGCAGAGTTGGCCAGCTGAGCTCAACATTATGTCCCCTCATCTTGAAATAACTTTATAAAAATACCATTCAGAGGGGAATTTACTTGTCTTAAAATCAGGAACTGTGAACATCTCCAATAATAGGCCCTAAAGACAAACTATTGAAGTCATGATGACCAATACCAACAGAGCTTGAACAAAACAAAACCAGTATTACCTCATTTTACTACTACACAACTGACACACATAGAACATTTGTACTAATATATGTCACTACAATATTCATATTAAATACATTCTGTACATAACTTGTAATTTAAATTGATTGTGATTCCTGGTTCCCTTGTAGTTGAATCAGGACACATATTCATTCATGCCAGTAATGAATACATATTGTTATTTGAAAGTTCATCAGTGACTCTTTTAAGATATCTTTGTAGAGTGTTATATGTATGTGAGTGTCACAGTGTTGTCAAGAGTAGTGGATTAAATTAAATTGTTTATCTGTCTGTTGTTGTGACTTACACTTCACCATACACATACCCTAGACACATAACGTAGCATCACACTATTCCAGAATAATTCTGACTGAGATATATAGATATGTGGTAGCAAGTAAGGTTATCTATAATACACTACTCTTAATAGATATAGATACCTTCACAGCTGATCTCAGTCAGTACACTAAGTTCCCTATAAGTATTTATAACATCCCACTTCACCACACCAAGCATTACACGATACACGAAAAGAAGCTTTTATCACTGTCCATATCCATTTTGTCTTGCTCCAGCTTTCCTGTAAAGCAATCCATCTTTCTAATAAAAGTGTCCTTTCTTAGGGGTTTTATGGCTGTCTGGCAATTTGCCAAAGCAAGGTTTTAATGTTTTATCTTTTGCTTGGGCCTTTCTCATCTTTTTAGGATGAATAGTTAGTGGTGTTCCCTCCTCTTTCCCAGGGGTTGACCTGACCTGGAGTGTTGCCATGATCACAGGTTTTATTGGGTTCCCAAAGAAAACATATCTCCTTACTAACACCAGCGGGTAATTAGGATCGTCACACTGCTGCACTGATCACTCCTTCCACACAGCGAGTCTTGCCATTGATTCTGGCTATCGGAAGTGTCATTGTGGCTGTTTCTTTTAATGCACCTTGTATCTCCACTTTTCCTGTGGTATATTGATCAGGGTGCACCAAGGAGGTACTCACAACTGAGTCATATTCCAATCCTGAATCATAAAGGCACATAATCTTATTGCCATTACAAGTTACTTCTTCACAGATGGGGGGATGATGGAGGTTTGTCTGACTGTCGGTCAGGTCCTTCCTGCCCTTTCCCACTGTTATCATACATGCAGCGTGATAGGAGGGACTTTCTTACCACATTCCAGTGTATTGTGGTTATTCATTTTGCAAATTTTGCACCACTTATTTCCCTGTCTGTAGGGTTTATTATCTTGTACCTGAGGGTTCCTGTTTCTATGATCAAATCTGGGTTTTTCATAGTCATGTTTGTATCTGTGTGATTGTTGTTGGTCCCTATTATCAAACTCATCCTGGTTTGGGGTTGGCCTACTATTTTCTACTTATTTCCTCTTAACTCCAGCTATTTCTTTCTGGACTGCCTGATATCTCTCATCAACTATTAAAATCTCCCCCAACCTCTCTGCACCTTGTTCCATAAAAATGTTCTCATGTCTGGAGACATAGACTCTCTCACTTGTTCCATCATGACCATTTCTTTTAGGTCTTTACACTTTCCAAGAGTAATCCACTTCTCCACGTAGGTTTCTAATCTTGCAGAGAATTGGTGGTAAGTTTCTCCAGAAAGTAGCTTGGCAGTTCTAAATTTCTTTTTAGAAATTCTGAATTCTTTTTATAGCGAACCAGCAATGCCTGTTTCACGATTTCAAAATTTTCTTGTTCCTCTCTCCCAAGTTTAGTAAAACCTTCATAAGAAGCTCCTCTCAGCCCTTGTGATAACTTAAGGCTCCATTTCTCTTTCTCTAAGCCATAGTTAGTTGCTAATCTCTCGTACCTTCTGAGATAAGACTCAATGTCATCTTCTTTCTCCACAAATGGATCCAAGTGGAAGTTCATGGCTCTATTTGAGGCACCTTGACTTGCACTAAAGTAAGAGGTAGTTGGGCTACTTCCATTTCCGGTACCATGTCCTTGAAGTTCAAGCTCTTTCAATCTTAACTCATGTTCCCTTTGCAACCTCTTTTCTTCTACCTCTCTTTCAGCAACCTGTCTTCTTTCCTCAGCCTCTTTCTGTTTAGCCTCCCTATCAGCTTCTATTTGTAATCTTTTAGCTTCAGCTTCTATTTGTTTAGCCTCCCTATCAGCTTCTAATTGTAATCTTTTAACTTCCTTATCAGCTTCTATTTGTAACCTCCTTTCAGTTTCCACTTTCTTATCTTCTCTTTCTATATGTTTGGCACATTCAGTAGTGACATATTGAATAAGAGCCTCCCCACTTAATCCAAACTCTTTTGCCGCCTGCACTGTAGCAGACCTAAACTTTGCCAAGTCTGCCATACTAATAGTTGCAGACACTCAATCACTACTATCAACAGACCAAACAAAAATTTAATTAATACAAGGCTAATTAAGTACAGGACCACTGTCAGCTTATCCAGTCACCAAAATTTTGTTTTGTACTCAATGTACTTCAATGTGCTTTATTTAACTTAAGTTTATTCTAACTTTTAAATTTATTTTTAATTTTTACTCCTACTGCTAACCCAGAGGATGTAAGTAACTATTAAAGGACTACATGTCTCAAAGAAAAGACCCCAGGGTAGTAATTGAAATCCCAGACTGAGACAACAGATGTCGCGAGAGGTTTAGATGTTATAAAGATTAAGATATCCTGGACATAAAGGTGTATCAGATGATACCAGGATAGTGCCAGATAAGAGTCTGGTCTTATCAATACTACCCCTTTCTCTGAAGAGAGTGAGGGTGTATAGACACAAAGGTAGGGTCAAGCTATGTAAGTTCCCAGAGAAGATGGTGATGTGGTACTCTGAGTCATTAACTGCTACCTCTCCTGATCCGCCTCTGTGATTATGGTATTTAATATGTTTCTGACTCTGCTAAGGGTAATTTATATACTATATTCACCAACAAGAACTGTAATTCAACTTAAAGAATCTAAGAACGTCTTCTGGTGAATATTTACAATTTAATTAAACAGTTTCCCTTTTCTGTTTGAAAAGTGTGAAACTCAAATATTTTAAAACATTAAATAAATAATAATAGTTAACAAATGTTTTTCTCTTGGGTCAAAATGTCTATCATCTTGTAGACAACTTTCGCTTGCTTGATCATTCACTTGTAGAGTTGTTTATTATTATTACTATAAGTTTATAGAAACACTATACTAGTTTGGTCATCACCAACTGGATGAAGTTATGTCTTTATTGAGTCTGGATAAGCTGCACAGTTGCCTTAACCAACTTATCTTAGTCATTGCAGATGGCTCCCTTATATGCTGGATACAAAATTCAGATGAACTCGTTCCAGTAGTTACAAACGTGATGACGGGCCTGCTATCCCCAACTGGCACTGCATTCGTTGCAACTTTTGTAAGAGCAGCCTCTTTTGATTTGGAGACTTTTGGTTAAAGGATTAAACCTGCAATGAATTCAAACGCAATCCCTATATTTTTCTATCCATATCCCTCTTATGACACAGATGGGGACGATAGACAGTTTCAGATAAGCGTGCCAGCAGATGCACAAGAAATAGTATAGTTATCAACAATCATTTTAATTCAAAGTGATCACAATTTACTTCTACCTTCTTAATTATAAGTATTTTGCCATGATTCGCCTCCATACAATAATTTGGTTGTAAGTAAAACTATTAAATAATATGTCAAACGATACTGTGAATCAATCCCTTTCATCCTTCTTTATGTTCCTGGTAGGTGTCTCATTCTAGTCAAGAAATACTTCTTTAAATACCTTTCCCAACTTACAGACACAATTAGCCCTCTTTCTCAATATATTAAATATTTCCAAAGGCGGGCTTTGCCTCTAGAAGTACACATGAGCCTGTAAGTTTCATCAGAAGACACAGCCCATTCCTAACACATCTTATACACATCGTATCGCACAGCTGGATTAATCAATATAATTACACACAATTATATATATATATATATATATATATATATATATATATATATATATATATATATATATATATATATATATATATATATATATATATATATATATCTTCTTCTTCTTCTTCTTTGATCCATAACCGCCAACCGTCAAAGCAGTCAGCGGCCATCACGCCTGGTGGCGTCTTGTAGGGCAGCAACAAATTGATTCCACTTTGCTCGGTCGGCGGCCATCCTTCGTACAGTGCCCCAACTGTGGTTCATTTTTTGCATCTCAGCTTCCACAGTTCTCCGCCAAGTTGTTTTTGGTCGGCCTCTCTTTCGCTTTCCCTCGGGGTCCATAGCATAGCTGTTCTTGTGATGGTATCAGGGTCCATATATATATATATATATATATATATATATATATATATATATATATATATATATATATATATATATATATATATATATATTCGTTCTTACCCTCATGTACACACACAGACTAGCCCTCAATGGTTGAATAAGGTCTGCTAACAAGTGCAGAAGGCAAACGCTGGCATTAATATATGCTCTGCTTTCCCCGCTCTGTGTTTTTCAAATCGTGACTGACCGGAGTTGGTTAGGCAAGTCTATTTATAGTCTGACCTCGGACGTAAGAGGTGAAATCCCCCTAGGAATGCAATAACTAACCTAAAATGTGGGTACCGTTCGGCCTTTTGTACAATGTAGGAAAACTACTTTTTAAATTATCTTCGTTATTCCTGATGCGATTTTATTCAATTAAAGCTTACCTTAGACTTGGAATTAGGCTTTACATATCTATATAATAATCTTGTTGGTTACTACTCGCATTTTCTGTTATGCATAGTTTAAACAGCTAAACTTAGGCCAACCTAAGGCTTCGAATGCATTTAACCTAAGATTTCTCCCGTCCTATAATATTATTAGTAAAAGTATTACTACTTACGGGTAGAGTAACATCCCTAATATTGTTTTGATAACCTCTGCCAAGTGGTACTTCTTCTATACTTCTGTAGTAAAATTCCGAAGTTAATCATGTTACACAGAATAGGGTCTGGCCATCTTTATTTTCCCAGCAGTTGTAAACACGGGACCAAAAAAGCGTTTTCATTGGTCGGTGTATCATATCTTTTTATACATCTTTGGCGCGCCGTAGGATCAGAGTTATTTGAATTCGTGATGTGAAACAGACGTCATTTCACGACATAGGGGCTAATTTCTGTCCTCAAGCCCGCCTATTTCTATTGTATATGAGATAAGCGTGTCTCAGGTGTCTGCATGTAGGATGAATGACAACATGGCTCAGTATGATTTAGCAATAGCGAGACAAGATAAGTGTCTACTTGCAAAACATATATCATAACGATATTGTTGTGTTCTGATACATTCATAGTAAAACAAAAACTAAAATATTAAATATATATACAGACGTAGGCTATTTTCTGTTTCAGATTGGAGTTATATGAGACAAGGACTGTTTTGGTTATATTTCAGGTTGGAGTTATATGAGTCCTAACAAGGACCGTTTTGGTTATATTTCAGGTTGGTTTTCGTCTTCATCAATCATATCAGGAAATACAATCATTATACCTAATTCCCCAAGATACAATCAGTATACCTGATACATTCATTAGTGAAACAAAATATATTAAATATATACAGGTGTAGGTAGTATAAATGACACACAACAAATACAAACATTATACAGTAGAACTCCATTTATCCGAACCCCATGGGACCGAGCATCGTTCGGATAATCAAATGTTCGGATAATTGGATTACATAATGTATCGAGTACATGTACACATATTTCTAAAAATAATTAACCATCACAAGGAAAATACACTATAAAACATATTTACTTGTACTGTAATAATAATACCCACACTGTATTAGATCACTGTATCACCAAAATCTTTTATTACACTGCAGTGCATGTACTACTTGTATTAATTATTTTTGTTAAGAAAGAGAAATGTTTTCAAAATAACATTACAAACGATTCAAAACCAGGCGCAACTTACGTATACATGTACTTGCACAGATGTAGCCCACTATTTAAAATAATGAGGAATCCTCTTTTGCACCAAACTGGATAGTCTCCTTTTGGCTGCTAAGTCCCGCATTCTCTTCAACAGCAGAAGCTGTGTAGGACAGCTGTCATCTTCTTGCTCGTACCAAGCCATCGCTGTTTCTAGTGCTATAAAGGCCTCTTCAGGACTTGGTCGACGTTTTGGTTTTTCTTCATAATCTACAAGTACATCGTGTACTTCTGAGGAGTCTTCATCATCGGTCACTACATGTATTTGGTTTTCTTCTTGCACAAAAGACAAAATTTCTTCGTCATTCAAAAACTGAAAACCAGAATCATTATCATCTTCTAGCCACATGTGTGCATCATCTTTGTCACAGTCCGAAAATCCGGGCATTGCTTGAAACAGTTCCACAACTTCATTTATACAATCATCATTTGTGTCCACTGCAGTAGTTTCATTTCCTCCTTTTTTTTTCCCAAGCAATCTACTCCAAGCCTTGTTGAGATTATCTTGTGACAGTGTGGTCCAAGCATCAGCTAACATATAGCAGCAGTCTTTGAGATTAAGCTTTTTGGAAAACGCCACCACACTTTCTTCATCTTCAGCCAACAATAAACGACGCAGGACTTCCTTCTTGTACATCTTTTTAAGCTTTGCTATAACACCCTGATCCATTGGTTGAATCAGTGCTGTTACATTGGGAGGCAGAAAAATTACTTTAAAATTTGCATCAACTGCATTCAATGTATCCGTCTCTGGATGAGATGGTGCATTGTCCAGTAGAAGAATTACTTTTCCAGTTTTCTTTTCTTGTTCTCTCAACCTCTTCACATTTGGGATGAACTGATTTGTATACCAATCAAGAAATATTTCACTATTCATCCAAGCACTCTTCTGTGCTTTGTAACACAATGGGAGACATGTCACATTCTTTAAACAACGTGGTTTTTTGGCTTTGCCGAACATTAGCACCGGTAAACGATGACTTCCACTGGCATTCGCGGCTACCAAAATTGTTACTCTCTCTTTGCACTTTTTAAACCCAGGGGCAGCTGCTTCGCGCTGAGATGCAAGTGATTTTTGAGGCAATGATTTCCAGTATAAGCCAGTCTCATCGGCATTATACACATCATCGAGTGAATAACCTTCTTCTTCCAAAAAAGCCAAGAAAGTTTCTTTAAAATTTTTAGCGGCAGTTGCATCGCTAGATAAAGATTCCCCTTGAATCTCCAATTCTCGTATGCCATGACGAGATTTAAAGTTTCTTAACCATCCCTGGCTAGCCTTAAAGTCAGGAGGACCGTCAAGTTGATTGTTGAACTGAAGTGCCTTTTCACACAACAGAGAACCAGAGATAGGTTCCCCTTTGCTTCTTCTTTGCACAAACCATATATACAAAGCCTCTTCCAAGTTCACATCTTTCGCATTTCTCATGGTTTTACGTTTCTTCGACCCATTTTTACTATCAAATTTCGATGCAAAACTCATAATTTTATCCTTGTTACTTTTGATGTCAGAGACGGTAGCTTTCCCAACATTGAAAATCCTCGCAAGTGAAGACACAGTTTCACCTTGTCCTAGTCTCTTGATAATTTCTGTTTTCGTTTCAATTGACAAAACATTGCGGTTCCTTTTATATGCTTTAGGCCTACTGGAAGGTGCCATATCGCACAGAGAAATACTTGTACACCAAAATTATTCTGCTGTAGTAGCAGACACAATTATTTTAAGTTGAACTGTCTGTTTAGCCAGTGTTCTACCTAGAACGCACACGTACTTTGGATTGGTAAACCAGATATTAACTGACTTTATGATCTAACTGACTTCCTGTACGTAAGCGACCGACCATTAGCCATCCCATTCTCTACAAATTGTTCGCACACATTTGAAGTTTGCCGCATCAAAAGATTCAGAATTTTAGTCTAACGTGACTGTGGCATCTGATTTTTTTTTTTTTTTTTCTGGAAAAAGTGTTCGGATAACACTGGCTAACAAAAAAAAATTTTTTTTTACTTTCTCTAACATTTCTTTGTTTTTCTGGTCAATTTTACTGCGCTGTTTTTAAATCTGCAAACCGTTTTTCTCTATCAGGTCAGGATCTCTAGAAATATGCAATTGAAGTTTTTTAACAACACTTACAGTATTACAACATCATTCGTACAAAAAGTATAACAGTTATGTAGGCTTGAATTTTTTTGCAGTCGACTCGTCAATGAATGGCATGTGGTACATCGCGATGAAGCATCCAACAATAATCGGCAAGCATGGTCACACTCCACCGTCCTTGATAATGTGACTCCATTATGGCGATATCTTGATGGAATCGTTCTCCATGTTCATCGCTGACTTCGCCAAGGTTGTCAGGGGAAAAGTCAAGATGCGAATTGAGCAAATGAATTTTGAGGGACATGTTACAGCCCATAATTCTGTATGCATCTATGCACTGCCTAACAATATGCACATAGTCGACAGATTTGTGATTTCCCAGAAAGTTATCGACGATCGATTTGAATGCCATCCATGCGCAAAGTTCACTACCATGTAACAAGTTCTCGAATTGTTTGTCTGCAATAACTTTCCTAATCTGAGGTCCTACAAAGATACCTTCCTTTATCTTTGCATCGCTAACTTGCGGAAACTTTTCTCGAAGATAAGTGAAAGCTTTGCTCGTTTTATCTAACGCTTTTACGAAATTCTTCATGAGCCCCAACTTTATATGTAACGGTGGTAAAATGATGCTGTCTTTGTTAACTAATGGCTCATGTATTACATTTTTATGCCCGAGCTGCATACGATCCCTGATAGGCCACACCTTTCTTGCATAATGTTCCTGTCTGTTGCGGCTGTCCCATTCACATAGGAAGCAACACAATTTTGTATACCCAGTCTGCATGCCCGTGAGAATTGCAATGACCTTTAGGTCTCCACAAATCCGCCATTGGTAGTCACTGTACTTTATTTTTGCCAAAAGTATAGCCATATTGTCATAAGTTTCTTTCATATGAACAGAGTAGGCGACTGGAATTGATGAAAATAAATTTCCGTTATGCAATAACATGGCTTTTAGACTAGTCTTGGAAGAGTCGATGAAAAGTCGCCATTCGTTGACTATGCGCTCATGACCGAGGTGCACCATTAGACCGTTTACATCTTTGCAATAGCAAATGTCATCATCCATCCCAAAGTATTGAACAAGTTCTCTGTGTCTATGATGAAATTTAGATATCGGAGTATTGGGCGCTAAAGGATTCCATTCTTTGAGTCGCGAACCGAGTAATTCCGCTTGTCCTTTGGTAAGAGCGAGATCACGTATTAGATCTGAAAGTTCTGAATGGTTAATTAAGTGAACACCATCATTCACCGGTATATAATCCGAGTCAGAATTAGTTTCTAAAGCAGGTAAACTATCACTTTCTGATGGTTCATTCACGTCCAACGGATATTGTTCTGGTGGAAATAGGATCGGACATGTGATTGGATCATGAGGCACTGATTTAGAAACCGATTCAATATTTGGATAAACCACAGACTTTCTAGTTTTAAAAGTGAAACCATTTATATTTGTCAAGCAGAAGTAACAATCAGTAGCATGATTTGTCGGTTCACGCCATATTACTGGCACTCCAAAAGGCATCGACTTATGCTTCGGCGATTTTCGTAACCAACCTGCCAATGTATTTGCACAAGTCGAACAAACTGCATTTGGCTTCCAAGATTTATTTGCATCATCAACTTTCGAATCGAAATAAAGTTCATATGCTTTCTTTAGTAATGGTGTAAAGTTTTTCTGGAAACACGATCGGTAAAATATCCGCACACGTAACAGAACAGATCAGCCGAATTTCTACAACTTCTAGAAGCCATATTTCACTCAGAATTATTTCAAAATACAGTAACTATTTGAAAAATAGCGTAACATATGTCATGCATCTTTTAGCAGTATAAAAAATAGAATTATTTTGCATTTTATTAATTTTTAATAAGTTATATAGTAACAATGAAACGGAGCAAATAACGATTTCCCAAAAATATATTTATTCACAAATATCTTAAGAACCCGATGTGATAGAGATAAACGGATTTCAAATTTGAAATCAGCGCAAGAAACTGACCTAAGAACACTTATTCTTATATAAGAAAGAAAAATGTTGTTTGTCAGTGTAATTGGATGTTCGGATAATTGGGGTTCGGATAAATGGAGTTCTACTGTATATCTGCTGTAGGCCTATTCTCCTACAAGTTTATAGTAAGTATACCTACCCTCTAAGATTAATACAAGCCAGATTTGGACTCGACTTTAGTGAAGCAAGAGTGCCCGGTCACGCAGGTAAACAATAAATCAATGTTGACAGCTTTCTCTTTCCCCAGTCGGTCGTGCTGGCCTTCGTGTTTGTGTGTGTTTTTTTAAAATAAATGCGCCCGTTTATATAGGTAGACGCAAGGAATCTGCCAGTGCGTAAGGAAGCCTTTTGATTCGTTCTCGGCGGTTTGGTACATTCCGTGACCGAGCCCGAAAAACAGGGCTTATGCCTAATTTTATTCTGTCTGCCGCCATCTTGGGGGAACAAGATGGCGTATACTTCGTCTAATTTAATCTGTCCTGTCTCAGAGTCTGTTGAACGTTGATTGGCTGAGCATATGTATTAACAAAGAAGTGGGTTTACACACACGTTTCACGACAACACCCAAAGAAGCATAGGCCTTCAACAAACACATGCCAAGTCCTCCTGTCACGTGACATCATCTCAAGTTCTTTCCACGTTCTCCTCATCATTTTCACCTCTGTTTCCAGCTCTCTTTTCCATGTGCTTCTTGGTCTACCTCTGCCTTTCTTTGAAAATAAAGTTCGTTCGTTCGTTCGTTCTCTTGCCCTGGGGATTCCAGAACAAGGACTGCCTTGTAATGCTATCAACAGTTTTCCTCAGTGTGTGTCCTATCCATCGCCATCGTCTTCTTCTCATCTCTTGTTCCACTGGCACTTGTCTAGTTCTTGTCCTCAGTTCCACGTTGGTAACCTTGTCATACCATTTTAATCTCTCTCTTCTATGCAAGCACCCATTTATGAAAGTCTGTAGCTTTTTGGTTGTTGTCTTTGTTGTTCTCCATGTTTCAGAGCCATACAATAGGACTGACTTCACATTTGAGTTGAAGATTCTTCTTTTCGTGTTGGATCCGATTTCTCTTGATCTCCATATATTTCCCAATGCAATGAAAGCTCCTCTTGCTTTTTATATTCTTAGTTTGATATCACTGTCTGTCCCTCCAACTTTGTCTATATAGCTGCCAAGATATGTGTACGATTCTACATCTTGTATTGGTGTTTCTTCAAGTTCAACCCTGTTATCATTACCTGCATTTATTCTCAGTATTTTTGTTTTTTCCCTGTGTATTTTCAGACCCAATTGCTGTGACCTCTCATCGAGTGTTTTCAATTTGTCCTGAATCTGATTACGGTTATGGGACGGAAGAGCCAAGTCATCAGCAAAAACCAGATCATCCAACTGCTTAGTCAGTCCACTGGATTCCATTTCTGTTGTGTGTTGAAGATGATCTCATAACCCAGTCTATTGCTAGTAAGAAAAGAAATGGAGACAAGAGGCATCCATGTCGCACTCCTGTTCTTATCCCAAACGGTTCTGTGTGCTGTCCTTCGTGAAGAACTCTGCATGTCATGTCTTCATATGTTTTCTTTATTAAATTAATGATCTTAAGGGGAACTCCATAATGCCTCATCAATTTCCAAAGTGATTCTCTGTCTACACTGTCAAATGCCTTTTCCTAGTCCACAAATCCGATGTATAGTGGTGAATTCCATTCCAGACTGTGTTCAACTATTATTCTCAAAGTAGCTATCTGGTCTGTACATGATCTGTTTTGTCAAAAACCTGCTTGTTCATCTCTCAGTTTCTTGTCTATGGACTCTTTTAATCTCTCAAGTATAATCCTGTTTAATACTTTTCCTGGCATTGATAGTAACATTATTTCTCTATAATTTGTGCACTCTTGTAAATTTCCCTTCTTAGGCAATTTAACCAGATATCCTTCCTTCCATTCTGCTGGTATCTCTTCCTTTTCCCAGACTTTACCAAGTAATTTATATAACATCTCTGTAGCCGTGTCGATATCTGCTTTGATGGCCTCTGCTGGAATGCCATTAGGTCCAGACGCTTTTCCATCTCTTAGAAGCTTTGTGGCTTTCTTTATTTCTTCCTTCGTTGGTCTTTCACCGTTAATTTGTAGCTCTTCTTCTGCTGGCTGGATGTCCGGGGGGTTTTGTGGAGCTGGTCTATTTAGAAGGTCCTCAAAATATTCTGTCCACCTCTTCATTTGCTCTTGTATATTGCTGAGCAGTTTTCCATTCTTGTCTTTTATGAGGCAACTTGTTTGCTTGTATTTCCCTGTTAGCTTCTTTGTGCTGTTATACAGTTCTCTCATATTTTCTTTGGCTGCAGCATCTTCTGCCTCTCTTGCCAACTCCTCAATATACTTCCTCTTGTCTCTTTTGATACTTCTTTTTACTTCTTTGTTTGCTTCTGTGTACACTTCTTGAGCCTTGGCTTTGGAACTTCTGGTTTTGCTTGTGTTTAAATCTGCTTTCTTGTTTTTTCTGTCTTTTATCTTATTGATGGTTTCTGTTGTTATCCATGCTTTTTGTTGTCGTTCCCTTTTGCCCAGTATTTCTTCACATGTCTCATGCCATACAGTTTTGATTTGCTGCCAATAGTCTTCTGTATTCTCTACATCTTCCAACTGTTGGGGCACTTGGAATTTGTGTGTGTGTTACCGGGGCCCGACAAGGGAGCAAAGAATAATTTTTAAAGCCCCATAACAGGCTCTTGGCATAAAATAGAAACAGCTGAAAAAGGAGCAGGGCGGCCTGCATGGAGGCCGTAAGGAGGCAGCCCCTCCACCATGCAAAGGCACAACAGGCCAATCACCTGTTTGCTTTAAATCACGATTACGAGTAATACAAGAGAGAAAACCGAACTGATTCTAAAGGCGACGACAGCCGATAGTCTGGCGCTCTCTCTTCCAAACCTCTACACCTCACGGTAGAAGGGGAACGACTAAGTAAGTAAGTTGCATCGAAAAAGCGCTAATCGAGCAGCGTAAGACCGGGGGGTTGCTGTGTACACGTTTATTTACAATAGTGCCACAGAAAATAAGACGTTTTATTTTTCTCTCAGAATTACGACTAAATTTGTTAGTTAGGCCAATGTTTTACTTTACTCGCTCCCCCCTCCCCTCCCAACAACAAAATTGTGCCACCCTAGGCGACTACCTAGTTTGCCGAATGGTAAAGCCGATCCTGCTGGCAGTGTTGTTGGTATGATTACTGTAAGCGTCGTAATATATTAAACAACTGCTGTTATCAGTAAGACCTCTCTCGTTAAAACCTAGGATTTTATTTGTCGAATTCTGACCTCTGAACCCTCTTGACTCCTGCCAAGATTCTGCAAAGTGGCAACTTCATACGGAATCACGGTTGGGCACTTAGCGACTAGGCTGGGAAGGGTGGGGTGAGAAAGTGGTGGTACTGATCAAACACCTTTTTTTTTTAAATTTTAAATCCTTTCTCACCCCTCTCCACCCGCCCCCAAACAGTTCATACTCAAACAACCAAAGAACCGGTGTAAAGTTCAAAGGGTACAGGTTTTTAAAAACATTTTTACCTGCCGATAAACTCAGCCAACAAAGGAGAGAGGGGGGTAGGGAACGACATATTGAGTGAATTTTTTTTTAAGCCACGCCTTCATACACTGTGACCAATCAGAGAGGACAACTTTTTGTTTTTTTTCTTCCCTTAGTCTTTCATGGGTTTGCTAAGGTCACGGTGTTATCCATGCTTGTTTGTTTGTTTTATAATCCGACTGCTGTGTGTTCGTGGTTTCCTGGTAATTCTCTGAGTTACCGATTATTTGAAAAAGAGAAAAACCACACGTAGACAAATATGACTTGACAGCAAGTAGGCGGGTATTATACATTATAATCGTCGTCAACATTATTATGTTCCTTTGTGGTCCCTGTGGAGCATGCAGCTACCACTGTAAAGGTCCCTTTACACCAAACATTCACATGCTCTAGTAGCGGTGGTTTATGTAACAATTTGTTTGATATGATAAGGTTGACAGCCTCATGCACAACCTGACATTTGTGGCATTGTACTACAGCATGATACATTATCATAAGTGCATTGTTGTTACTCTGCAAAGAAACTGTAATCGAAAATCTGTTTAGAGATGTCAGGAACCTTGAACTGAATACTGCCTTTATTAGAGTCATTAATGTGAGTCTGAAGGCGAACGAGATGTCAGGAACCTTGAGCTGACTACTGCCTTTATTAGAGTCATTAATGTGAAAGTCTGAAGACGAACGAGATGTCAGGAACCTTGAGCTGAAATACTGCCTTTATTAGAGTCATTAATGTGAGTCTGAAGACGAACGAGATGTCAGGAACCTTGAGCTGATTACTGCCTTTATTAGAGTCATTAATGTGAAAGTCTGAAGACGAACGAGATGTCAGGAACCTTGAGCTGACTACTGCCTTTATTAGAGTCATAAATGTGAAAGTCTGAAGACGAATGAGATGTCAGGAACCTTGAGCTGACTACTGCCTTTATTAGAGTCATAAATGTGAAAGTCTGAAGACGAATGAGATGTCAGGAACCTTGAGCTGACTACTGCCTTTATTAGAGTCATAAATGTGAAAGTCTGAAGACGAACGAGATGTCAGGAACCTTGAGCTGACTACTGCCTTTATTAGAGTCATAAATGTGAAAGTCTGAAGACGAACGAGATGTCAGGAACCTTGAGCTGACTACTACTGCCTTTATTAGAGTCATAAATGTGAAAGTCTGAAGACGAACGAGATGTCAGGAACCTTGAGCTGACTACTGCCTTTATTAGAGTCATAAATGTGAAAGTCTGAAGACGAACGAGATGTCAGGAACCTTGAGCTGACTACTGCCTTTATTAGAGTCATTAATGTGAAAGTCTGAAGACGAACGAGATGTCAGGAACCTTGAGCTGACTACTGCCTTTATTAGAGTCATAAATGTGAAAGTCTGAAGACGAACGAGATGTCAGGAACCTTGAGCTGACTACTGCCTTTATTAGAGTCATTAATGTGAAAGTCTGAAGACGAACGAGATGTCAGGAACCTTGAGCTGACTACTGCCTTTATTAGAGTCATTAATGTGAAAGTCTGAAGACGAACGAGATGTCAGGAACCTTGAGCTGACTACTGCCTTTATTAGAGTCATTAATGTGAAAGTCTGAAGACGAACGAGATGTCAGGAACCTTGAGCTGACTACTGCCTTTATTAGAGTCATTAATGTGAAAGTCTGAAGACGAACGAGATGTCAGGAACCTTGAGCTGACTACTGCCTTTATTAGAGTCATTAATGTGAAAGTCTGAAGACGAACGAGATGTCAGGAACCTTGAGCTGACTACTGCCTTTATTAGAGTCATTAATGTGAAAGTCTGAAGACGAACGAGATGTCAGGAACCTTGAGCTGACTACTGCCTTTATTAGAGTCATTAATGTGAAAGTCTGAAGACGAACGAGATGTCAGGAACCTTGAGCTGACTACTGCCTTTATTAGAGTCATTAATGTGAAAGTCTGAAGACGAACGAGATGTCAGGAACCTTGAGCTGACTACTGCCTTTATTAGAGTCATTAATGTGAAAGTCTGAAGACGAACGAGATGTCAGGAACCTTGAGCTGACTACTGCCTTTATTAGAGTCATTAATGTGAAAGTCTGAAGACGAACGAGATGTCAGGAACCTTGAGCTGACTACTACCTTAATTAGAGTCATTAATGTGAAAGTCTGAAGACGAACGAGATGTCAGGAACCTTGAGCTGACTACTGCCTTTATTAGAGTCATTAATGTGAAAGTCTGAAGACGAACGAGATGTCAGGAACCTTGAGCTGACTACTGCCTTTATTAGAGTCATTAATGTGAAAGTCTGAAGACGAACGAGATGTCAGGAACCTTGAGCTGACTACTGCCTTTATTAGAGTCATTAATGTGAAAGTCTGAAGACGAACGAGATGTCAGGAACCTTGAGCTGACTACTGCCTTTATTAGAGTCATTAATGTGAAAGTCTGAAGACGAACGAGATGTCAGGAACCTTGAGCTGACTACTGCCTTTATTAGAGTCATAAATGTGGAAGTCTGAAGACGAACGAGATGTCAGGAACCTTGAGTTGACTGCTGCCTTTATTAGAGTCATAAATGTGGAAGTCTGAAGACGAACGAGATGTCAGGAACCTTGAGTTGACTACTGCCTTTATTAGAGTCATAAATGTGGAAGTCTGAAGACGAACGAGTTGTAAGTAACCTTGAGCTGACTACTGACTTTATTACAGTCATTAATGTGGAAGTCTGAAGACGAACGAGTTGTAAGTAACCTTGAGCTGACTACTGCCTTTATTAGAGTCATAAATGTGGAAGTCTGAAGACGAACGAGATGTCAGGAACCTTGAGCTGACTACAGACTTTATTAGAGTCATTAATGTGAAAGTCTGAAGGCGAATGTGATGTCAGGAATGTTGAGCTGACTACAGACTTTATTAGAGTCATTAATGTGAAAGTCTGAAGGCGAATGTGATGTCAGGAATGTTGAGCTGACTACAGACTTTATTAGAGTCATTAATGTGAAAGTCTGAAGGCGAACGAGATGTCAGGAACCTTGAGCTGACTACTGCCTTTATTAGTCATTAATGTGAAAGTCTGAAGACGAACGAGATGTCAGGAACCTTGAGCTGACTACTGCCTTTATTAGAGTCATAAATGTGAAAGTGTGAAGGCGAACGAGATGTCAGGAACCTTGAGCTGACTACTGCCTGTATTAGAGTCATTAATGTGAAAGTCTGAAGACGAACGAGATGTCAGGAACCTTGAGCTGACTACTGCCTTTATTAGAGTCATTAATGTGAAAGTCTGAAGGCGAACGAGATGTCAGGAACCTTGAGCTGACTACTGCCTGTATTAGAGTCATTAATGTGAAAGTCTGAAGGCGAACGAGGAAGAAGTAGAATACAATTTCATACTTACTCTCCGCTTGTCACCCACACCACCTGTCACGGGTTGCCTCCCCTGCTTTGCAGTAGTGGTCCTACAGTGGCCACAACTCAAGAGTATCTTAATGGGTCGTCAAAGGTGTCTACCTTCGCACAAGATTACTCTTGGCAGATATTGTAGACAGAAGTGCAATGACGCTTCTATCCTAAGGGAGTTTTCACAAGATAATTCGGAAGTCAAGAACCATGCGGCATAGGGCTGAGCAATGGTTAACTTATATCTGATCCGTCGCCTTTTGTGAAGAATTAAGCAATGTTTTTAGCCCGCTCAAGCCCCAGTTGGTGTAATCCAACGAAATTCCTCTTATAAGTAATGGCTCTATAGATGTAAATATATCTATGTATATATAGATGTATGTTTTAAAGAATCTTGCTCAAACGTTCGCTTTCATACATATAAAAACTGAATCGACTATGATTGTTTAGTTTTAAAACAACGTGTAACAAATTTAATCATGAATTAGTCTTTAACAGTTAAAATAAGGAGCGAATGATAAATGTTACTGTAAATACAAGTTTTCGTCACGGAGACGTAGGTGAGGATTAACAAAGTCCGCTGGTTTCGCTTTTTTTATACAAGAAAACTTAACTCTAGGTGAGTCCTGTCACCGTGGTTGTCGCCACTTCTTGGTGATGAGTGTGCTTCTCTCACGCGAGTGGCGTAGCAACTTCAGTACTTCGAACCGTCTGATAGCTTGTAACCACAAGTAGTCTTGTACCACGAACTTCTTCAGGCAAAAGAGAAAAACAAATGATTCTGCTAAGTACATTTTGTGGGCTGCCAATTAACAGGCGCATTCTCGCTGTGCACCCACCAATGTTAATTTCTCAGAAGAATTAAATTCCAGAGTACATAGTGTAGCTCAGGGAAGATGAATATAATTCACCATATTCCTTTGGGTATTAACTGGGAAAATTTGTCTGGACAGCGCGAATACTAGTTTGCCTGAGTTACAATTAACAAAGTGCATATACCTCACAAAATATTATACTTTTAGGCTCACGTGATGTAATCATCAGTCATCGCTGTTCCATTCGGAGTCTGGGGTCACCTCTGCTGTCGGTTTTCCGCACGACTAGCCAGAAGAAATCACCAGCGCTTGCTGTAGTGGTTTATGAATATACTAGTTTCATATGTTGATGTTGCCAGCCTCATAAATAACCACTTAGCAAGAAAACATGTCAAATTTACATTTGTAAAATAATTGTTACACTTACCCCAAAGTTTTGGGAATATACAATCTCCTCGCGCAGGTTAGAATGGACAGAGCAATTTAGGTTATATGCTCTCAAACCACCTGGTCTGGACATTTTGAATCCCTTCTATGACGGGTGAATCTGCGAAACACTTGGTCTGGGAAAGTTTCTCTTATGACGGGTGATCCAATTCCTAGGTTTCCAGTCTTGGTATTCAAAGTCCCGGTGTTAAGTCCTAATTCTAGTCAAGGGGAGTTTATCTGTAAAATACTTGTAAGTACAGGCCGGATCTTTGTTATCTCCCTTGAGTAGCTACTTATTGGATCGCGAATGTTCTCGAACCTTCTAGATGAGTTGAGTTCACGGCTCAGCGGTGTTTTTGCGTGGGAATGAGATTTCTTTTTACTGAGCTATTTTTTAGGCGGGGAAATTTTTCGTGACATTCGAATGCGGAGATAGCTGAGAGAAGGGACTGACGATTATGGTCAGTGTGTCCCAATATGGAGAATAGTTTTGGTGAAAGGGATTTTGATATTGCCTAAGATTTTTCATAAAGCCGTGGATATAAAGGCTGATATATGTATTCTGCGGAATGTACATTGTTAAAGATTTTTCGGGCCTGGGATTATAGGCCGTTATGTGTTGATATCTCCGATGAGGGAGATTTGTGAAGGTCGACAGATTATTATTATAGGGAAGGTGTTTTTCTCCCATGAGTTATGTTGAGTCTGACGATACAGACATTATTGTACTGCGATATAGGCAGTTCCCTTTGCTGTAGGGATAATTTGGACCAGGAAAATTTATCATTATGAACTGCTGTATTTATGCAGCTGTTGTGCCTGGGATTGTGTATGCTATGCACTTAACTACCTATGGATTTGGTGCTTATGAGATGTATCCTATTTTGCTGTGTACTGTACCTGTGACAATGTATTTAGTGATGTCCTCGTGACTGCGGAGTATTAAACAGTGTAGAACGATTAGGAGTTTCAACCTTTTCCTGACTCCTACATGTGCGTTGGTGTGTGTGAATATTGTTGACTTACGTTAGAACTACATGCATTCGCGTTCTCTGATGTCTGTACACCCACACACCTGGTCGGCCACCTGTAAGCCCGACGAATGCTGATGTGCCTTCATCAGCGCACCTATCATAACAGAACATTTACCATCCTTTCTGAACCACCACAGTTCTACTCCATTATTAGCTGTATGTACCCGGCGTTGCCCGGAAGTCTCTCACCCTTCAACAGCTCAAGAGTTATCAGTGCAAAGAGTTTATCAGTGGTGAGCCAGCATTTTGGGGCGTTACCAACTATTGAGGAGTCTACTATACAAGTTGTCCAACTCAAGACTTGCAGTGTTCCAGCCAACTTATGATGTCAAGCCAAGTCTCACAGTGTTCCCTGTACGAGTTGTAAGTACCACAAGTCAAGACTATACGTCAGATCCCCCTCTGAATTGGATTGTCTATTGTCGGATTGCAAGCTACAAAGGAAGTTCTAATTCGGAGTTCCAGTGTCGAGCACCTTTGGACTTCTTCACACGGGATTAGCTGTGTTCATCGTTGTTGCTGTTGTGGAGGCCAGGATTTCTCATTGTTGAAGATAAGTGGCTGTTTGTTTTTGTAAACTGTATGTGTCACTGTATAGTTAGTTAAGCCTTCCTCAGTACATAAACTATTTATATTCCTTGTTTTCCATGTTATATGTTTCCATGTTTTATATGTCATATTTCAGCGGGCAGGTTGGGTGGAGACTTTCGTAGGATATATCGCACTTCACCGAGGGCCTACGAAAGCGTTCTGTAGGGACACTATTGCGAATTTCCCGCAGTGGAAATTTCCAGCGATTTGTTTTTTTGCTGACGTATTTCAGTCCACTGTGTTTGGTCTTTCGTGATATCATTGTTTAGGTGTGACGAGATGTCTTAGTGTTGTTTTCGTTATATTTTCTTCTGTTCTTTAGTTCTTGATTAATTTGCTTGTGGGTGTCTTCCTCCCCTTTCTATCTTTGAGTTATATTCGTTTATACACTGTTTTGTCATTGGTATTGTATCCTATTCGCAGCTGTCGTTGCATGCTTTGCAATATTTTTTTCACTTTATTTCTACTTTTTTACTTCAGTTGATTCCTGCGATCGTTGTCATTTGTTCTTTATATCTTATCTTTGTCTTTCTTGTTTGTATTATCCATTTTGTTATACACTGTCAATATTATAATGCACAATAGATATATAGGTGATTAATTAAATTATTAAAAGTTAAGGTAATTATACAGGTTCTAGATTAAGGACTTGTCACCCACTGAGTTTGGATAAAGTGAGTTTCTCAAGTAATATATTTACACAAGGTATTTATCTCATATAATCCAGCATAATGGCTACTTTGGATTATTTCACTGAACAAGGGAGATCCCTTGGAATGACTAATGAGGAAGTAAAAGACTTCGCACTTGTTGAATATGCCAAGGCGCAGAAGGCTGAAGAAAAGAAACAGAAAATGGAAACTGAGAGACAGAAAGTGGAAGCTGAAAATATAAAATTGCAGATGCAGGCAGATGGGAGAAAATTTACAATGCAAATGGAAGAGAAGAAATTAGAAGCTGAAGAGAGAAAAATTCAACATCAAAGAGAGGCTAAAGATAGAAAAATGCAACTGCAAATGGAGGCTGAAAAATAGAAATTAGAAGCTGAAGAGAGAAAACAGAAATTAGAAGCTGAAGAGAGAAAAATTCAACAGCAAAGAGAGGCTGAAGATAGAAAAATGCAAATGCAAATGGAGGAGAAAAAGCTTCAGATGCAAGCTGAAGAAAACCAAAGACTCCACGAGCACAAATTGGCAGCTATGGAGCTGGAGAAAATAAAGGTAGTGAATATGGGTAATACACAAAATGGGACAAACAATCAAACAACTGCTAATAAGGCAAATACTAAATCTCATGATATTAAATTGCCTGTTTTCAACTCTGACTGCGACGATATTTTATTATATCTAAATAGATTTGAACTTTCATGCGAATCTCATAAGATAGACAAGTCAGGATATTGTAAGCAACTTATGAAGATACTTAAGGGTGAAGCTTTGAATACTATAAGTATGTTAGAAGGTTCTGACAAAAATAACTATGATGTTGCCAGAGCAGCCTTATTAAAAAAATACCAACTAGATGAAGAAGGTTATCGCCTACGCTTTAAGTCTCTATTGCCGGAGACAGGGAAAGATTTTTCAGACTTTATATCAAATATCCGCCTTACGTTTTCACGTTGGGTTGAACTTTCAAAAACGGAGCACACATATGAAGCCCTTATGGACTTATTGCTTCGTGACAAAGTCATGTCGTCAGTGAATAAATCTTTTCTTTCCTTTCTACATGAGCGAAAACCCCCAAATTTGAAATACATGGAACAATACTATTGCCAATATGTCACGGCACATCCAAATGTAACAGTAAGCAATTCTAAAGTCGAAGAAGTTTTACCCGTGGCTTCAGCAATACCACATGATCCTAATTGGCGCCGTAGACCTCAAAGTGCTGATCGAAATTTTGGTAGGAGAGATAATCGTAATTTTGGACAGAACCAAAGGGGTCCATCACGTAACGATTCTCCTTCTTCAAGAAACTGGAGACAATTTAACGGTCCTCAACATTTTAGTCCAAACAATTATGAAAATTTTGGGACGGGTAACTACAATAGAGGTTATCAACCTTATAATAATTTTTCTCAGAGACAGCAAAACCCATCAAATAGATATTTTGATCAAAGGGGAAATGGCAATCGCAACTATGCTAACTGGGGTTCAAATCAGAACAATAGTTTCAATAGAGAAAATAACAATGCTTCCAATAGAGATAATAGCCGCAAAAGATCGCGATATGACAGTACATCTCTAAATAATAGGTCGTATCGCCAGGCTAACTCTGCTCAACAAGAATCCCAGGTTGTTAATGATCAAGGTAACAATAATAATAGTGTCTCTAATGTTGCTTGCTCTGCTTTCGATTTCGAGAGAGCATATCAATGCCCGGAGTGCACAACTTTGTTCCAACCTACAGCTATAACTACCCTGAGTTGAGGTCATCCTCTACCCGCTCTTCCTGCTGCAGCTGCGCATGACAGAAGAGGGTCTCTTTTCTACATAAGGGTTTTTTGAATAATAATCCCGTTTCGGTTCTATTTGATTCTGGGTGCACAACTGTTGAGAGTAGACAGTCTCTAGTCCATCCATCTTGCGCAACAGGTAAAATGGTGAAATGTGTGACATTCGGTGGGACAGTTGAGACTCTTCCGACTGCCATAGTCCACATTGCCACACCGTTTTTCACTGGTTATATACACGCATGTTTGCTCAGAGCACCTATCACCGACCTTACTGTCAGACAGATACATGGTGTAAAGGTGAGTAAATAATAAATAATAAATTCTTTAAGCGCCAAACACGGCGCATAAGGCAGAAACCAGTGCTCTCCAGGTTGTTCGTTGTGACGCCACTCCTCTTAGCTCTTGCACATTATTTAGGCCCAACGTTCTTCCTTCTCTTATTATTGTTCTTCTGAGTGTTTCTTTTGGTCTTCCTTTTTTCCGCTTACCCTCAGGAACCCAAGTGAGCGCCTGTAGTGGTATTCTGTTGTTTTGCATTCGTAGGACATGACCGATATATGACCATCGTCTTTTCCTTATATAGTCGGAGACATATTTCTGCCTAGAGTCTTCTCTTATTTGTCGATTAGTCTTGAATTCTTTCCAACTGATGTTCATGAGTTTTCTAAGACATTTGTTCTCGAATGTATTCAGCTTGTTCTCCAATGATTTTGTTATTTTCCAACTCTCACAGCCGTATGTTAACACTGAGATAACATTTGAATTAAACAGACGAAGCTTGGTATGTATATTCAAATATCGTAATTTCCAAATGTTAGATAATCTATTGAAGGCGCTAGCTGCCAAAGCAATTCTAGTATGGATTTCTCTTGTTGTGTCACCATCCTGAGTCATTTTACTGCCTAAATAATTGAAACTTTCAACTTTCTGTAGTTTTTCCCCGTTCAAGATGATATCAAAGGTCTCGTTAGAAAAGTTCATAGCTTTAGTTTTAGAGGCATTTATGTGGAGACCAATTTTAACCGAGAGATGACACAAATTATTTATTGCTTCTTGGGATTGTCTTGGTGTTGAACTTAAGAATGCTACATCATCTGCGAAATCCAGGTCCCCCAGGAATTTTCCATTTGTCCATTTTATACCCAATTGTTCATTGTGGGTATAGTTTCTCATAACCCAATCAATAGCTATTCCCAAAAGCAGTGGTGACATAATACAGCTTTGTTTCACCCCTGTTTTCTACTGTAAACCATTCTGTATTCCCTTTATTTGTTCTAACACAACATCTTGCATTGTCATATAGCGCTTTGATTATATTCACATATTTTGTTGGAAAACCATAGATTGTAAGTATCTTCCACAATGATGGGCGGTGTAGACTATCAAAGGCTTTTTGAAAATCGACGAAGGTGATAATAAGTGGCGATTGCCTTTCCACTGATTCTTCTATAATTGTTCTTAGTGTGAATATTTGATCAATACATGATCGTTTCGGCCTGAAACCCGCTTGTTCTTCTCTGATCTTTTCGTCAGCATGCAATTTAAGTCTTTCTAACATCATGCAACATAATAATTTTCCAGGTACTGATAATAGAGATATACCACGCCAGTTATTACAGTCTGATAGATCACCTTTCTTCGGTAACTTTACAATAATACTGTCTTTCCATTGTTGTGGTGGTTGTTCTTCTCTCCATACTTCATTTATAATATCTAAAATTCTCAAGAGGTTGTTGTCATTAACTGCTTTAATCATTTCCCCTGAAATTTCGTCAACTCCAGCAGCTTTAAAATTTTTTAATCTTTTAACGGCTTGTTTGATCTCGTCCAGCGTGAATTCATCGCAAGTTATTGGCAAGGTGGTTGTGGGTGTTTCATTATTAAAATCAGGTGTTACTGTTGGTGGTGGTCTGTTTAGCACCTCCATGAAGTGCTCAGCCCATCTCTTCATTTGTTCTTTTTCTGTTGGTATTGAATTCCCTAATTTACTTTTAACAGGTGTTTCCATAGCAGTAGGCTGGTGACATAGTTGTTTTGTAATTTGATAAAGGCACCTACTATTACCAGTTCTTGCAGCATTTTCAGCTTCTACGGCCAGTTCATTGATGAAATGTCTTTTATCTCTTCGAGTTTTTGTCTTCACTTCTTTATTTAACAAGTTATAAGTTAGTTTGCAAGATTCAACTGCATTATGTGTACTTGCCGCTAGTAGTTTAAGTTTTGCTGTTTTCCTTTCTTGTATTTTATCCCAAGTATCTTCTCTCATCCATTTTTTCTTTTTATGTACTAGGTATCCGGTGGTCGCTACAGCTGCTTCTGTCATTGCTGTTCTCAGTTGTTCCCATTTAGTATCGATTGTCTTGGTGGTGATATCATTTTCAATTTTGCCTAAAGCATCGAAATAGTTGTTCATTTTGACATTATATTCCTTCTTTATATCATTTGATTGCAGTCTGTGTACATCTATTCTTCTATTTTTATTCGGTTGGTATAACTTCTTCAGTTTAATTTTCATTTTAGCTATGCAGAGGTTATGATCGCTTCCGATCTCTGCACCTCTGTATGCTCTGACGTCTTGAACTGATGAGCGAAATTTAGCGCTTATGCAGAAGTGATCTATCTGGTTCTTAGTTCTGCCATCAGGTGAATTCCATGTTATCTTGTGGATATTCTTATGTGGAAAGATGGTGTCTGCCACAACAAGGTTTGATATTTCACAAAGTTCTAGAAGTCTTTCGCCATTTTGATTCATACAGCCTATGCCATGAGTACCGAGATATCTTTGTACTCCATCGTTGTTGTCACCTACTTTGGCGTTAAAATCACCCATGACTGCTATTATGTCATGCTTGGGTATTGTGTTGATGGTACTTAGAAGTGCTTCATAGAAGTCATCTTTTGTGGTATCAAGAGCGTCGTTAGTTGGTGCATAACATTGTACAATTGAGAGCTTGAAAAATCGTGTCTGAAATCTAGCTAATATTAGCCTCTCATTGATAGGTACCCAGCTGATAAGCGATGCTGCTGCTTTCTGTGTCATTAGGATGGCTACTCCCTCTGTGTGACGATTATCATTACTACCAGAGTATATAATTTGCTTTTTTTCTTCTGAAATATATTTTATGCCCTTCCCCGTCCATCTACACTCGCTGACACCCAATAAGTCCAACTTATAATTATCCATTTCTTTAATTACTTCTTCCAATTTTCCGTCTTGATACATAGTTCTTACATTCCAGTATCCAATTTTAGAAATCTCCTTAGCCCCCAAGATATTAGAGTGAGTCATGTTTATTGTCGAGCCTGGTTCTGTTTCGGTAACAATAGCTTGTTTTACGATAGTGAATTGTTAACTCACTGATCAACCCTCCGATCCAACCGACCGATTCGAGGGTTTCGAGGTCAGTTATAGGAAAATATCTACACCACTAGATACTCTGGTGTATCTTTTATTCTATAATTTAACATAACATGGTGATATCCATCGAAATATACACATTCCTGATGTTTTTCTTTCGGCGTCTAAGGTGAGAAACGAATTTCACCTCCATCTTGGAAGGGTAGATAACTCCTAAAAAGGTGAAAGGTGAGTACGCCGGTACAAATTGCTGCTTGGGAACGGCAACATAATCTTACTGCCGCCACTGTGCCAGAATCTTTTCACCAGGTACATTCTGCTAACGTGATACATTCTGCTAATTTCGTGCAATCTTGCAGCATTGATGATACTATTGTTCATCATACTAAATGGAGTGCTTCTTTTAGCCCAGTTCGACATACCCCAGTAAGTCGCAAATCTAACTTTGATTCTTCTTTAACTACTATTATAGAAGAAGATCCTTCGATTTTGTCTGACACTGACACTTACTCTATTGCTATGACTGAATCTATATCCAGTCACGTTGATTGCAACTCCTTTATTGCAACGACGAGCGTTTTCTCTGCTACATGTACGAACTTAATTGTTAGTACATATCTATACCTTATGAGTTTCTTTACTTTTCCTACTGGGCCGGTTAGCTCAGTATCTTCGTCTTTTACGACTTTTTGTCGTACTTACTGCTTTTCATTTTAACTTCGACTTAGGTCCAAGTTTACTAATGTCTGGTTTTGCATCTTTATTGTATGCTTCTTGTTTTTCTCTTTGCCCAGTATACAGGCTATGACGTCAGTTCAGCCTTTAGGATGTACGCATTTGTCTACTGCATTTCTTTGGTCTTGCGCAAAATTTCAGATTGTCAGCCATTATGACACTCTTAGTCATCATTACCATCTTCTGCACTTGCCTTTTGACGTGGGTATTATGTGTATATTCACGACTTTTTCTATACATCTTTGCACACTGCTATATTTCTCGAACACTTTTATGTCCCTGGTTAATTCGGGATTTTTCTTTAGTATGAGCTTCTTTCTCTGTTAACTTTTCGTGTGTAACGGAGGAAGGTTTGATTATCACCATACAGGGGCCGGAAGTTTACACAGCCACAGTTGGTAGGTTTACTGTAGAAGTAGCTGTTGTATATCATAAAATTCTACTTTTATCAAACAGAGATTTTCGTTTGTATTTTTTCCACAGCGTATGCTTTACCATGAGAGTCTCAGCTACTCTATTATATGTTTGAGATGTTTACCGTTGGAATTTTTGACAAGAATTGCCATTTCTGTGGAACCAGTTTGTCGCCGCTCTAGATGTTTTTGGGTTTCTGACTGACAGGATGCTCCTGGATCATTAGAATTTGTCATCTTAGATATATGTAACTTGTTGGAGATAACTGATGATATTGTATATTAGTATAGTATAGCGAATTAGATATATTTATATTAGGATATGATGTAACTCCTTTATGATAATATGTTGGTTCATCGATATGCACCATTGCATTACTATATTGTTCATATACTACTGTGTTTTGAAATGATGAACGTATTACTATGGTAATGATTCTACTATATTGTACTTTTTGAGAAATATGAAGACATGAGAGAATGTTTTTTTTTCTGGCATTGTAATATTTTTCTTTGCCCGGCGCGTGATTGTGCGCTAGGGGATAACTGTGTACGATATTGGTACTTTGGGAAGATTTTTTTTTCTGAGGTGGTGGTGTATTTTGTCCTCACCCGACGCTTGATGGTGCGTCACCTATAGCTATGTATAATGGTGTTGTTTATTTTGATATCCATTATGTGCTCATTATTTGTTACTCCATGAGCGTATTAAGTTGGTTGTCATGCACATCAGGCTATTTTTTTTACATAATAACTAATTACTTATTCTTTGATTTAGATTGTCATTGTTTTTTTGTAATGGATGCTAATGTACTATAACGGTGTTCATTTATACAATGCATTGTTTTATGTAATTGTTTTTCCTTGATATATCATTGTTTTCTTTATTCATGTAGCATGGCTTTCTTTCTTTACTACTCATTCCTCTTGTATTTCATCTGTTCTTTTCACTTTTTATTTTGATGTCATGGCTAGTCTATACGTCATATATCTGCATATTCCTTTGAAGTTGATGTACTTCGTATGCTTATCTCTTTACTTTTCTATACTTCACTTCGTTTGTACTTTACACGTACTTCTATCCTTTTTTAGTTCATGTTGTAAACATGACTTTGCATAGTATGATCCTTATGTGTAGAGACTAGCAATTTATCGACCTCTATATTTTTCATTGATGCATTTTGTAAAAAAAAAAATTATTTTATCATTCTCCCACCCCCCGGGGGGAGGGGGTTGTAGACTGTTAAGTCCTAATTCTAGTCAAGGGGAGTTTATCTGTAACATACTTGTAAGTACAGGCCGGATCTTTGTTATCTCCCTTGAGTAGCTACTTATTGGATCGCGAATGTTCTCGAACCTTCTAGACGAGTTGAGTTCACGGCTCAGCGGTGTTTTTGCGTGGGGATGAGATTTCTTTATACTGAGCTTTTTTTTAGGCGGGGAAATTTTTCGTGACATTCGAATGCGGAGATAGCTGAGAGAAGGGACTGACGATTATGGTCAGTGTGTCCCGATATGGAGAATAGTTTTGGTGAAAGGGATTTTAATATTGCCTAAGATTTTTCATAAAGCCGTGGATATAAAGGCTGATATATGTATTCTGCAGAATGTACATTGTTAAAGATTTTTCGGGCCTGAGATTATAGGTCGTTATGTGTTGATATCTCCGATGAGGGAGATTTGTGAAGGTCGACAGATTATTATTATAGGGAAGGTGTTTTTCTCCCATGAGTTATGTTGAGTCTGGCGATACAGACATTATTGTACTGCGATATAGGCAGTTCCCTTTGCTGTAGGAATAATTTGGACCAGGAAACTTTATCATTATGAACTGCTGTATTTATGCAGCTGTTGTGCCTGGGATTGTGTATGCTATGCACTTAACTACCTATGGATTTGGTGCTTATGAGATGTGTCCTATTTTGCTGTGTACTGTACCTGTGACAATGTATTTATTGATGTCCTCGTGACTGCGGAGTATTAAACAGTGTAGAACGATTAGGAGTTTCAACCTTTTCCTGACTCCTACATATGCGTTGGTGTGTGTGAATATTGTTGACTTACGTTAGAACTACATGCATTCGCGTTCTCTGATGTCTGTACACCCACACACCTGGTCGGCCACCTGTAAGCCCGACGAATGCTGATGTGCCTTCATCAGCGCACCTATCATAACAGAACATTTACCATCCTTTCTGAACCACCACAGTTCTACTCCATTATTAGCTGTAAGTACCCGGCGTTGCCCGGAAGTCTCTCACCCTTCAACAGCTCAAGAGTTATCAGTGCAAAGAGTTTATCACCTGGTCCCTTAAGTTTTTCAGTCTCTGTATTTATAAAGGCGGGCTTACTTTTAAGGTTTTAAGTTTCCCAGATACTTCGATCCGTCACTTATAAAATAGAAATTCTAAGTCCGATGTCTCACTGGCTTCTGGAAGTCGCTAGTTTGAAGTTGCGAAACTGTCTGTTTTCTGTGTCTCTGATTTCGCTAGATTATATTTCCAGTTTCCAGTTCAGATCACAGATGGTTTTTCCGCCGAGTTGTGATGGTATTGCTTCCCCTGCTTTGCAGTAATGGTCTAACAGTGGCCAAAACTCAAGAGTATCTAATATGGGCTTCAAAGGTGTCTACCTTCGCACAAGATTACTCTTTGTAGAGATGTAGATAGAAGGGGAATGGCACTTCTATCACAAAGGGAGTCTTCACAAGATATTCAGAAAAGCGAAAACAATGCTGCTTTGGCTGTGTGGTGGGTTTTGATGTTAAAAGAGTGAAATATTACTTGTCTACAGATTGAGATCAAGTATGCAAGTCCCTGAGTCTAATAGTTGAAGATGATGTTCTCAGGGTACCTGTCTGCTACCAACCTACGACCTCAAACTGCGATAAATTTTGAGTCTATTTTATATTCTGGTGTCTGTTGTTTATATGGCTTGATGTCTAGGGTAATGCAAAATGTAATGGTGAGTGTATGACAACAAACACAACTTAACTCATTGAAAAGGGATTAAATAAGTCATTGGTTAAAGTTAGAATAGTATGTTGCAATTTTTAATTTCCTGTACCTCAAATTTTTTTTGGTACAGGAATGTTTAAAACTCAAAATGGAATGGAAATATATATTTACAGTTTTAATTAAGTCTAAAGGACAACTTGTCCTTAAATGTCAAGCTGTAAATGTTTATAACATGGAATTCCCTGATGAAGCACTAGATCCTATGACTGGTCACGATTATGAGGAACGACTTTTCTCATCACTTCCTAAAACTGTTTTATTGCAATAGTGGAGAGTTAATGTTAAATGAACACTCATTAAGCCCGTAGAAGGTTTGGCTTAACTGAATTTCCTTGAGCAATAGTTGATGACCGTCTCAACAACAGTACATTCGTCACGACAGTGAGACCTGGAGACTGCTTCAGCACTCTTGCTTCAGAATATAGGCAAATAAACACTGTTGCCTCGAACTCTGCAGCTCCAGTATTACTTTGTGGCACACTGAGTGTCATAGGATGTAACCCTGCAATAAGAGGATTAAGGCCTCCTAAGTACTTTATACATAAATCTCTCCACAACTAACAATTACACATCATTAAACAGTTTAAGATCAGCTTGCTGTGCTAAACAAATAGCTATCGTCCCTATCTTATACTGTGACTGCTTCATACTCAGGTAATGTTCAAAATCATCAGTTTTATACATTCCTTTCATAGGAATTGTGGTGAAGTGGGATGTTATAAATATTTATAGGGGACTTAGTGTACTGACTGAGATCAGCTGTGAAGGTATCTATATCTATTAAGAGTAGTGTATTATAGATAACCTTACTTGCTACCACATATCTATATATCTCAGTCAGAATTATTCTGGAATAATGTGATGACTACGTTATGTGTCTAGGGTATGTGTATGATGAAGTGTAAGTCACAACAACAGACAGATAAACAATTTAATTTAATCCACTACTCTTGACAACACTGTGACACTCACATACATATAACACTCTATGAGAATATCTTAAAGGAGTCACTGATAACTTTTCAAATAACAATATGTATTCATTGCTATCATACAGGTATATGTGTCCTGATTCAAATACAAAGGAACCAGGAATCACAATCAATTTTAATTACAAGTTATGTACAGAATGTATCAATATGAATATTGTGGTGACATATATTATTAAAAATATCCTATGTGTGTCAGTTGTGTAGTGGCAATATGAGGTAATACTGGTTTTGTTTTGTTCAAGCTCTGTTGGTATTTGTCATCATGACTTCAATAGTTTGTCTTTAGGGACTAGTATTGGAGATGTTCTCAGTTCCTGATATTAAGACAATTAAATTCCCCTCTTAATGTTATTTTTACAAAGTCATTTCAAGATGAGGGGACATAATGTTGAGCTCAGCTGGCCAAATCAGCTTATCTTGCGTGATGGCGGCAGGAAAGGACTCCTCTGCTCGAATTCTCCCCTGGGCTCAGGAGACACCTCACTGATAGCTAAATGGACCAAGGAGTATGCTGTCTGACTCTGGATTCAGCAAAGCTCTGACCAGGTGCAGCTCAATACCATCAATACCACGGTCCCTGAAATCAAGAAGGATGTACCTTCTACTTCATAACTAACTTATACTCTCTTTTTACACTGATCACAACACATCACAAACATTGAGTTCAGAGCGTTAGGCCAACTATCAGCTTCATGTGAAATACTTTATTCCAGTATTAACCTCCTTAATGGTTACCACGCCTCTGCCATTCCAGCATTATTTCTTTCTAGTCAATCATCCAGGTGTCAGTGTACTATTTGGCCATTCCATGCCGTTTTACTTTCCTCCGACACCCTCTGTTCAGGCTGGAGCATTATAGGCTTTATCTCCTGTTTGCCACTGAACTACACATATATATACAGGCATAAATTAACAATTCACATTCAATTTTCATTAAAAGATACTGAATGGTTCAAGCTTACCACAATTCATAGAATAAACACAGATACGTTGATTAGCAATGAATTCTGGCACATTTACTGGCACAAATTCCCATCTGCTTATGTTCCAGGCTTTTATTTAGCAAAAATATGAGCTGGCTTCAACGCACTGTTGCTTTATCAAGCTTATTTAAACAAGTGGTTTCGAACTAACGCTCCTAAGTGATTATATCAGCGAGTCTGGCCAATCGAGCCACGTTTCGACAAGTGTTTGAAAAAAATGTTACCTTCCTACGTCTCCCTAACAACCAAGATAGTATTTATAGCCCGACCAATCGTGGTTAGTCTTTCATTTGTTGCGCTCCAATCAATTTGGAGTTTACATGGTAGGCTATTTCTGTAACGTAAGGTTTTTTCAAACACGTTATAAAAAAAAATTTTATGAGCAGAAATGATTTCATGTTGTCAGGCATCCCCACTATTTTATTTTGGTTATAATTTATTAATTCCTGGACTATTTGCGTAACGTTTTACATATTCTTTGTCAGCAAGCCCTAAGGAACCCAAATATCAAAATTTAAAAGAGCTACGTGGCTGCGTTCAAAATATGCAATTTCTTCTACCTCCTGTTTCGAAGATGTGCTGTCTGGGTACTGTAATGTTTTCAAACGTAAACCCATCTATTGTCATCTTTCCTTATAAGCGTTTTTCAGGATTTTAAAACCTAACTCTGGGATGGGTAATGTATTTTATCACTGTCCGTCTGAAAAAAAGTTAGTGCATGTAGCCTTACACGCGTGATAGTAGTAATTGTGTATCGCGCGACGCGTGTTTAATTTTGCATGCGTTCCCGATTTCATTCGCCCCTCTCTCTCTTTCTACTTGAGTCCATCTGTTCGTTCGTTTTGGTAACGTAATATAATTAATGTTAGGATTAATTTAGGTCATTACGCAGGGTGCCTCTCAATGTTTTTCCAAGAAATACAGCACACGTTTCATTGAAGAAAGCGGGTAATAATACAGTAAGCTTTTACTATCAACGTGAAAGCGTTACAATTTGCAGACGAAGCAGAAAACAAGGGGGATTTCGAGTACCTTCTTGTGACAGCACTGTTATTTTACCATTGCTCTTTTCTTTATTAATTTTATTTGTTAGGCTTCATATTTACCTAATAATTTATATATGTGGATTAGAATATTCCACGACACCTCCCCTCTTAAAACAGACATTATATGTCAGTCCTTTATTCTATATACACATAGAGAAATTTATTATTATTTCTGGGGTTTACGGTGATTCTCATCACACGGATGGCGGCTTAAAAAATCCGCTCCCAAATTTGTTTTTCCAGATATATACTCAATGCTAAAATTATATGGAGCCAGAAGTAAAGACCATCGGAGTAACCTAGAGTTCTCATGCTTAGCCTGTGCTAGAAACGATAAAGGTTTGTGGTCTGTTTGCAACTTAAATGCCTTCCCATATAGATAAATATTGAATTTCTTTATCGCCCATATTACTGCAAGACATTCTTTTTCGCTAGTTGAGTAGTTGATTTCAGCTTTATTCAACTTTCTGCTAGCATATGCCACTGGGCTTAATTCCCCATCCAATGCATCTGATTTCTGTAGTAGAGTTGCTCCTAGCCCAATATTACTTGCATCCGTCCTTACTATGAATTCTTGACTTAAGTCAGGTAATTTCAAAATAGGTTTACTTGTGAGCTTTTCCTTCAACTCTTGGTAAGTCATTTCACATTGTGGTGTCCATGTAATGCGATCTGGATGTCCTTTACGTGTCAATTCAGTTAACGGTGCACATATGGAATTAAAGTTTTTGATATACTTCTGGTAGAAACCACATAATGAGACAAAGGATCTCACGTCCTTCTTGGTTTGTGGTCTCGGGGCTTTCTGTAGTTTCTCTAAATTCTTTGGGTCAGGGGTCATGTTTCCCTGATAAACTGTGTGTCCCAAAAATTCCAATTCTTTACATCCAACGCAACATTTGGTTGGTCGGGCTGTTAAATTTGCCTCCCTAAGTCGATTAAACAGCATGTTCAGAGAGTCAATGTGTTCCTCAAATGTTTCTGTTGCTATAAGGATATCATCCATAAAATTTGTTATACAGGGATTATTCAGAGGATCCAATAATTTTCTCATCATTCTAGAGAAGACACTAGGCGCATTCTTCAATCCAAATGGCAATCTATTAAACTCATAGTGTCCTTCTGAGGTACTAAAAGCTAGGTATGGTCTAACCTCAGGCTTTACTGGAATCTGATAGTATCCTTTACTCAGATCCACTTTTGAGAAATATTTAGCTTTATTTAGTCTGGCAAACAGCTGATTTGTATCCGGCAATGGATCCACCTGTCCTTCTGTAATAGCATTCAGTCTCCTGTAATCTATACAGAGTCTATGTTCTCCAGAGGGCTTCCTTAAGAGTACAACACCGGAACTATACGAAGACTCACTGTGCGAAATAATTCCTTCCTTCAACAGATAGTCTATCTCTTCCTTCAAAGCTTTCTCCTTAGCAAACGGAATCGAATATGGTTTCATACAGACAGGTGTGGGGTCTATCAGTTTCATATCATATTCCAATAGGTTTGTATGCCCTGGTCGGTCTGTTAACACCTCTGCATGATTATTTAGAACCTGTTGCACTCTCTCTTTCTGAGTTTTCGTTAAATGTGTACTGATTTTCACCTGTGCTGCTGTCTCACAGGGGTGTAATGGATATTCAAATGATGAAAGTGGTTCCTTTTTCATCTCCATGGCGATGAACAAGGTCAACAAGTGTGTCTCTTCCTGATGTTCTCTTTCCAAATATTTCTTCAGGAGATTCACATGATAGATTTTTTCTTTCCCCTTCTTATCTATCTTATAATTTGTTCTAGACACCTTCTCTAAAACTGTATATGGACCCTGCCATCCAATTTGTAACTTATTCTGACTCCCGGGCAAAAGAAGCAGTACTTTCTCTCCCACAGCCAAATTTCTGTCTTTCGCCTTCCTGTTATAATATGCAGCATGTTTCTTCCTGGCTTGTTTCAAATTTTCATTGGCAAGTTTCCAGCCAGTTTTTAACCGAGTGGTCAGCTCATTCACATATTGGTATGAAGATGTAATGTTTTCCTCTGCCTTTTCATCAGTCCACGTTCTTAACATAGCTACATATGGACCTTTAATTGTGTGGACCTATTTGTCCATGCACCGGTATGGTCTCTTCCACTCGAAGCTCTATAGTGATGATTTTTCTTCCCAGAATTTTCATTCACAAAACGACCGCTACCAATTTTTCTTTTGGGGCTTTCTCCCCACTTAAAATTCTTGATGAGAGATTTCCTCTCTACATCCTCTTCCTCCAGTTTGTTGAAGTCCGATTGAGGGATTGTCGGCTTATCCTGGGGTAAGACATCTTTTTGCACTCTCCGCATAGTGGCCATTGTAAAACAGTTAAGTGAAGCTTGTCCGTGAAAAGGGGCTTCCCATTCCATTTGGTCCACTTTATCAAATTTATTTTTCTTTTTATTATCAGGCCTAATTTTGCCTCGGGGCGTGTCCAGGTCCTGATCAATGTTCCCACTTGTGGGTGTTCCCTCATGTGCTATGCTACACCTTTCTACAAAATTCTCAATGTCCCATCTTGCTTTGGGCCAATAATAATTGTGAGCCACCTTTTGAATGATGGTACCTATCTTCTCATGGTCCCCATCTGGTTTCACATGTAGGCTCCTTATTAAGTCTGCCCTATATCTTTTTGGAAGAACCAGCTGTCCCTGACCTTTGGATCTAGCTCCAGTCTTCCTATACATCAACTTGTTTTTCATGTAAAAATCTCCCTTGCCTGGAGTTGTATGACAAGTTGACAATTTTCTGAAACAAGGCTTGAGTGTTTTATCCCCAGCCTGTGCCTTCCTCATCTCTTCTGGAGTGGTATCCAACATAATATCCTCCTCCTGTCTTGAGGTCGACCTGACCTGAAGGGTTGCCATATACACAGGTTTCCTTCTGCAACGGTCAGTGTCATGATTGTCCATCTGTCAATTCTTACACCACCTTTTTCCTTGGTTGAAAGATTTTCTTTCATCATATTTCCTTTCATCGAATTGTGGGAATTTATTTTTATTTTCATACCGTGGCCTATCAAACTGGTGCTTACCTTTGTTTTGATCCCTAGGATCAAATTTATTAAAGTTCTGTGGTGCCCTAAAGTTATCCACTTGTTTCTTTTTATTACCTGTTACCTCTGCTTGAGCTGCTTGATACCTTTCAGCAACATTTAGCAACTCACCCAGCCTCTCTGCACCTTGTTCCATGAGAAACTTTCTCAGGTCTGGAGCCATGGACTCTCTTAATTGCTCTATAAGGACCATTTCCTTAAGATCTTGGGTTTTCCCCAGAGAAGTCCATTTCTCCAAGTATGTCTCTATTCGTGCAGAGAACTGGTGATAGGTTTCACCTGACAGTAGTTTAGCATTCCTAAATTTTTTCCTATAAAACTCTGCATTCTTTTCATATCTTAACAAAAGAGCCTGCTTTAGCATGTCATAATTTTCCTGATCACCTCTACTCATTTTTGCAAAAACTTCATAAGCTGCCCCACGAAGTCCCTGAGATAACTTTAAGCTCCACCTTTCTCTCTCTAACCCATATGTGGTAGCTAATAGTTCATACCTATTTATATAGCTCTCAATATCATCGTCTTTCTCAACAAAATGATCTAAATGAAAGTTCATAGCTGAGGTTGAGGCTCCCTGAGTAACCGTAGCATCAGAGGCAAAGGGACTGGCACCATTTTCAGGAGCATGGCCTTGAAACTCAAACTCCCTTAGTCGTAACTCATGTTCCCTTTGTAATCTCTTCTCCTCCTTTTCTGCTTCCCTCTCTGCAGTCAATCTTCTTTCTTCTGCAGCTAATTTCTTCTCTTCCCTTTCTGCAGCTAATTTCTTCTCTTCTCTTTCTGCAGCTAATTTCTTCTCTTCTCTTTCTGCAGCTAATCTTTTGTCTTCTCTTTCTGCTTCCAATTTCTTAGCCTCTTTGTCAGCCTCAATCTGCAACCTCTTAGTCTCAGCCTCAGCCTCAAACTGTAACTTCTTAATTTCCTTGTCAGCCTCTAACTTTCTTTCGGCTTCAAACCTTCTTTCTTCGCGTTCAATAAATTTGTCACATTCCGTCGTGACATAGGCAACCATAACTTGCCCATCTAATCCTAACTCTTTTGCAGTCTGAACAGCAGCAGATCGAAATTTGGCCAGGTCCGCCATTGTCTATCAGGTAAATTTATACAATGTCTAACCAACAATTCAATCTCTAATGGACAACACAGGCACCGTGAGCTCAACCTTATTTAATTCCACCCAAGGATACCTTTTAATTCTTATATTCCCTGAAGTGAATTACCCCCAATATTTTTAATAGGGAAAGATTCAAAATCCCAAGAGCGAGACTCCAATATATGTGGTGAAGTGGGATGTTATAAATATTTATAGGGGACTTAGTGTACTGACTGAGATCAGCTGTGAAGGTATCTATATCTATTAAGAGTAGTGTATTATAGATAACCTTACTTGCTACCACATATCTATATATCTCAGTCAGAATTATTCTGGAATAATGTGATGACTACGTTATGTGTCTAGGGTATGTGTATGATGAAGTGTAAGTCACAACAACAGACAGATAAACAATTTAATTTAATCCACTACTCTTGACAACACTGTGACACTCACATACATATAACACTCTATGAGAATATCTTAAAGGAGTCACTGATAACTTTTCAAATAACAATATGTATTCATTGCTATCATACAGGTATATGTGTCCTGATTCAAATACAAAGGAACCAGGAATCACAATCAATTTTAATTACAAGTTATGTACAGAATGTATCAATATGAATATTGTGGTGACATATATTATTAAAAATATCCTATGTGTGTCAGTTGTGTAGTAGTAATATGAGGTAATACTGGTTTTGTTTTGTTCAAGCTCTGTTGGTATTTGTCATCATGACTTCAATAGTTTGTCTTTAGGGACTAGTATTGGAGATGTTCTCAGTTCCTGATATTAAGACAATTAAATTCCCCTCTTAATGTTATTTTTACAAAGTCATTTCAAGATGAGGGGACATAATGTTGAGCTCAGCTGGCCAAATCAGCTTATCTTGCGTGATGGCGGCAGGAAAGGACTCCTCTGCTCGAATTCTCCCCTGGGCTCTGGAGACACCTCACTGATAGCTAAATGGACCAAGGAGTATGCTGTCCGACTCTGGATTCAGCAAAGCTCTGACCAGGTGCTGCTCAATACCATCAAGACCACGGTCCCTGAAATCAAGAAGGATGTACCTTCTACTTCATAACTAACTTATACTCTCTTTTTACACTGATCACAACACATCACAAACATTGAGTTCAGAGCGTTAGGCCAACTATCAGCTTCATGTGAAATACTTTATTCCAGTATTAACCTCCTTAATGGTTACCACGCCTCTGCCATTCCAGCATTATTTCTTTCTAGTCAATCATCCAGGTGTCAGTGTACTATTTGGCCATTCCATGCCGTTTTACTTTCCTCCGACACCCTCTGTTCAGGCTGGAGCATTATAGGCTTTATCTCCTGTTTGCCACTGAACTACACATATATATACAGGCATAAATTAACAATTCACATTCAATTTTCATTAAAAGATACTGAATGGTTCAAGCTTACCACAATTCATAGAATAAACACAGATACGTTGATTAGCAATGAATTCTGGCACATTTACTGGCACAAATTCCCATCTGCTTATGTTCCAGGCTTTTATTTAGCAAAAATATGAGCTGGCTTCAACGCACTGTTGCTTTATCAAGCTTATTTAAACAAGTGGTTTCGAACTAACGCTCCTAAGTGATTATATCAGCGAGTCTGGCCAATCGAGCCACGTTTCGACAAGTGTTTGAAAAAAATGTTACCTTCCTACGTCTCCCTAACAACCAAGATAGTATTTATAGCCCGACCAATCGTGGTTAGTCTTTCATTTGTTGCGCTCCAATCAATTTGGAGTTTACATGGTAGGCTATTTCTGTAACGTAAGGTTTTTTTCAAACACGTTATAAAAAAAATTTTATGAGCAGAAATGATTTCATGTTGTCAGGCATCCCCACTATTTTATTTTGGTTATAATTTATTAATTCCTGGACTATTTGCGTAACGTTTTACATATTCTTTGTCAGCAAGCCCTAAGGAACCCAAATATACAAATTTAAAAGAGCTACGTGGCTGCGTTCAAAATATGCAATTTCTTCTACCTCCTGTTTCGAAGATGTGCTGTCTGGGTACTGTAATGTTTTCAAACGTAAACCCATCTATTGTCATCTTTCCTTATAAGCGTTTTTTCAGGATTTTAAAACCTAACTCTGGGATGGGTAATGTATTTTATCACTGTCCGTCTGAAAAAAAAAGTTAGTGCATGTAGCCTTACACGCGTGATAGTAGTAATTGTGTATCGCGCGACGCGTGTTTAATTTTGCATGCGTTCCCGATTTCATTCGCCCCTCTCTCTCTTTCTACTTGAGTCCATCTGTTCGTTCGTTTTGGTAACGTAATATAATTAATGTTAGGATTAATTTAGGTCATTACGCAGGGTGCCTCTCAATGTTTTTTCCAAGAAATACAGCACACGTTTCATTGAAGAAAGCGGGTAATAATACAGTAAGCTTTTACTATCAACGTGAAAGCGTTACAATTTGCAGACGAAGCAGAAAACAAGGGGGATTTCGAGTACATTCCTTGTGACAGCACTGTTATTTTACCATTGCTCTTTTCTTTATTAATTTTATTTGTTAGGCTTCATATTTACCTAATAATTTATATATGTGGATTAGAATATTCCACGACAGGAATTTATATTTATTTTACCAAGTCATGTGAAACACTGTGACTTGCCGAAGACGGCCAGTGGTTTGCTGGTCTTACAGTCATAATAGGATATATCAATTTTCAAACAATATGTACTTTCATTGGCTCCATAATTCTACTTAGGCATGCCTGGCTTTTACTAAGAAGTTGCAAGCTTCCACAATGGCAAATGTCACACAACACCAATTTTTGGTTGGGCGCCTATCTATGTTAGCCTCTACACATCAATAATACATAAACATATCAATAATAATGTTTATCTTACCGCAATCAATGAAATATTTCACACATATAAGGTTAACCGGCGATCAATGGGTCAAGCTGAGATCGCCACTGGCCAGAACAGCAAATGCAATGGGTCATGAATTCCTTGTGTCTGATGATAACCTTACTTTTTAAATTTTATCTTCAAGTGGCAACTAAGCGTTAGCAAAACGTTCGTTATATCCCCTCGTTAGTTATGCTCCCCTAAACCAATCAGATCAGGGTAAGCCGACTTGACTCTCTTTTCAAAAATACACGTTCAAACAAATGTGACATCCCCCGATTTTCAAAGTTGAGTGGATATCACTGTGTCTGTCTTTCTGTCTTTCATTTTTATTCTCTACGATATTTTTGTTAATATCTAAACGATTTTAATGGAGAAAAGCAATTATTAACCAGACAACTGTCTGTCATCTAGCCCTTAGGTTTTTATTTCTCTCTTTATCATAGTTTTCATTTTTGTATTTTTCCTCTTTAGTTATTCAAATAATATACTTTTTCTCCGGTAAGATACTATATCATAATGAGTAATATGATATTCCTAATAACCAAGTATTATCATTTCAGTTGTCAACTGTCCTTTCTTTTCCTTTATTATTCAATTAGAATACGATACTTCATCTATGTTTCTTGTGCCACCTTTTCTCTACCCTGCGCAATTTGGTTACTTAGTTTCGATTTCACAATGCATACGCTAGCTTAGGTTTTCCTCCGTGTTTATCCCCCCCCCCCTTATTTTTTCTCGCTCTCGCTTATTCTAAGAAAATGAACCACGCTTTTGGCCGGTCGCCAACCGTGTTTATGTTAGATTTAATTTCCAAGACGGAGAGGGACCAAGGCGGTTGGTTTTTGAGATAGGGTATCATCGCGTGCATTAGCAAATATCCAAATACTTTATTCAAACCTTAACGGTAAGGGAAAAAAATGAGCCCTAACAACGGTTTCTAAGGCACTAGTTGATTTTCAAACGCTAACCTCTCGTTTTCGTTTTGTGTTACCATAAGCAAATCCTTAACGTCAGCTGCCGCATTGTGTGCTATTAATAGATTAAAAAAACGCTTTAGTCAAGGTTTCATTCCTCCCTCTCTCCTTCACTCCTCCTTTTTTCTATCACTCTTTTGGGGAACGAAACACGTGTTATGTTATTTCAAGTCTTTGGACAGAGCAACGAAAAAGCTAGTGGTTTTGGTATCGTTCACTTTGGCGTTAATGCTTTTTCAAATCCAGCGCGAATCGCAGGCGTGGGTGATGACTTTGGGCAAACACGGATAGGGTGGTAAATTTACTTGGCGTAGCGGTTAAATATTACTGTATTTGGCGATTGTATCACTGATCTCGCAACAGGCTGAGCACGTTAATTCTAGAATCTGCCGACTACTTTTGTGAAGAATTAAGCAATGGTTAATTTTAGCTCGTTAAGCCCCCACCTCTTATTTACTCATTGGAATTCATATTATTCTGGTATAGCTCAGATTAGAGTGCTTGTAGTAAATTGACTGAGACAAACATTCAGCACATTTAAAAGGATTAAATGGAAGTTAAATTTGTAAAATTACAAATAACCAAATTTAACAATCACTTAATTTTAACAGTTTGAAAATAATTGAATAGTTTAGAAGAAACGTTTCATCATTGATTTATAGTAGAGTCGATGGAAAAAAGTTCACTTTGGCAGCGGATATTTAGCACTTAGCTGCCGATAGTAGTTTCTGCTCCGGATGATGGGTCTTTGTACACTGCTCTCGCTCGTCGCTGGTCAAGGTTGTAGGGTGGAGCTCGTTTCCCAGAAATGTCAAGGATAGTCTACAAAGTTGGTACCTCGTCTTAAAGCTTAGGCCACTGTTCCCTTCTTGTTCCAGAGATAGTACTTTCTGCTTGTACCATCAATAACTATGATAAAGAATAGAAACGAAACGCTCTCCTGAGTATTGCATTTCCCGACACATACTTATGTGTCCCCTTTCTTCTATTCTACCACCCCGTTTATCTCGGAATTTACCCTTGATGAGAATTAAATTTTATCCCTCGGGATAAAACTTTCTTTACATTTAAATTGAATAGCTTTAGCTTTACATTACAATTAAATGAAAAGGTTAATAGTGCAGATAGAATAAGTTTACATTTACATTTCCACTGATTGAAAAGTGTTCCCAATATAAATTGAATATGTTTTCTTTTATGTTTACACTGATTGACAAGTTTGAAACTTTCATTAATTTTAAAATGAATATTTTCACATAGACATTTACACTGGTTTGAAACTGTAAGTATTATACTTAGAATGTGCATCATTTCTTTCATCTTTTCCTCCTTTACTCCATATGGAACTCGGTACTACTTTATGCTTTTAGTTCTCTTTACGAAACTGTCAATAAAGTAATCCCCAGCACGTGCAGTGGTGTTTCATGAATCATCATTCTATGCGCTGAGGTTGCCAGCCTCAAATAACTAGGACATCCACTAGCGATTTTCAAATATTAATATACATATCAGGGCCGTAGATAGGACTTAGCAAAGGGGGGGGGGGTTAATAAATTTGTTTTCAATGCACTATTTTGGTACCGGTACAGTGTAATTTCCCCCCTAAAGCGGGGGGGGGGGAGGAAAGGGGGAAGCGGTTTAAACCCACCTCCCCCGTATCTACGACCCTAGTACATATATATGTTAGTTCACATGTTAGTAATAAAATATAGAATGTAAAATCACAACTTACGCCAATCCTGGCTAAAAGACTTTTTGCTCAGATGAATACAAGAGACTGGAATCGGCCTCTTACACGTGTCTGGGGGTGTCGTTTCTTTAATAAGATAATTCTCTCTCTGACTCTGTGTGTTTCAGTTTCCTCAGATATTCCGGTTTTCCTTATTTAAAATGTTAGAGATTTCCTGGGCTGAATTGTAAGTCCCGATGAATACTCCAATAAAAGGTGTCCGGTCTGATAAATGGAAATTCTGACTTCTAACTACTGGCAAGTCTGGTGTCTTTGGCAAGCGTGAATCTCACAGTGAAAAAACACTGAAATGTGTCAGGTTATATTCACTGTCTTACCCCACTCTGTTTATTATGGAGCTCGAATGATCAGCCAATCTGATTTGAATATTTTGCATGACTCATCTAGTGCAAAATTTCAAACATTACTTTTCTGAAAATGGGCTGTAAACATCCGATTGCCATGTGTACGAACTCACAAACAGGTCGTTAAACTTATACGACAACGTGTGTCAGACGTAACACTTATTACTTTCTTACAAAGTAATGTCGTGGACAGGAAATGTTTATATCAAATGTGTCGCACAGACGGGTAATCTTGTTATCTGTTGCCTGAGCAAACGAAAACCGACTACGGGAGAGAGGCTGCCCCATTCTGTCACACGAGTTTTCCAATGCAATTCAATGTATATCCCGGCGCTCACCTCAAACCAATGGAATCTCTTTAGAATATGTGGGTCAGGGTGTTTAATTCAAAAAATCCCCCCGTGTTTAAAATATTAAATTTAATATTCCAACGCGTGACCTCCTTCAAATCATGCGGTAATATTTCCGCCGGCATCTTGTGCACTCTCACAAACAACAGGTGACCATGTTTGCCTGGCGCAATGTCTTCCGCCAAGATGTCTACCCAGTCAGAATATCTGTAACAATCACCAGGGATTGTCCCACAGAAAGCGATAAACGCATCTACCCTATGTGTTATCTGACAGACAAACAGATACCGACGTCAGCAGCCCAGACAGACAATTTTGGGTTCTTATTCATCCTCGTAAGAGACTCTATTGTGTTAAACGAGGATCGTCTCCTATCAAAGGTGGCCGGCGACTCAAACAGATAAACGTAATACCGCTGACCGGTGATAATGACTGGGTATTGTTACGATAATACCCCAGTTCACCTGGCGGAACGTAAATTAGTTTGATGAGTGGTCACAGTAAAAGAATGTAAGGGCAATAAATATTCCAAATAAAAGCGATTAAATGGGAAAAAGAGAAAAACGAAGAAAAGAAGGGATACTGCCGGAGTGGCTGAAGGTGTGAGAGAGCCACAAAAAGAACACGTACAGACGTTTTGTCACACCAGCCCAGATCTATAATCTCAGTATTTATTCTGACGTCATACAAAGTAACCCACAGCACGATAAATCTTGTAGTAATTATTATAAAAATTAATGGCTTAAACCCAATTGATCGGTCGTTACCAAATTTAGAAGGAATATGACAATTAGTGGTAACATGAAAGTGAAGCGTCGAGAGGCAGAGTTTCTCCCTTCAAAGGAGTTGATGAAGGCGATGCTGTCAATTTTCACATCTCACGGAGCCAGTCTATGAAGACATGTTCTAGTGTTTGCTTGTCTTCCCCACATGAACACATGTCGGTCTACCACATTCTTAACTTGTTGAAACAGATGGTATGTGAGTCTACAGTGGCCGATTCCAGTCTAAACATTATCACTTTTCGTGTGTTAGTGAGTAGCAGCTTCTCTTTATCTGATTCTGAATCTGTTCTGTACCATTGTTCTATTGCGCCATTTTTATTATTGTTTTTATCACTTCATAAGTTACCGGGTTTTCAGTTTATGGTTTACTATCTTCTTCTTTTGCAATTCTGCCGTCTCATTTTTATATATCTTGTAGTTTTTTATTTTTTTTAAAATACAATTTTGCCTCGTTTTGGCGAGGCGAGTCCCGTTCAACCTAGTCGGTTATATTAGGGCGCATGTCCAAATATAAAGGACCTTTAAGTCTGATTGTAGTTGTCAGAAATTCGCAGTTCTCTTTCGTTGCTGATTGTCCCAGGTTAAAAGAGAGCTTTCTGTGTGTAGCAGTGAGGGATTCAGTAATCTCAAAATACGGAGCCTGCTGCGTTAAACAGACGCTAGGATAGCGTTCGTCTGCTTGCAACGGTAGTTTTTTTATTCGTGGATTTTTATAACTGTACTTTGTAATGGTGTCGGACTACTCACTGCATTCAATTTCGTACAGCTTGCAATTTGAAATTTATGATTCGTATCGTTCAATATATTTATGTAAATTGTTGGCATTAATTAAACATCAATGAATGTACAAGGCTTTAGACATTTTCCTTGCCTGTGAATTTGTTAGCGTGCATAATTTTGAAAATCATCCAAGAGCACATTAGACCTTGCACGCGCATATCGTGACGCTGCCTTAGTAATACTTATATTCACCGGTGAAGGAAAGATTTGTCGAAGAACACGTTCTACTATCGCTCATTTCAACCAGGTTTTACATACAGTATTCAGCACCACTGAAGCGTTGTTATTCCTTTTTTGAGAATTTAGGTGTATATGGCCTACTTGTTGGAATGTTGGAATCGAAACTGTTAGAACTTGCACAATACGATTTTGTATAAATTAAGAATATTGGGATGTGTTCTTCAGTGCCATCCAGTTAAGTCGAAAACGTGGTTAGGATTAAAGTTAGGGTTTAGGGATCTAACCCTTCCCCCTTATCACTGCATCTCTTAATTCGTTCTTTAATGCTGTATCAAACACAGGCCCCACCGTTGTTCATTTCAACCTAAACCAACGTAGTTTCTGGGAATCTCTGATCAGTCAAAAAAAAAAACGAATAGGCTTGAGACTTCCTCATGTAACTCGTAACAGGCGACTATTATCAGGTTGTGCAATGGGGTCTGACAACCTCATCATGTAAAATAAATTGTTGCAGAAACCTTTGCTGTAAGAGTTGTGGCTTTAGTGTAGGCTTTCTTGAGGGGATCAGTGGCTTAAATGTAGGCTTTCTTGAGGGGATCAGTGGCTTTAATGTAGGCTTTCTTGAGGGGATCAGTGGCTTTAGTGTAGGCTTTCTTGAGGGGATCAGTGGCTTTAGTGTAGGCGTTCTTGAGGGGATCAGTGGCTTTAGTGTAGGCTTTCTTGAGGGGATCAGTGGCTTTAGTGTAGGCTTTCTTGAGGGGATCAGTGGCTTTAGTGTAGGCTTTCTTGAGGGGATCAGTGGCTTTAGTGTAGGCTTTCTTGAGGGGACCAGTGGCTTTAGTGTAGGCTTTCTTGAGGGGATCAGTGGCTTTAGTGTAGGCTTTCTTGAGGGGATCAGTGGCTTTAGTGTAGGCTTTCTTGAGGGGACCAGTGGCTTTAGTGTAGGCTTTCTTGAGGGGATCAGTGGCTTTAGTGTAGGCTTTCTTGAGGGGATCAGTGGCTTTAGTGTAGTCTTTCTTGAGGGGATCAGTGGCTTTTGTGTAGGCTTTCTTGAGGGGACCAGTGGCTTAAGTGTAGGCTTTCTTGAGGGGACCAGTGGCTTTAGTGTAGGCTTTCTTGAGGGGACCAGTGGCTTAAGTGTAGGCTTTCTTGAGGGGACCAGTGGCTTTAGTGTAGGCTTTCTTGAGGGGACCAGTGGCGTTAGTGTAGGCTTTCTTGAGGGGACCAGTGGCTTTAGTGTAGGCTTTCTTGAGGGGATCAGTGGCTTTAGTGTAGGCTTTCTTGAGGGGACCAGTGGCTTTAGTGTAGGCTTTCTTGAGGGGATCAGTGGCTTTAGTGTAGGCTTTCTTGAGGGGATCAGTGGCTTTAGTGTAGGCTTTCTTGAGGGGACCAGTGGCTTTAGTGTAGGCTTTCTTGAGGGGATCAGTGGCTTTAGTGTAGGCTTTCTTGAGGGGATCAGTGGCTTTAGTGTAGTCTTTCTTGAGGGGATCAGTGGCTTTTGTGTAGGCTTTCTTGAGGGGACCAGTGGCTTAAGTGTAGGCTTTCTTGAGGGGACCAGTGGCTTTAGTGTAGGCTTTCTTGAGGGGACCAGTGGCTTAAGTGTAGGCTTTCTTGAGGGGACCAGTGGCTTTAGTGTAGGCTTTCTTGAGGGGACCAGTGGCGTTAGTGTAGGCTTTCTTGAGGGGACCAGTGGCTTTAGTGTAGGCTTTCTTGAGGGGATCAGTGGCTTTAGTGTAGGCTTTCTTGAGGGGATCAGTGGCTTTAGTGTAGGCTTTCTTGAGGGTATCAGTGGCTTTAATGTAGGCTTTCTTAAGGGGATCAGTGGCGTTAGTGTGGGCTTTCTTGAGGGGACCAGTGGCTTTAGTGTAGGCTTTCTTGAGGGGATCAGTGGCTTTAGTGTAGTCTTTCTTGAGGGGATCAGTGGCTTTTGTGTAGGCTTTCTTGAGGGGACCAGTGGCTTAAGTGTAGGCTTTCTTGAGGGGACCAGTGGCTTTAGTGTAGGCTTTCTATAGGGGACCAGTGGTGTTAGTGTAGGCTTTCTTGAGGGGACCAGTGGCTTTAGTGTAGGCTTTCTTGAAGGGATCAGTGGCTTTAGTGTAGGCTTTCTTGAGGGGATCAGTGGCTTTAGTGTAGGCTTTCTTGAGGGGATCAGTGGCTTTAATGTGGGCTTTCTTGAGGAGATCAGTGGTGTTAGTGTGGGCTTTCTTGAGGGGATCAGTGTCTTTAGTGTAGGCTTTCTTGAGGGGATCAGTGGCTTTAATGTAGGCTTTCTTGAGGGGATCAGTGGCATTAGTGTAGGCTTTCTTGAGGGGATCAGTGGCTTTAGTGTAGGCTTTCTTGAGGGGACCAGTGGCTTTAGTGTAGGCTTTCTTGAGGGGATCAGTGGCTTTAGTGTAGGCTTTCTTGAGGGGATCAGTGGCTTTAGTGTAGGCTTTCTTGAGGGGACCAGTGGCTTTAGTGTAGGCTTTCTTGAGGGGACCAGTGGCTTTAGTGTAGGCTTTCTTGAGGGGACCAGTGGCTTTAGTGTAGGCTTTCTTGAGGGGATCAGTGGCTTTAGTGTAGGCTTTCTTGAGGGGACCAGTGGCTTTAGTGTAGGCTTTCTTGAGGGGATTAGTGGCTTTAGTGTAGGCTTTCTTGAGGGGATCAGTGGCTTTAGTGTAGGCTTTCTTGAGGGGACCAGTGGCGTTAGTGTAGGCTTTCTTGAGGGGATCAGTGGCTTTAGTGTAGGCTTTCTTGGGGGGATCAGTGGCTTTAGTGTAGTCTTTCTTGAGGGGATCAGTGGCTTTAGTGTAGGCTTTCTTGAGGGGACCAGTGGCTTAAGTGTAGGCTTTCTTGAGGGGACCAGTGCCTTAAGTGTAGGCTTTCTTGAGGGGACCAGTGGCTTTAGTGTAGGCTTTCTTGAGGGGACCAGTGGCTTTAGTGTAGGCTTTCTTGAGGGTACCAGTGGCTTTAGTGTAGGTTTTCTTGAGGGGACCAGTGGCTTTAGTGTAGGCTTTCTTGAGGGGATCAGTGGCTTTAGTGTAGGCTTTCTTGAGGGGATCAGTGGCTTTAGTGTAGGCTTTCTTGAGTTGACCAGTGGCTTAAGTGTAGGCTTCTTGAGGGGACCAGTGGCTTAAGTGTAGGCTTTCTTGAGGGAATCAGTGGCTTTAGTGTAGGCTTTCTTGAGGGGATCAGTGGCTTTAGTGTAGGCGTTCTTGAAGGGATCAGTGGCTTTAGTGTAGGCTTTGTTGAAGGGACCAGTGGCTTTAATGTAGGCTTTCTTGAGGGGACCAGTGGCTTTAGTGTAGGCTTTCTTGAGGGGACCAGTGGCTTTAGTGTAGGCTTTCTTGAGGGGATCAGTGGGTTTAGTGTAGGCTTTCTTTAGGGGACCAGTGGCTTTAGTGTAGTCTTTCTTGAGGGGATCAGTGGCTTTTGTGTAGGCTTTCTTGAGGGGACCAGTGGCTTAAGTGTAGGCTTTCTTGAGGGGACCAGTGGCTTTAGTGTAGGCTTTCTTGAGGGGATCAGTGGCTTTAGTGTAGGCTTTCTTGAGGGGATCAGTGGCTTTAGTGTAAGCTTTCTTGAGGGGATCAGTGGCTTTAGTGTAGGCTTTCTTGAGGGGATCAGTGGCTTTAGTGTAGGCTTTCTTGCGGGGACCAGTGGCTTTAGTGTAAGCTTTCTTGAGGGGATCAGTGGCTTTAGTGTAGGCTTTCTTGAGGGGACCAGTGGCTTTAGTGTAGGCTTTCTTGAGGGATTTAGTGGTGTTAGTGTAGGCTTTCTTTAGGGGATCAGTGGCTTTAGTGTAGGCTTTCTTGAGGGGACCAGTGGCTTTAGTGTAGGCTTTCTTGAGGGGATCAGTGGCTTTAGTGTAGGCTTTCTTGAGGGGATCAGTGGCTTTAGTGTAGGCTTTCTTGATGGGGATCGTTGGCTTTAATGTAGGCTTTCTTGAGGGGATCAGTGGCGTTAGTGTAGGCCTTCTTGAGGGGATCAGTGGCTTTAGTGTAGGCTTTCTTGAGGGGATCAGTGGCTTTAATGTAGGCTTTCTTGAGGGGATCAGTGGCGTTAGTGTAGGTTTTCTTGATGGGATCAGTGGCTTTAGTGTAGGCTTTCTTGAGGGGACCAGTGGCTTTAGTGTAGGCTTTCTTGAGGGGATCAGTGGTTTTAGTGTAGGCTTTCTTGAGGGGACCAGTGGCTTTAGTGTAGGCTTTCTTGAGGGGACCAGTGGCTTTAGTGTAGGCTTTCTTGAGGGGACCAGTGGCTTTAGTGTAGGCTTTCTTGAGGGGATCAGTGGCTTTAGTGTAGGCTTTCTTGAGGGGACCAGTGGCTTTAGTGTAGGCTTTCTTGAGGGGACCAGTGGCTTTAGTGTAGGCTTTCTTGAGGGGACCAGTGGCTTTAGTGTAGGCTTTCTTGAGGGGACCAGTGGCTTAAGTGTAGGCTTTCTTGAGGGGACCAGTGGCTTTAGTGTAGGCTTTCTTGAGGGGACCAGTGGCTTTAGTGTAGGCTTTCTTGAGGGGACCAGTGGCTTTAGTGTAGGCTTTCTTGAGGGGATCAGTGGCTTTAGTGTAGGCTTTCTTGAGGGGACCAGTGGCTTTAGTGTAGGCTTTCTTGAGGGGATCAGTGGCTTTAGTGTAGGCTTTCTTGGGGGGATCAGTGGCTTTAGTGTAGTCTTTCTTGAAGGGATCAGTGGCTTTTGTGTAGGCTTTCTTGAGGGGACCAGTGGCTTAAGTGTAAGCTTTCTTGAGGGGATCAGTGGCTTTAGTGTAGGCTTTCTTGAGGGGACCAGTGGCTTTAGTGTAGGCTTTCTTGAGGGGATCAGTGGCTTTTGTGTAGGCTTTCTTGAGGGGACCAGTGGCTTAAGTTTAAGCTTTCTTGAGGGGACCAGTGGCTTTAGTGTAGGCTTTCTTGAGGGGATCAGTGGCTTTAGTGTAGGCTTTCTTGAGGGGATCAGTGGCTTTAGTGTAGGCTTTCTTGAGGGGACCAGTGGCTTTATTGTAGGCTTTCTTGAGGGGATCAGTGGCTTTAGTGTAGGCTTTCTTGAGGGGATCAGTGGCTTTAGTGTAGGCTTTCTTGAGGGGACCAGTGACTTTAGTGTAGGCTTTCTTGAGGGGACCAGTGGCTTTAGTGTAGGCTTTTTTGAGGGGACCAGTGGCTTAAGTGTAGGCTTTCCTGAGGGGACCAGTGGCTTAAGTGTAGGCTTTCTTGAGGGGACCAGTGGCTTTAGTGTAGGCTTTCTTGAGGGGACCAGTGGCTTTAGTGTAGGCTTTCTTGAGGGGACCAGTGGCTTTAGTGTAGGCTTTCTTGAGGGGACCAGTGGCTTTAGTGTAGGCTTTCTTGAGGGGACCAGTGGCTTTAGTGTAGGCTTTCTTGAGGGGATCAGTGGCTTTAGTGTAGGCTTTCTTGAGGGGATCAGTGGCTTTAGTGTAGGCTTTCTTGAGTTGACCAGTGGCTTAAGTGTAGGCTTTTTGACGGGACCAGTGGCTTAAGTGTAGGCTTTCTTGAGGGAATCAGTGGCTTTAGTGTAGGCTTTCTTGAGGGGACCAGTGGCTTTAGTGTAGGCTTTCTTGAGGGGATCAGTGGCTTTAGTGTAGGCTTTCTTGAGGGGACCAGTGGCTTTAGTGTAGGCTTTCTTGAGGGGACCAGTGGCTTTAGTTTAGGCTTGCTTGAGGGGACCAGTGGCTTTAATGTAGGCTTTCTTGAGGGGATCAGTGGCTTTCGTGTAGGCTTTCTTGAGGGGATCAGTGGCTTTAGTGTAGGCTTTCTTGAGCTGCGATGTCTCCATGCTCCATAAGAAATGAAATTGAAGAAGATGATGATGGTGGTATGCAAATATAGGTTGAAATGAACGACGAATATGTCGTTAGGGTTAGGGTTTAGGGTACGGTTTATGATTCCTAAACCAAACCCTTACCTCTTTTAACTATGTCTGTGAATCCTTCTTTTAGGCCATACTGAACACATATCCCACTGTTGTTCATTTCATACGTGTAAAATATATCCAAACGAATACCAAGACAAGGGGGTGACAATCACTGGCAACATTGAACAAAAGAAGAGAGGGCAGTAGTAGACATTCAGAATATACTTCTTACTTAGTCATTCCACTTTTACCCTGGGGTGTAGATTTCGCCAGAGAGAGCACCATATTATCCTATCGGTTGTCGTCCTCCTGGCCTGGTTCCAATCTAGTCTTTGGTCCTTCAGAGATTGTGTAATGTTGTCCTCCTGGCCTGGTTCCAATCTAGTCTTTGGTCCTTCAGAGATTGTGTAATGTTGTCCTCCTGGCCTGGTTCCAATCTAGTCTTCGGTCCTTCAGAGATTGTGTAATGTTGTCCTCCTGGCCTGGTTCCAATCTAGTCTTCGGTCCTTCAGAGATTGTGTAATGTTGTCCTCCTGGCCTGGTTCCAATCTAGTCTTCGGTCCTTCAAAGATTGTGTAATGTTGTCCTCCCAGCGAACTCTCCATCGTCTTGAGGGTCTGGATCCCTGGCTCTTTGTTCCCCATGCTTGTCGTGGTTATCCGATCTTCTCCCATTCTGCATACATGGCCAAACCATCTTAATTAGGACTGTTCCACTCGGGTCTACAGGGGCTGGGTTTTGAGGCCAGGACATATCGTCTGGTGCAGTCGGGATGGATATATGATCAGTTATGAAGGCCATGTGATCGCACCAGGTAGAGGCCCGGGGGGGGGGGGGGGGGGCTCTGAAGACACAATGAAAGAATAGGATTACTGCACGTTCATGCGTGTCGTGCAAGGCTATTAACATGAAGTTGTGCATCGGGCTGGCAACCTCATCATGTAAAAGAAACTACAGCTACATGGGCGTGTCAATGTTTGGTACACTCTTCCTTGGGGCAAGGGGGGGGGGGGGGCGGGCAGCTGCTGTGGTGGCTCTGTACTCTGTAGGGAGAGCAAACGAAAATGATTACCAGCATCGCTTCACTGCAGTTAAAAAACGTGTAAGGCAGTGCGGAATGTCTTACTCATTTGTCTGTTCTGTTGTCTGGGGTGTTGTGCAAGTCTTCCGAGATCTGACATCTCTTATGTTGGTGTTCGTCTGCATCATATTCTACGACTCACAGGTTTCACATGTTCACCCATTTCGTAAGCTTAAACTAACCACTAGGTGTCCTATATGAACAACCTTGTTATCAGCTTCATCATCGCCCAGACCGCTAAAACTCCGGGTTGGTTTAGTGGTAAACACGTTTTCCTGAAAAAAAAGGGCGGCGTATTTATCTTAGTGTTCTACGGGGCCGTGCTAGTCTGCTACAAGCGAAACTGTAATAATGGTAACGGATTTAGCAGCGTATGTTCTAAGGCATGATTATAGGGGGGGGGTGGGGGGGGGGGTAATAAGTAGCAGCAGCGGTGATGCCGGCTTCAGCAAAAAGTATTACTAGTAGAGCATTTGTGGCATTAACGTCTCTAGCAGTAACAGTTCCCTATGTCGGTTGAAATGAAGAATAGTGCGTCGTGGTCTTCGATGTCATGCAAAAGTCGTCAATGTCGTTAAGGTTAGGATTCCTTTTTCTCCGTCCCTGAATTCTTTTTTTAAGGCCGTATCGAAAAGACGGCCCACTAATGTTCATTTCAACCCCTTTGTCATCCGTTGATTTTTGAATAGTTTACTCCACTAGGCATCAACTTGGTCAACTGTGCAAGGTAGCAGATTGTTCTTCACCACTATATCTTACTAGTAAATAAATAAACACACAAAGGTATGTATGTTATCAGGCACTCAGTGAGAAATAAAGAAGTAGAGGACCAGACAACAGAAAAACAACAGAAGTGATAGGCTTACCGGTAATCGAACCAGGACCTTCCGAACGGCACCCCGCCTAGCCACGGGAGCGAATCGCCACTATCCACTCTGCCGGCTAAGCATTACAACAAATAATGCTTCACCGGAAGAGGTCTAGCACGACCCCCCACGTGACTCGGATATGTACCATAGGACGACCCAGACTAATTATAGACGCAATCACTTCTGCAGTTCCACTATATAACAGTATAGGCCAGATTACACAAGACAAAGACCTTAATACCGTGTCTAGTAAATGATAGAAGAATGAGAATAAGTAAAGGACAGAATGTAGGTTTCTTGCTATTTTTTATAAACGTATAAACATATAAGGAGGGGAAACCTGAGGCCTGTAAACAGTAAATAAATAAACAAACAACACACAATGGTATGGTATCAGGCACTTAGTGAGAAATAAAGAAGTAGAAGACCAGACAACACAAAAACAACAGAAGTGATAGGCTTACCGGGAATCGAACCAGGACTTTTATATCTTACTAGCAATAACCCATCAAAATTGACAGGTTTTTCATTATAGTGTGTTGTTTCTCTTACATGTATTACAGACGGTACTATCACTACTGTGGTCATTTCATTGCAGGCGACCGTCATTAGATATTTGTAGTGAAAATTATATGGATGTATTAAATATGAAGACATTGAGTAACCTTCCGAAAAGACATGTGGAGCAGTGATAATGATCTAATGGACCGTAAATTGACTAAATAACTAACATTTCTTTTATGACATGTCTTGTAATTGATGTAAAAATAAAATTTTGCCCTGGTCGACTTACTGCCTCTGAGAAGTCATGGTCGACTTACTGCCTCTGAGAACGTTTGACGAAATTCCAATTCATGTACTGTTTATCAATTGTTTCGTTCGGGAAAGGGATTTAACTCATCATTTTCTTAAAAATAACCGTAAAATGTAAGTTTTTGATTGCTTCTTCAAGACAAAATTTTAATTTTAAGTATTGCAGACTTATTATTATGGGTCAAAATGATAAGATGGCTGCAATTAAATACCTGTCAATTTTGACGGGTTATTGCTAGTTATTATAATATTTATGACGTTACTTTTATATCGTTATTATCACACACAGACACACACACACACATATATTTGTGTGTTTGTCATTATTACTATCATCTTCATCTTAAATTGCTTAAATTGATACAGAGGCAAAAAAAATAATTAAAAAAAAAATAAAATAAATTCTCATCCTTCCACATCAGAACTATGGAACTAGAGAACATTTATCACCCAGACTATGTGCTGGAAAATCTTGATTTCTTTGGCGACATCAGTGGGAACGGCAGCCATTTCACCTTTTTCAACAACAACAACAGCAGCAGCAGCAACACAAGCCTCGGCGACAACATGTCGAAGGCGAAGCGACATTTCTTTGGATCATCCCACATGAGACTACCAAACGTAAGTAGCATCGTTTGTCTCGTAGCAGTGTGAGCAAAAGTGGCGTATCTGACAGTGACACTGAAAGTAGGTCACAGTTGTGGTTCTGAAACAGTAAGTTGTAGTTCTGAAACTGTCAGTTGTAGTTCTGAAACTGTCAGTTGTAGTTCTGAAACTGTCATTTGTAGTTCTAAAACTGTCAGGTGTAGTTCTGAAACTGTAAGTTGTAGTTCTAAAACTGTCAGCTGTAGTTCTGAAACTGTCAGTTGTAGCTCTGACACTGTCAGTTGTAGTTCTAAAACTGTCAGTTGCAGTTCTGAAACTGTCAGTTGTAGTTCTAAAACTGTCAGTTGCAGTTCTGAGACTGTCAGTTGCAATTCTGAAACTGTCAGTTGTAGTTCTAAAACTGTCAGTTGTAGTTCTGAAACTGTCATAGTTCTAAAACTGTGAGTTGCAGTTCTAAAACTGTTAGTTGTAGTTCTAACACTGTCAGTTGTAGTTCTGAAACTGTCAGTTATAGTTCTAAAACTGTGAGTTGCGGTTCTAAAACTGTTAGTTGTAGTTCTAACACTGTCAGTTGTAGTTCTGAAACTGTCAGACGCAGTTCTGAAACTGTCAGTTGCAGTTCTGAAACTGTCACCTGTAGTTCTTAGACTGTCACCTGTAGTTCTTAGACTGTCAGCTGTAGTTCTGAGACTGTCAGCTGTAGTTCTGAGACTGTCAGCTGTAGTTCTAAGACTGTCAGTTGTAGTTCTGAAACTGTCAGTTGCGGTTCTAAAACTGTCAGTTGTAGTTCTAAAACTGTTAGTTGAAGTTCTGAAACTGTCAATTGTAGTTCTGAAACTGTCAGTTATAGTTCTGAAACTGTCAGTTATAGTTCTGAAACTGTCAGTTGTAGTTCTGAAACTGTCAGTTGTAGTTCTGAAACTGTCAGTTGTAGTTCTGAAACTGTCAGTTGCAGTTCTGAAACTGTCACCTGTAGTTCTGAAACTGTCACCTGTAGTTCTGAAACTGTCACCTGTAGTTCTGAGACTGTCAGTTGTAGTTCTGAGACTGTCAGCTGTAGTTCTGAGACTGTCAGCTGTATTCTGAGACTCTCAGTTATAGTTCTTAGACTCAGTTCAGTTGTAGTCTTATTGTGCAATCGTTGTCATCGTTTCCGTCCACCACTTTCGTCATCTTTAGCATCACCACATTTATCATTACCATTATTGTCACCACCGCCTTTACCATTATCTTCATCATCATCATATCATCACCCTCATCATCGCGATCATCATCACGACTATTGACACCCTACCATCATCACGACTATTGACACCCTACCATCATCACGACTATTGACACCCTACAATCATCACGACTATTGACACACTACCATCATCACGACTATTGACACCCTACCATCATCACGACTATTGACACCCTACCATCATCACGACTATAGACACCCTACCATCATCACGACTATTGACACCCTACCATCATCACGACTATTGACACCCTACCATCACCACGACTATGGACACCCTACCATCATCACGACTATGGACACCCTACCATCATCACGACTATTGACACCATACCATCATCACGACTATTGACACCCTACCATCATCACGACTATAGACACCCTACCATCATCACGACTATTGACACCCTACCATCATCACTATGAACACCATCCTCGTTTTCTTATTATCTCTTCTTCTTTTTAATATTATATTGTCATAATCTTTTTGATCTTAATGATCATCATGTTTGTTTTCCTCTTTCATTTCTCCTGCTTCATCATCACCATCAGCATAATTAAAATATTAATAATAGTACTCTTTTTCATTACCATCGTTATCAACATCACTATTATCGCCTACTTTTTCTGGCATGTTACTTCACGATGGATTTTATCGATCACTCTTGCCCATGCCGATAATTTTTCTAGAACATTCCAATAAAGCTGATTTGGTATTCCAACTCAATTCTTGTCTGTTGCTTTCTATATAATATACCGGTGTTTTCCCCTCCTCGGGGTTTTGACCTAATTCCGAATTCCACAAGAAAGTTTTGTCATCTGTCCCATCACGTGATCTAGTTGTGTTAATTATCAGAAGATACGTTTAATTTATGTAAGTGTTCGTATGAAAACCCTTCTGCAGTAGCTGTAGGAACATCGGCATTGGTTAATCGTATTAGAAAAAAAAAATATAATGAAAAGGACGAAACAACAGTGATCAGTGCGAATTTTCAGCCTTTGGATGCCCCTTTCGTTGACCTGTCTTCGGGGCTCGACATCCTATTCACTGACCTATCGCTGAGACCCTACATTCTATTCACTTACTTATCCCTGAGGCCCTACATTCTATTCACTGACTACTATTTATTGACTACTGCCTGAGGCCCTGTATTCTATTCACTTACTACTCCTCAAGGCCTTATATTCTATTTATTGACTACTCCATGAGGCCCTACATTATATTCACTGACCTATCCCTGAGGCCCTACATTCTATTCACTGACTACTCCCCAAGGCCTTATATTCTATTTATTGACCACTCCCTGAGTCCCTGTATTCTATTCACTGACCTGTTCCCGAGGCCCTACTCATATTCACTGACCTATCTGTCAGTACGTACGCCTAATGTACGGGCCCAGCTCTCAGACCTTACGGCCTAAGTTCTATTCGCAGCCCTCTCTCTTATTCACACACTTGAGGCCAAACACTACAGCGGTATGATCTAATTTATTGTTTTTGTTTGTTTGAAGGTTTTGCCTTCTTGTGGCGAGGCACGGGTCTTTCAACCTAGACTTGTCCATTGGTTTATATCGGAGCGCAATTGGTCAATCAAAAGTAAATGAACTCCGTTAACTGAAGCACATTGATAATAAAAACTAAGTCCTGAAAAGGATTGCTAACTTCTGTCAGCTGGCGTGAAGTAGCCTTGAAAAGGGCTAATCCTGATAAAGACTGCTAGCCCGTGCAGCGTTGATAGGTACTGTGTTTAGTGCGCCTATCTTTATCAGCCTGTTTCTTTTTCATCTTTCTTATTTTATTTTTCTCCCGTTTTGCTGTTTCATCATTTTCCACTTGTTACTAGAAGATCATTTTGTGAAGAGCTCCAGTCTAGCCAGTGCCTTTTTAAGATCAGACAGTAGACACTTTCCTGAGACAAATGTCAACAGTTTGTCGACGCTAGAGAGATTGTCGAAGGACAGTATGTCTTCCAAATTCTCACGACGGCACGTGCAAGAATTTCAGCTATACTTACTCGCCTTGGAGATAACCCACACGGCATACCATACACCTACATTGGACAGTCTATGCCTATCTGTGTATAATCATACAGTGAAGGAAAGTTTGAGAGACCCATAAACAGTGTTTAGGGGGCATCAGTGCGGTAATAATATATCACACCATCATTTCACTATTCACATAGGTTCACTCTCCTATTAACTAACTACATTTTGACATTTCATCTGTGTCTGTCAATTGTCTTTCTCCATTATCCTTTTCATTGTCTACTAACCCTATATGTGTGTATATTTAACTAATAAGCTGTATAGCTACCTTGATCATTACTTAGTTAGTTCGTATATTACTCGCGCTGTCTGTAATAAATATTTACATACAGGTAAAATCCTCTATTTCGAGGAGGTTGGGGGCTCTTTCTTTATCGAGATCTGAGGGCAGAAGCTAAGGTCGTAGGGAAATAGAAAACTCTCCATGATTTATTAGAAAACATTATCTAGTGGAGAGTATTCGCCCTCTCTTCTACTTGTCCTTATTTCGAATGGGTCTCTTTCTTTCCGATCTACGTTCTGGAGACCTTCTTGACAACATTCCATAGGCCATCGCCATAGACTAAAACTGTTATAGTTGTAAACCAGATACGACAGATACTAATTCCTGAAAAGGACTAACATTATCCATCAGGTAACTGCCTAGCATACTGAAGCCATGAAAATATACTCTTCAGCTGCGCCAACGCTGCCCGTTGCTTTCCAGCGTTCAGCGAACATCAGGAACTTCACAGTGTGATATTAGCCAAAATTTGGTCCCTTGTGCACTAGGCACAGAGGGACGGGATTCAAAAAGAGGTCGCGTCATGTTCCAGCCTACCAAAGTGTAAAGAAAGTAGGTACCTGACTCTGCTCTTAAGTTAGGGAAGGCAAAGGCAGAGAAGTAGTCAACCCGCCTTATAAAGCTGACACTTAGTGTTGGTGAGATTTATGTCACTTCACTGCCCAACGGCAGTAAATGCTATAGGACTGCCTTGACTTGTTTAATTGAGCCCTGTCAGGCGCGAGGTCTGACCGCATCTTGCCATACCTGTCAATGCACTCTCCCGAAAATAGTAACACTTACCAAAGAAGAATGCCCAAATGACGGTGTGCACAAAAATATATTTATAGAATGTGTGATCCCGTATACACACATTGGGGTCCTCGCTGCTGCTACGTAGTTCGTGTACTGTGGTGATATACAGTGGTTTAAAAAAAATACTTTTGAGTAACCTGTCAATCCAACCCTGAAAGTTGTAGGAAAATATGGCACGACCAAGAAGAAGCAGCAGATGGCTGTAGAGAAGGATTAGGGGGGGGGGGGGGGGGGGGGGGGGGGGGAGGGGGGGGGGGGGGGGGGGGGGGGGGGTGGGGGTCATGTCAGAAGAACGAAGCTGAGTGTCTGGGGGAAATAAAAGTTTAAAAACATGAAATGAATATAATCCTATAATAATATAAAGTACGACAAGTCTAGTATTCAAATAATTAAAAAAAAAAAGGACGTAGAATGTGTCAGATAGTACATTTGTGCACTATCTGGCGAGGCTTAATCTCTTCTCATAATTTGTCGCCCTGGTTGGCTCTAACTAAATACCGAAAGGGACAGAAAATTGAAATATTCTGCGACTATGGAGATCTGATGTTATCCCGGAGATCTGATGTTATCCCATGTTCGATTTAACTAAGGTTGTCTGGTTTTCTGGTTATTTACTCGGCCAGGTAGAAGCTTAGATATCATTGATTTTCATGTTACTGTAATGTAGGTGTAGGCTGGAATTTCCACATTTGCAAAGAAAAAACAATTCAACGCTTTCTGTGAGAGTTGTCTTACATGAAGAGAAATAGGTTTATAGACAAATTACATAGAGGTCCGTTGGCGAGGTGTTCATATAATGTCTGGCAGTGGAACGACTGTAATGGGCTATTCAGTTCTGGATAGTAGTTTATATACAGCAAAATTGTGACTTTCACAGCTTCTCAAGTTGGCAGAATGGATAAAACCACAGGTGAATTTGGAAGTTGCAGTCAAGGTGGAGTGGGTTCAATTTCACATTTGAATAATCAACAGGAGGCTGACACTTGGGTTTTATTATTCATGTGGGTGTCATGAAATATTCTAATCCACATATATAAATTATTAGGTAAATATGAAGCCTAACAAATAAAATTAATAAAGAGAAGAGCAATGGTAAAATAACAGTGCTGTCACAAAGAATGTACTCGAAATCCCCTTGTTTTCTGCTTCGTCTGCAAATGGTAACGCTTTCACGTTGATATAAAAGCTTACTGTATTATTACCCGCCTTCTTCAATGAAACGTGTGCTGCATTTCTAAGAAAAACATTGAGAGACTGCATAATGACCTAAATTAATCCTAACATTAATTATATTACGTTACCAAAACGAACGAACAGATGGACAAAAGGATAGCGAGAGGGGAGGGCTGAAAATCAGGAACGCATGCACCACGCGACGCGCGATATACAAATGCTGGCATCACGCGTGTAAGTCTACAAGCACTAACTTTTTCAGACGGACAGTGATAAAATACACTACCCTTTCCCAGAGTTAGGTTTATAAATCATAACAGACTCTTATTAGAAAAGATAACAATAGATGGGTTTACGTTTGAACACATAACAGTACCCAGACAGCACATCTTCCAAACAGGAGGTAGAAGAAATTGCATATTTTGAACGCAGCCACGTAGCTCCTTTAAATTAGTATTATTGGGTTCCTTAGGGCTTGCTGACAAATAATATGTAAAACGTTACGCCAATAGTCCAGGAATTAATAAATTATACCCAAAATAAAATAGTGAGGCTGCCTGACAGCATGAAATCATTTCTGCTCATAAAATTTTTTATAACGTGTTTGAAAAAAACCTTACGTTACATAAATAGCCTACCATGTGAACTCCAAATTGATTGGAGCGCAACAAATGAAAGCCTAACCACGATTGGTCAGGCTATAAATACTATCTTGGTTGTTAGGGGAAACGGGGAAAGGTAACATTTTTTCAAACACTTGTCGAAACGGGGCTCATTGGTCAGACTCGCTGATATACACACTTGGGAGCGTTAGTTCGAAACCACTTGTTTAAAATAGCTTGATAAAGCATCAGTGCGTTGAAGCCAGCATATATTTGGCTCAATAAAAGCCTGGAACATAGGCAGATGGAAGTTTGTGCCAGTTTGTGCCAAAATTCATTGCTAATCAACGTATCTGTGTTATTCGTATGAATTGTGGGACAGTGGTCTTGATGGTACTGAGCAGCATCTGGTCAGAGATTTGCTGAATCCAGTGTCGGACAGCATACTCCTTGGTCTTTTTAGCTATCAGTGAGGTGTCTCCTGAGCCCAGAGGAGAATTCGAGCAGAGGAGTCCTCTCCTGCCGCCATCACTCAAGATAAGCAGAGTTGGCCAGCTGAGCTCAACATTATGCCCCTCATCTTGAAATAACTTTATAAAAATACTATTCAGAGGGGAATTTACTTGTCTTAAAATCAGGAACTGTGAACATCTCCAATACTGGTCCCTAAAGACAAACTATTGAAGTCATGATGACAAATACCAACAGAGCTTGAACAAAACAAAACCAGTATTACCTCATTTTACTACTACAAAACTGACACACATAGAACATTTGTAATAATATATGTCACTACAATATTCATATTAAATACATTCTGTACATAACTTGTAATTTAAATTGATTGTGATTCCTGGTTCCCTTGTAGTTGAATCAGGACACATATTCATTCATGACAGCAATGAATACATATTGTTATTTGAAAAGTTTATCAGTGACTCTTTTAAGATATCTTTGTAGAATGTTATATGTATGTGAGTGTCACAGTGTTGTCAAGAGTAGTGGATTAAATTAAATTGTTTATCTGTCTGTTGTTGTGACTTACACTTCATCATACACATACCCTAGACACATAACGTAGCATCACACTATTCCAGAATAATTCTGACTGAGATATATAGATATGTGGTAGCAAGTAAGGTTATCTATAATACACTACTCTTAATAGATATAGATACCTTCACAGCTGATCTCAGTCAGTACACTAAGTTCCCTATGGGTATTTATAACATCCCACTTCACCACATATATTGGGGTCTCGCTCTTGGGATTTTGAATCTTTAACTATTAAAAATATTGGGGGTAATTCACTTCAGGGAATATAAGAATTAAAAGGTATCCTTGGGTGGAATAAAATAAGGTTGAGCTCACGGTGCCTGTGTTGTCCATTAGAGATTGAATTGTTGGTTAGACATTGTATAAATTTACATAATAAACAATGGCGGACCTGGCCAAATTTCGATCTGCTGCGGTTCAGACTGCAAAAGAGTTAGGATTAGATGGGCAAGTTATGGTTGCCTATGTCACAACGGAATGTGACAAATTTATTGAACGCGAAGAAAGAAGATTAGAAAAAAGAGGCCGAAAGAAAGTTAGAGGCTGAGACTAAGAGGTTGCAAGCTGAGGCTGAGACTAAGAGGTTGCAGATTGAGGCTGACAAAGAGGCTAAGAAATTGGAAGCAGAAAGAGAAGACAAAAGATTAGCTGCAGAAAGAGAAGAGAAGAGATTAGCTGCAGAAAGGGAAGCAGAAGATAAAAGATTACAAAGGGAACATGAGTTACGACTAAGGGAGTTTGAGTTTCAAGGCCATGCTCCTGAAAATGGTGCCAGTCCCTTTGCCTCTGATGCTACGGTTACTCAGGGAGCCTCAATCTCAGCTATGAATTTTCATTTAGATCATTTTGTTGAGAAAGACGATGATATTGAGAGCTATATAAATAGGTATGAGCTATTAGCTACCACGTATGGGTTAGAGAGAGAAAGGTGGAGCTTAAAGTTATCTCAGGGACTTCGTGGGGCAGCTTATGAAGTTTTTGCAAAAATGAGCAGAGGTGATCAGGAAAATTATGACATGCTAAAGCAGGCTCTTTTGTTAAGGTATGAAAAGAATGCAGAATTCTATAGAAAAAAATTTAGGAATGCTAAACTACTGTCAGGTGAAACCTATCACCAGTTCTCTGCACGAATAGAGACATACTTGGAGAAATGGACTTCTCTGGGGAAAACCCAAGATCTTAAGGAAATGGTCCTTATAGAGCAACTAAGAGAGTCCATGGCTCCAGACCTGAGAAAGTTTCTCATGGAACAAGGTGCAGAGAGGCTGGATGAGTTGCTAAATGTTGCTGAAAGGTATCAAGCAGCTCAAGCAGAGGTAACAGGTAATAAAAAGAAACAGGTGGATAACTTTAGGGCACCACAGAACTTTAATAAATTTGATCCTAGGGATCAAAATAAAGGTAAGCACCAATTTGATAGGCCACGGTATGAAAATAACAATAAATTCCCACAATTCGATGAAAGGAAATATGATGAAAGAAAATCTTTCAACCAAGGAAAAAGGTGGTGTAAAAATTGTCAGATGGACAATCATGACACTGACCGTTGCAGAAGGAAACCTGTGTATATGGCAACCCTTCAGGTCAGGTCGACCTCAAGACAGGAGGAGGATTTTATGTTAGATACCACTCCAGAAGAGATGAGGAAGGCACAGGCTGGGGATAAAACACTCAAGCCTTGTTTCAGAAAATTGTCAACTTGTCATACAACTCCAGGCAAGGGAGATTTTTACATGAAAAACAAGTTGATTTATAGGAAGACTGGAGCTAGATCCAATGGTCACGGACAGCTGGTTCTTCCAAAACGATATAGGGCAGACTTAATAAGGAGCTTACATGTGAAACCAGATGGGGACCATGAGAAGATAGGTACCATCATTCAAAAGGTGGCTCACAATTATTATTGGCCCAAAGCAAGATGGGACATTGAGAATTTTGTAGAAAGGTGTAGCATAGCACATGAGGGAACCCCCACAAGTGGGAACATGGATCAGGACCTGGACACGCCCCGGAGCAAAATTAGGCCTGACAATAAAAAGAGATATAAATTTGATAAAGTGGACCAAATGGAATGGGAAGCCCCTTTTCACGGACAAGCTTCACTTAACTGTTTTACAATGGCCACTATGCGGAGAGTGCAAAAGGATGTCTTACCCCAGGATAAGCCGACAATCCCTCAATCGGACTTAAACAAACTGGAGGAAGAGGATGTAGAGAGGAAATCTCTCATCAAGAATTTTAAGAGGGGAGAAAGCCCCAAAAGAATTGGTAGCGGTCGTTTTGTGAATGATAATTCTGGAAGGAAAAATCATCACTATAAAGCTTCAAGTGGAAGAGACCATACCGGTGCAAGGACAAATAGGTCCACACAATTAAAGGTCCATATGTAGCTTTGTTAAGAACGTGGACTGATGAAAAGGCAGAGGAAAACATTACATCTTCATACCAATATGTGAATGAGCTGACGACTCGGTTAAAAACTGGCTGGAAACTTGCCAATGAAAATTTGAAACAAGCCAGGAAGAAACATGCTGCCTATTATAACAGGAAGGCGAAAGACAGAAATTTGGCTGTGGGAGAGAAAGTACTGCTTCTTTTGCCTGGGAGTCAGAATAAGTTACAAATTGGATGGCAGGGTCCATATACAGTTCTAGAGAAGGTGTCTAGAACAAATTATAAGATAGATAAGAAGGGGAAAGAAAAAATCTATCATGTGAATCTCCTGAAGAAATATTTGGAAAGAGAACATCAGGAAGAGACACACTTGTTGACCTTGTCCATCGCCATGGAGATGAACAAGGAACCACTTTCATCATTTGAATATCCATTACACCCCTGTGAGACAGCAGCACAGGTGAAAATCAGTACACATTTAACGAAAACTCAGAAAGAGAGAGTGCAACAGGTTCTAAATAATCAGGCAGAGGTGTTAACAGACCGACCAGGGCATACAAACCTATTGGAATATGATATGAAACTCATAGACTCCACACCTGTCTGTATGAAACCATATTCGATTCCGTTTGCTAAGGAAAAAGCTTTGAAGGAAGAGATAGACTATCTATTGAAGGAAGGAATTATTTCGCACAGTGAGTCTTCGTATAGTTCCGGTGTTGTACTTTTAAGGAAGCCCTCTGGAGAACATAGACTCTGTATAGATTACAGGAGACTGAATGCTATTACAGAAGGACAGGTGGATCCATTGCCGGATACAAATCAGCTGTTTGCCAGGCTAAATAAAGCTAAATATTTCTCAAAAGTGGATCTGAGTAAAGGATACTATCAGATTCCAGTAAAACCTGAGGTTAGACCATACCTAGCTTTTAGTACCTCAGAAGGACACTATGAGTTTAATAGATTGCCATTTGGATTGAAGAATGCGCCTAGTGTCTTCTCTAGAATGATGAGAAAATTATTGGATCCTCTGAATAATCCCTGTATAACAAATTTTATGGATGATATCCTTATAGCAACAGAAACATTTGAGGAACACATTGACTCTCTGAAACATGCTGTTTGATCGACTTAGGGAGGCAAATTTAACAGCCCGACCAACCAAATGTTGCGTTGGATGTAAAGAATTGGAATTTTTGGGACACACAGTTTATCAGGGAAACATGACCCCTGACCCAAAGAACTTAGAGAAACTACAGAAAGCCCCGAGACCACAAACCAAGAAGGACGTGAGATCCTTTGTCTCATTATGTGGTTTCTACCAGAAGTATATCAAAAACTTTAATTCCATATGTGCACCTTTAACGGAATTGACACGTAAAGGACTTCCAGATCGCATTACATGGACACCACAATGTGAAATGACTTACCAAGAATTGAAGGAAAAGCTCACAAGTAAACCCATTTTGAAATTACCTGACTTAAGTCAAGAATTCATAGTAAGGACGGATGCAAGTAATATTGGGTTAGGTGCAACTTTACTACAGAAATCAGATGCATTGGATGGGGAATTAAGCCCAGTGGCATATGCTAGCAGAAAGTTGAATAAAGCTGAAATCAACTACTCAACTAGCGAAAAAGAATGTCTTGCAGTAATATGGGCAATAAAGAAATTCAATATTTATCTATATGGGAAGGCATTTAAGTTGCAAACTGACCACAAACCTTTATCGTTTTTAGCACAGGCTAAGCATGAGAACTCTAGGTTACTCCGATGGTCTTTGCTTCTGGCTCCATATAATTTTAGCATTGAATATATATCTGGAAAAACCAATCTGGGAGCGGATTTTTTAAGCCGCCATCCGTGTGATGAGAATCACCGTAAACCCCAGAAATAATAATAAATTTCTCTATGTGTATATAGAATAAAGGACTGACATATAATGTCTGTTTTAAGAGGGGAGGTGTCATGAAATATTCTAATCCACATATATAAATTATTAGGTAAATATGAAGCCTAACAAATAAAATTAATAAAGAGAAGAGCAATGGTAAAATAACAGTGCTGTCACAAAGAATGTACTCGAAATCCCCTTGTTTTCTGCTTCGTCTGCAAATGGTAACGCTTTCACGTTGATATAAAAGCTTACTGTATTATTACCCGCCTTCTTCAATGAAACGTGTGCTGCATTTCTAAGAAAAACATTGAGAGACTGCATAATGACCTAAATTAATCCTAACATTAATTATATTACGTTACCAAAACGAACGAACAGATGGACAAAAGGATAGCGAGAGGGGAGGGCTGAAAATCAGGAACGCATGCAACACGCGACGCGCGATATACAAATGCTGGCATCACGCGTGTAAGTCTACAAGCACTAACTTTTTCAGACGGACAGTGATAAAATACACTACCCTTTCCCAGAGTTAGGTTTATAAATCATAACAGACTCTTATTAGAAAAGATAACAATAGATGGGTTTACGTTTGAACACATAACAGTACCCAGACAGCACATCTTCCAAACAGGAGGTAGAAGAAATTGCATATTTTGAACGCAGCCACGTAGCTCCTTTAAATTAGTATTATTGGGTTCCTTAGGGCTTGCTGACAAATAATATGTAAAACGTTACGCCAATAGTCCAGGAATTAATAAATTATACCCAAAATAAAATAGTGAGGCTGCCTGACAGCATGAAATCATTTCTGCTCATAAAATTTTTTATAACGTGTTTGAAAAAAAACCTTACGTTACATAAATAGCCTACCATGTAAACTCCAAATTGATTGGAGCGCAACAAATGAAAGCCTAACCACGATTGGTCAGGCTATAAATACTATCTTGGTTGTTAGGGGAAACGGGGAAAGGTAACATTTTTTCAAACACTTGTCGAAACGGGGCTCATTGGTCAGACTCGCTGATATACACACTTGGGAGCGTTAGTTCGAAACCACTTGTTTAAAATAGCTTGATAAAGCATCAGTGCGTTGAAGCCAGCATATATTTGGCTCAATAAAAGCCTGGAACATAGGCAGATGGAAGTTTGTGCCAGTTTGTGCCAAAATTCATTGCTAATCAACGTATCTGTGTTATTCGTATGAATTGTGGGACAGTGGTCTTGATGGTACTGAGCAGCATCTGGTCAGAGATTTGCTGAATCCAGTGTCGGACAGCATACTCCTTGGTCTTTTTAGCTATCAGTGAGGTGTCTCCTGAGCCCAGAGGAGAATTCGAGCAGAGGAGTCCTCTCCTGCCGCCATCACTCAAGATAAGCAGAGTTGGCCAGCTGAGCTCAACATTATGCCCCCTCATCTTGAAATAACTTTATAAAAATACTATTCAGAGGGGAATTTACTTGTCTTAAAATCAGGAACTGTGAACATCTCCAATACTGGTCCCTAAAGACAAACTATTGAAGTCATGATGACAAATACCAACAGAGCTTGAACAAAACAAAACCAGTATTACCTCATTTTACTACTACAAAACTGACACACATAGAACATTTGTAATAATATATGTCACTACAATATTCATATTAAATACATTCTGTACATAACTTGTAATTTAAATTGATTGTGATTCCTGGTTCCCTTGTAGTTGAATCAGGACACATATTCATTCATGCCAGTAATGAATACATATTGTTATTCGAAAGTTTATCAGTGACTCTTTTAAGATATCTTTGTAGAATGTTATATGTATGTGAGTGTCACAGTGTTGTCAAGAGTAGTGGATTAAATTAAATTGTTTATCTGTCTGTTGTTGTGACTTACACTTCATCATACACATACCCTAGACACATAACGTAGCATCACACTATTCCAGAATAATTCTGACTGAGATATATATAGATATGTGGTAGCAAGTAAGGTTATCTATAATACACTACTCTTAATAGATATAGATACCTTCACAGCTGATCTCAGTCAGTACACTAAGTTCCCTATGGGTATTTATAACATCCCACTTCACCACAGTGGGCCTTCGGTTTGTGACGTCATAACAGACCCACAACACTTGTGGGACAGGAGACTGCTTCTGATGATCGTATTGTCAGCTGTTGTAACCCTGTGTATTAACCAGGGGTTCCCAAACTGGGTTACGGGGACTATTTGGTAAATAACGTTATCGTTTTGAAATATTACAAAAGTAATCGTGTTAGTAAACACAAAGTTGTGAGCTGGACAGAGATTAGCGAGTACTAGCTACAGACAAGACACAAAATGGAGGCTGAGTATGAAATATGGGTATCTCTTTCAAAATCTGTACCGGTACCAAGAATAAAGCTGTTAAAAAACAAAAACAAAAAACAAACAGAATCAAAGGTCTAACTAATTTATTTGACTGTGATAAACGTTTAACAACTTTTAACGATATTAAAAATATCGCTATGTACCAAATAAACGTTTTGAAAAATTCATTAATCTGTTTGCTTATTTTCTGATGTACATATGCTCGGTAAACTCTATTATTTATTTCCTCTCATATTAATTAGTGGTGACGGGAAGGGTTACTAAAATGCCAAGGGGTTACGGTGGCCGAAAAAAATGTTAGAGACCCTGGGATAGACTTTCCTATTATTGTCACTGTGTAGTGTTGACATTGTGAGGTTTATGCTATGACGTAAGGTGGTGACGACGTGTAGTGATAAACAAACTATCACGTGGTACAGACGTTGAGAGAAGCAGAAAGACAATGGCTATTGAGAACTTTGGTTTTAAACAAACATTGGCAGTTTGCGTGAATGTTGGATGTTGGGTTTCAAGACTGGAGTAGGTCTTCTGTTGATTTATCTTGGTTTTAATGCAAGAGTTTGCTTTATTGGCATGGCACACCACTCTCTTCATGGCTGCGCTGTAGTTTTTGTTTTTTTTCTTACTTTTTATCTTTTGTTTCTTCAGGATAAGTTTGTTCCAGAGCTTTATTATACTAGCTGGGCTCAGAAGACAGGGCCGACGAGAAAACGAAACTGATTGACATTGAGAAGGTGGATAAATTTGTGCATATTGGAATTAAAGAAATAATAGGTTGTGTAGTTGATGGGGGTCTATAAGAAGACAAAGAAATAATAGGTTGTGTAGTTGATGGGGGTCTATAAGAAGACAAAGAAATAATAGGTTGTGTAGTTGATGGGGGTCTATAAGAAGACAAAGAAATAATAGGTTGTGTAGTTGATGGGGGTCTATAAGAAGACAAAGAAATCATAGGAATACTGTCCCCTCAGCATGTCGTAGGAGGCAAATAATATTAGGTTGTGTATGGAGGCTGACAACCTTATCATTGAAAACTAATTGCTACATAAACTAACGCTGTTAGAACATATAAATGTTTTGATGCAGGTTTCCTGTAAGAGGACCAACAGCAGTGGTGGGCCCTTGCTTCATCGGGAGGGAAAAGGAAAATACAAGAAGAAAATAAATAAGGGTAGCGAGTAATAGTCCATTCGTCACTCAGTGTGGCGCCACAGTTACCAGTGTGGCGCCACAGTTACCAGTAGGTGTTGGGGATGATGATGTTAAAGTTAACGACGGCCCATCTGAGACCCTTCAGGTACTGTTTATTTTCTGGAAATCCATTGACGGTTGCTTTGAGAGCCACTACGACATACCTTGTTAATGTAAGCTTGCCAAAAACTTGAGCTCGTTCTAGCCACGAGATTGCAAGTTTGGAACTGATGACAAGAACCAGACACCTGGTGCTAGTGGAACAAGAGGTAAGAAGTCGCTGGCGTGAGATTGGACACACACTGAGGACACCTGTTGATAGCACTTCAAGGTGGTCTTTGTTCAGGAATTCTTGGAACAAGAAAGGGAGACATTTTCCTTCATTCGTTTTATCAAGCGCAGATCCAGCAGCAAGTGGGAAGCAGCGCATCCAGGCCACTAAAAAAGGATGCATGTTACCAGCTCGGCAGACGTGAACAAGACTTCGCACAGGTCACAACAGAATGCGATAATATCTATTCAACAAGTTAAAGATAGGAACTACTGATGAGTGTAACTGTGGCACCGATAAAATGACTGCTCAACATCTGCTTCATGTTACTAGCTCGGCAGACGTGAACAAGACTTCGCACAGGTTACAACAGAATGCGATAATATCTATTCAACAAGTTAAAGATAGGAACTACTGATGAGTGTAACTGTGGCACCGATAAAATGACTGCTCAACATCTGCTTCATGTTACCAGCTCGGCAGACGTGAACAAGACTTCGCACAGGTCACAACAGAATGCGATAATATCTATTCAACAAGTTAAAGATAGGAACTACTGATGAGTGTAACTGTGGCACCGATATAATGACTGCCGAATATCTACTTCATGTTACCAGCTCTGCAGACGTGAACAAGACTTCGCACAGGTCACAACAGAATGCGATAATATCTATTCAACAAGTTAAAGATAGGAACTATTGATGAGTGTAACTGTGGCACCGATAAAATAACTGCTCAACATCTGCTTCATGTTACCAGCTCTGCAGACGTGAACAAGACTTCGCACAGGTCACAACAGAATGCGATAATATCTATTCAACAAGTTAAAGATAAGAACTATTGATGAGTGTAACTGTGGCACCGATAAAATGACTGCTCAACATCTGCTTCATGTTACCAGCTCGGCAGACGTGAACAAGACTTCGCACAGGTCACAATAGAATGCGATAATATCTATTCAACAAGTTAAAGATAGGAACTACTGATGAGTGTAACTGTGGCACCGATAAAATGACTGCTCAACATCTGCTTCATGTTACCAGCTCGGCAGACGTGAACAAGACTTCGCACAGGTCACAACAGAATGCGATAATATCTACTCAACAAGTTAAAGATAGGAACTATTGATGAGTGTAACTGTGGCACCGATAAAATAACTGCTCAACATCTGCTTCATGTTACCAGCTCGGCAGACGTGAACAAGACTTCGCACAGGTCACAACAGAATGCGATAATATCTATTCAACAAGTTAAAGATAGGAACTACTGATGAGTGTAACTGTGGCACCGATAAAATGACTGCTCAACATCTGCTTCATGTTACCAGCTCTGCAGACGTGAACAAGACTTCGCACAGGTCACAACAGAATGCGATAATATCTATTCAACAAGTTAAAGATAGGAACTATTGATGAGTGTAACTGTGGCACCGATAAAATGACTGCTCAACATCTGCTTCATGTTACCAGCTCGGCAGACGTGAACAAGACTTCGCACAGGTCACAACAGAATGCGATAATATCTATTCAACAAGTTAAAGATAGGAACTATTGATGAGTGTAACTGTGGCACCGATAAAATGACTGCTCAACATCTGCTTCATGTTACCAGCTCGGCAGACGTGAACAAGACTTCGCACAGGTCACAACAGAATGCGATAATATCTATTCAACAAGTTAAAGATAGGAACTATTGATGAGTGTAACTGTGGCACCGATAAAATAACTGCTCAACATCTGCTTCATGTTACCAGCTCGGCAGACGTGAACAAGACTTCGCACAGGTCACAACAGAATGCGATAATATCTATTCAACAAGTTAAAGATAGGAACTACTGATGAGTGTAACTGTGGCACCGATAAAATGACTGCTCAACATCTGCTTCATGTTACCAGCTCTGCAGACGTGAACAAGACTTCGCACAGGTCACAACAGAATGCGATAATATCTATTCAACAAGTTAAAGATAGGAACTATTGATGAGTGTAACTGTGGCACCGATAAAATAACTGCTCAACATCTGCTTCATGTTACCAGCTCTGCAGACGTGAACAAGACTTCGCACAGGTCACAACAGAATGCGATAATATCTATTCAACAAGTTAAAGATAGGAACTACTGATGAGTGTAACTGTGGCACCGATAAAATGACTGCTCAACATCTGCTTCATGTTACCAGCTCGGCAGACGTGAACAAGACTTCGCACAGGTCACAACAGAATGCGATAATATCTATTCAACAAGTTAAAGATAGGAACTACTGATGAGTGTAACTGTGGCACCGATAAAATGACTGCTCAACATCTGCTTCATGTTACCAGCTCGACAGACGTGAACAAGACTTCGCACAGGTCACAACAGAATGCGATAATATCTATTCAACAAGTTAAAGATAGGAACTATTGATGAGTGTAACTGTGGCACCGATAAAATCACTGCTCAACATCTGCTTCAAAGGTGACCAACATATGAGGGACAAAGAAAGTGCATAATGCCCGTCACCAGTATCACTCCCAGAAAAACTACAGTGTTACCAACAGCCTCAAGGTGACCACTACTTTCTGTCAACTTATTCAAGTTGACGTCTGCGGGTGAACTTATTCAAGTTGACGTCTGCGGGTGAACTTATTCAAGTTGACGTCTGCGGGTGAACGAGACAGAAGAAGATATTTTCCTGTTTAATTCCCATGGAACATGGAGCTTTCACTGAAGGTGGGCCCCTTGCAGGAAACCTCCACCAAAGAATTCATGTGCTCTGGCAGTGGTGGTATCTGCAACAGTTTGTCCTAAACTAAACAAAAACAAATTATAATTTACTACGACTGTAACACTACTGGAATTGTGCATACTTTGTCCTTGGAGACCTTTATGAATGAAAACTCTAGTTACGCGCTCTAAAGCTTCTTGAATGAAGAGGTCGTCCACACATGTGAATCCATTTAGCGAAACCAAATACGATACGTTAACGTATATTACATACATTAACTGGGTGACCTTAAACAGATATACCTGAGTGTTTCACATGTCATACTTACATGAAACATAATGCATTAAACCAAGGCCAAGTTTAACACCAGAAAGCATGAAATGGTTCATCGGAGATGTCTGGGTGCATTACTGCTTCAGTTCACGCCATGTCAGCGGATTCCAGGCCATATTTTGCACTCTTATAAAGACAGCCTAGTTTAAATGTTGACTGAGCAAGGAATTGTGAAAATGGCTCTAACCAGGAACAAAGGATATCCCCTACTTGTTAAACTCAGGTTCCGACCTCAGTTCTTCACGGATGAAGCAGGAAGTTATGACATACATTTTTTTCTTCTAAATCATCATGAGCTGTTAACATTATTTCATCTTTCCTTGCCGACCTTTATGACCTGTTTACAGTCATCATCAATATCTCATAAGTACCGCTGAGCACCCCGGGGAGCACAGGTCCTTAGCACAAACAGAATTTCCTGTCCTGTTTTCAGTATTTAATGTTAATTTAATTTTGAGGCAAAAGAGAAATTGGCAAGAAGACGAAGATGGCTGTATACCGCTCCACCTATGTTCTAGTCTTGACTTAGGGATACGAGTCATAGGCAGTGACTACAACCCGTAAAAGCCATCTCCAAATCTCAGAAACGAAGTATCTGAGGAAGGCGGTTAAAGTAATAGAAAGAGTCTTGGTCCCAACCTGACGGCACATCATGGCCTCAAAACCCAGCGACTGCAGACACAAGTGGAACAGTTCCAATTAGGCTGGTTTGGCTATGTCTGGATCACGACAAGTATGGACAGTAAGAACCAGTGATCCAGGACGACCCAGAGTTCTCTGGGAGGACAACATTAGACAGTCTAAAGGACCGTGGACTAGATTAGAACCAGGCCAGGAAGAAGACAGCCGATATGACAGTATGGCGCTCTCTCAAGCAAATCTCTACATCCCTGGGTAGAAGAGGAACGACTAAGTAGTATAAGTAAGTTAATTTTGAGGAGCGTCTGAGTGGTAGAGCAGTTAGAGTGCTTGCTTTTCTAGAAAACAGAACCTAGTTCGCAACCAGATCGTGCCACGCTCCAGTCTGCCCCATCTGGAATAAATGGGCACCTGACTCAGCTGAGAGTTAAGGAAATCAAAGGCTGCGAGGAAGAAGCTGGTCACCCCACCCAATAAAGTTGGGACATCGTATAAGTAAGCTCTTCAACGCTTCACTTCTCTACGGCAGTACTTTCCATGGCCCTACCTTTACATTTTTGGGGGAGTGTGGATTGGTGATGCCTCTCCGTTGTCATTTAGGCCGTCAGATAATGTTGCCCTGTCATCATGTGACGTATTCTTTCCAGAACGTTGTCTCCATTACAGCTGCTCTGAACGCATCACGATTCTGGGCAAGTCGACCTGCATCAGCCAAAGACAAGTTCAGACTCTCTGTGATGTCCTGGGTCCACCGTCGTCTAGGTCGACCACTTCCTCTTTTTCCAGGGACCATGCCTGCCATCACTATTTTTTCCAGACTATTATGTCTTTTTATATGACCGAACAATTTCAGCTTCCCTATTGCGATGGTATTTAAAAGCCAATGTTCCTGTATGTTTAGTGAGTGCAGTACTTCTCTGTTGGTCTTTTTTTTTTTCTGTCCAGGGTATTCTCAACATCCTTCTGTAGCATTTCATTTCGAATGATGTAATCTTTTTTGCAACTGTTTTATTGAGTGTCCAAGTCTCGCAGCCGTATGTTGCTACTGGGAATATACATGCCCTGTACACCTAGTAATTATGTTTAGTTCATTATTGTTGTGTCTTGCCTTGCGTCACTTTTGTGATACAGGTAAGTAAAAGCATGTCGTGGGGGTGGTTAATAATTATGCTATGCTCTGTCTGCTGATGTCCTGTAGAGATTTAATCCCATTTCCATTCCATTTCCTTTGAATCTTTGTAGTCCAACTAATGTCAAACTTATCATGACACTTCACCCCACTACGGCGTTATGTGCTATATAAGACAATGTTTTATAACTACAGATACGCCACGACATCTTACAGCACTTGGCCATACACACTGATTCCGACGCCTGCTTTATTTTTAACTCGGTGGCCTGCAGGATTTCTGTCCTGTCACTTTTAATTAAAGCTCCTTCGATGAACGTGCTTGACATGCCCCAGTTGTTTCATACTCTGGGCTCAACTTTCGACTTGACACATAAGTGCTTTTGTGTCAAGTTCTGAAGTGGCTCTACGTGATAACCATATCTGTGAAACAAAAGTAGGCGACTGCCGGGCAGTTTTTCCCAGTCAGGGGTTCCGTCGAACATCGTCGGGGGTTCCGCAAAAGGTCGTGGTATAGTTAGTTATGTAAACATTTTGAGATACTAAGATAAATTCTAAACTACACCTTTAGGACTTACTTGTCACATTCTAGTAGACATCACTTCTTACCTTTGTAAACAGAATAGAAGTAATATAAATGCTTACACAATTTACAAAAAGGAAAAAAAAAAACTCAAAGTAAATCTAATCACTAATAAATCGATGCCAGTGATTTTTCTTAGAGACGTGTCTCCTTCTTTAAAATTATGTTACGCATTTAGATACATTCTCACTTTCTTTTCTCAACTGGTATTCGCGCATGTGTCCCCGGTGAAGACCTTCTAGTCGCAACGTAGGCTGTTTCTTTGAAATAAATAAAGATGGTAACCCGAGGCCTGTGATCTGTAAATAAATAATACACTTAGATGGGGTATGTTGCAGGCCCTCGTTAGACATAAAGTACACTTAGATGGGGTATGTTTCAGGCCCTCGTTAGACATAAAGTACACTTAGATGGGGTATGTTGCAGGCCCTCGTTAGACATAAAGTACACTTAGATGGGGTATGTTGCAGGCCCTCGTTAGACATAAAGTACACTTAGATGGGTATGTTGCAGGCCCTCGTTAGACATAAAGTACACTTAGATGGGGTATGTTTCAGGCCCTCGTTAGACATAAAGTACACTTAGATGGGGTATGTTGTGGGCCCTCGTTAGACATAAAGTACACAGATGGGGTATGTTGTAGGCCCTCGTTAGACATAAAGTACACTTAGATGGGGTATGTTGTAGGCCCTCGTTAGACATAAAGTACACAGATGGGGTATGTTGTAGGCCCTCGTTAGACATAAAGTACACTTAGATGGGGTATGTTGTAGGCCCTCGTTAGACATAAAGTACACTTAGATAGGGTATGTTGTAGGCCCTCGTTAGACATAAAGTACACTTAGATGGGTATGTTGTAGGCCCTCGTTAGACATAAAGTACACTGAGATGGGGTATGTTGTAGGCCCTCGTTAGACATAAAGTACACTTAGATGGGTATGTTGTAGGCCCTCGTTAGACATAAAGTACACTCAGATGGGGTATGTTGTAGGCCCTCGTTAGACATAAAGTACACTTAGATGGGGTATGTTGTAGGCCCTCGTTAGACATAAAGTACACTTAGATGGGGTATGTTGTAGGCCCTCGTTAGACATAAAGTACACTTAGATGGGGTATGTTGCAGGCCCTCGTTAGACATAAAGTACACTTAGATGGGGTATGTTGTAGGCCCTCGTTAGACATAAAGTACACTTAGATGGGGTATGTTGTAGGCCCTCGTTAGACATAAAATACACTTAGATGGGGTATGTTGTAGGCCCTCGTTAGACATAAAGTACACTTAGATGGGGTATGTTGCAGGCCCTCGTAAGAAATAAAGAAGTAGAAAACTAGACAACAGAAGTGATAGGCTTACCGGAGACTCGAACCCAGGACTTTCTGAACAACACCATCGTCTCGCTACAAGAGTGAATTCTTCATCCCAGTAGGTCAGTTTATCATAATTTTACTGTGGTCTTTCTCATTTTCTGATCCAAAATTATGAAGAAGAGTCACAGTAAATATTAATCTAAGCACAGATGACAGATATCATAATTAGTTCTGACTGTCTTGTCGCAAGAGGCGACTAAACCGAGGCTGTGCGTGGACATGGCAGTCTCATCAAATAAAACAAACTGCTACAGACAACACCTCTGGAAGAGTACACGAATGTTGTGATGGAGGCTTCCTACAGTTGGTGTTCTGTGCTCCATGCATGGGGAGACGAAGCCGAACAGAAGCAGAAGGTCTTGCTTTCCTCCCGATGATTTTATAACTTTGAAAGATACGAGTGGTAATGTATGTGACACGAAGGGGGATAAACAAGATGGAATAGATAACCGTTCTTGATGGGGGAGAAGGAGAAGTGGAGAGTGAGAGAGAGGGAAGGAGAGAGAGAGAGAGAACGAACGAACGAACTTTATTTTCAAATGGTTGAGAATTGGGCACACAGGCCCGTCTGACATTCTGCCCTTCCTTTCTCTCACCTTTCATAGAGAGATGAATAGTTTTAAAAAAGTAAAAACGTATGTTGTTCTCCTTCTGTAAGTATGTCAATGCCATGATGGGTTAAGCAAATATACACAGCGTAACAGAGCAGCAATGTTCAGAAAGCACGCGCGGGGAATCCATGCTTATTTCTAAAATAAACTTCGTGCGTGCGGCCTCTATAAGATAATCTCACGCGTTTGATACAGTAGAGATAACAACAGCATACCTATTTTTCCAAGGAGACCGACTATGGATTTCCAAAACATAGGCACATCGGAACCCCACGTAGCGCGTGAGTCGATGAATCAGTTAAGTACTGTATCCAAACGTGAAAGCCATGCCGATACTGGAGAGTGGCCATTGGCAGATCATGTGGAGCGATCAGTGCTTTTTTGGTTCTTTGAATGTTGATACGTCTTCAGGAATATAAACAAAGTAACAGAGATCTGTCTAGATATGTGTCTGCTTTGAGCGGTAGTTCCAAATTTATCGCTGTTTGTAAAAAATGACATATTTAAGTCTTCAAGACAAGTTCAAATAGTTGTTACACCACAGACGTCAATAATCGCCACTCGCTGCTCTGTGGCTCCAGAATTGTTCAGTAAAGATATTATAGTATAGTGCTTATTCGGGGGCTACGCGCCACAGCGTGACGGAGGCTAACGATGGTGATAGTTCGTTTTACTTGTACTTCTGACTTTAAAAATTTGCATGTGCAAATTTGGTCTGGCAACCACCGTAGAGTCAGCAGGTTCCTTACTTTACCAAAATCTGGTATATACCGAAAGTCAGGTCTGACAAACACACCGTGAAAATTAAGCTTTGTTCATGAGGGTTAATTGATTTGGTTCTCAGTTCCATCAGCTTAAACATCCGGTACGAGTTTTTAATGAATTTTTTTATTTAGTTCAAGGTTCTTCGCGCTGTTACAAAAAGATAAATATAGTCCCATAACATAAACTACCGTAGGGGAATGAAGTGTTAGACACTTCACTTTACTAGGTCTTAGCTTAATGAGGTAGGGTGACCACCTTTCCTTGCTACCTTTGCCGTCCCTAAGTCACGAGCATTCTCACGTACCTATTTACAGCTGAGTAGGCTAGAGCTTGACAGTGCCTAGTTTCGAATCTGTTAACTTTGCCTCGAGAAGCCACCCGACGCTCATCTTTACAAAACAGAATGTCGAGAAGCCACCCGACTCTCATCTTTACAAAACAGAATGTCGAGAAGCCACCCGACGCTCATCTTTACAAAACAGAATGTCGAGAAGCCACCCGACTCTCATCTTTACAAAACAGAATGTCGAGAAGCCACCCGACTCTCATCTTTACAAAACAGGTAAATAACTCATAGATATGTCCGTTTGGAAAGCCTGTGGCTTATCGTATTATAATGCTTGAAGGCCGAATGCCTAAGCTCTGTTTTGTGACGTACATTGGTTTTTGTTTGGTAATGTCTTGCACGATGGCTGTTTTACTCTTGCAGTTAGCATTGTTAAGACACAACAAATGATTTGTTGTATTGTTGCAACACACTGTGGCGTTGTAAAATTGTGTCTTAGCCACTCCGATGGCAACGTTTCGTTTGTTCGTTCATTCATTCAATAACCTTCATTACTATATGGAGCACATGCATTCAGTAGATCCAGGCCAAAACTTTCTATCCCGACTCATCCATTCAGGATGTTTCCATTCCTTTTTATTCCATTCATATGCGTCTTATTCCCTTCTCCGGTGTTTATTAATCTCTCTGTATTTCTCTTAATCTGGGTATTCCAGAAAAAATCTACCTTGTTACGCTATCATTAGGATTCCTCAATTTTTGCCCTGTCCCAGTGCCAAGGTCTTGTCCTCATTTTTTCTTCCACTGGTATTCGTCTGGTTCTGTTTACCAGTTCCAAATTGGTGTCTGTCATACAGTTAACGTCCTTCACCATGTCTGATGGAAGACTATCACCAAACAAGAACTGCCGACTCGGATCCACCAAGAAGACACGCGCACTATCATAGCGGGTAGACGCTGGAATTGGGTTGGCGTCATGAGAAAAGACACTGACACCATCGCCAGAACTGCCAAGCTATGGACTTCACAAGGAATGCAAGAGAGAGGCCGGCCAAAAGGAACTTGGCGGAGAGCACTGGAGGCTGAGAGGCACAGCATGAACCAGAGCTGGGGCATCACAGGAAGGGTGGCTGTTGACCGAGCAAAGTAGAGATAGTTTGTTGCTGCCCTACAAGACGCTACCGGGCGTGATGGTCACTGATTGTTTTGTCAGTCAGCGATTAAGGACCAAAGAAGAAGCAGAACGCAAGCACCCATTTATGACAGCCTGTTACTTGTTGAGGACAGCAGTTACTTTCTGAAAATGTGCTATAATAATCACTTTAACAACAGTACTTTAACTGTCGATGGCATTTTTGACAACCAGTAGTTTTGCTGTTTGGTTAAAATAAGGTGCGTGAGTGCTGGTGCGTGTGTATGGTGTGGCGAGAGAGGGGAGGCTGAACGAACGAACTTTATTTTCGAAGGGTTAAGAATTGGGCGCGCAGGCCCGTCTAACATTCTGCCCTTCCACTCTCATTAATCTTGCATACTACTGTATATCCTTTCATTCCCACATGATGCTTTAAGCTGAGAGAGAGAGAGAGAGAGAGAGAGAGAGAGAGAGAGAGAGAGAGAGAGAGAGAGAGAGAGAGAGAGAGAGAGAGAGAGAGAGAGAGAGAGAGGGGGGAAGGGGTAAATAAAAAGCAGGAATTACACGCAAATAGGTGGCAGAGGAATTGGCGCTAAAAGAAAAGAAGCTATGTTTTAAAATTACACGAGATATCACGTGACGAGACCTGCGATGCTAACATTTGAAAGTTGTCACGCTGTTTTAAAATTTAAGGTAATGAAATTTTGAGCGGCCGTGATTTGAATATCCCCAATTTTTCTGTTCTTCTTTACTGGCTTGCTCCATCTTTCTTTTTATTCTAGCGAGACCATCTTGTGTGGTGTCTTTTGTTATCACCCTGTCTCTTTTGGCGTCTGTAACTCTGTCTGGTAGTATCTGTCGTGAACAATTTGTTAACATATTTCATGATACCAACGTTACTGTTTGGGATGTTAACTTAATTAGTAACAATCATTGTTACAAACACATTATATGCAAATATGTATGGTCTTGTAGTTACGGGTGGAATAGGTCTACAACTTCCTCAGGCATGTCGTACAAGGCGACTAACATGAAGTTGGCAACCTCATCATGGGAAATAGATTGTTACAGTAAGTACCACTCTATGACCATGTGATTGTTTAATATAGGTTTCCAACAAGGGAACCAACAACTGTGGTGACTGATGTAGGTTTCCAACAAGGGAACCAACAACTGTGGTGACTGATGTAGGTTTCCAACAAGGGAACCAACAACTGTGGTGACTGATGTAGGTTTCCAACAAGGGAACCAACTACTGTGGTGGCTGATGTAGGTTTCCAACAAGGGAACCAACTACTGTGGTGGCTGATGTAGGTTTCCAACAAGGGAACCAACTACTGTGGTGGCTGATGTAGGTTTCCAACAAGGGAACCAACTACTGTGGTGGCTGATGTAGGTTTCCAACAAGGGAACCAACAACTGTGGTGGCTGATGTAGGTTTCCAACAAGGGAACCAACAACTGTGGTGGCTGATGTAGGTTTCCAACAAGGGAACCAACAACTGTGGTGGCTGATGTAGGTTTCCAACAAGGGAACCAACTACTGTGGTGGCTGATGTAGGTTTCCAACAAGGGAACCAACAACTGTGGTGGCTGATGTAGGTTTCCAACAAGGAAACCAACAACTGTGGTGGCTGATGTAGGTTTCCAACAAGGGAACCAACAACTGTGGTGGCTGATGTAGGTTTCCAACAAGGGAACCAACTACTGTGGTGACTGATGTAGGTTTCCAACAAGGAAACCAACAACTGTGGTGGCTGATGTAGGTTTCCAACAAGGGAACCAACAACTGTGGTGGCTGATGTAGGTTTCCAACAAGGGAACCAACAACTGTGGTGGCTGATGTAGGTTTCCAACAAGGGAACCAACAACTGTGGTGGCTGATGTAGGTTTCCAACAAGGGAACCAACTACTGTGGTGGCTGATGTAGGTTTCCAACAAGGGAACCAACAACTGTGGTGGCTGATGTAGGTTTCCAACAACGGAACCAACAACTGTGGTGGCTGATGTAGGTTTCCAACAAGGGAACCAACAACTGTGGTGACTGATGTAGGTTTCCAACAAGGGAACCAACAACTGTGGTGACTGATGTAGGTTTCCAACAAGGGAACCAACTACTGTGGTGGCTGATGTAGGTTTCCAACAAGGGAACCAACAACTGTGGTGGCTGATGTAGGTTTCCAACAAGGGAACCAACAACTGTGGTGACTGATGTAGGTTTCCAACAAGGGAACCAACAACTGTGGTGGCTGATGTAGGTTTCCAACAAGGGAACCAACAACTGTGGTGGCTGATGTAGGTTTCCAACAAGGGAACCAACAACTGTGGTGACTGATGTAGGTTTCCAACAAGGGAACCAACAACTGTGGTGGAGGTTTCCAACAAGGGAACCAACAACTGTGGTGACTGATGTAGGTTTCCAACAAGGGAACCAACAACTGTGGTGACTGATGTAGGTTTCCAACAAGGGAACCAACAACTGTGGTGACTGATGTAGGTTTCCAACAAGGGAACCAACAACTGTGGTGGCTGATGTAGGTTTCCAACAAGGGAACCAACAACTGTGGTGACTGATGTAGGTTTCCAACAAGGGAACCAACAACTGTGGTGACTGATGTAGGTTTCCAACAAGGGAACCAACAACTGTGGTGGCTGATGTAGGTTTCCAACAAGGGAACCAACAACTGTGGTGACTGATGTAGGTTTCCAACAAGGGAACCAACAACTGTGGTGGCTGATGTAGGTTTCCAACAAGGGAACCAACAACTGTGGTGGCTGCGTGCAGCGAAACGGAAAATAATGATAATGAATTATATATATCAGCCATTTATTTTACAAGTACTCAGACTTGTCGATCTTCAGTCAAACAAGTCCTCAGACTTGTCGATCTTCAGTCAAACAAGTCCTCAGACTTGTCGATCTTCAGTCAAACAAGTACTCAGACTTGTCGATCTTCAGTCAAACAAGTCCTCAGACTTGTCGATCTTCAGTCAAACAAGTCCTCAGACTTGTCGATCTTCAGTCAAACAAGTCCTCAGACTTGTCGATCTTCAGTCAAACAAGTCCTCAGACTTGTCGATCTTCAGTCAAACAAGTCCTCAGACTTGTCGATCTTCAGTCAAACAAGTCCTCAGACTTGTCGATCTTCAGTGAAACAAGTCCTCAGACTTGTCGATGTTCAGCCAAGTCTCCTCTGTTCAGGGATCATGCAGGATATCTCAGTTTCTTGCGGAATTTTAGGGTTGAACCGTTTTAGGGTTGGGCCTTTTTAAGGGTTGGACCGTTCTGGGGCTAGACCGTTTTAGGGTTGGGCCGTTTTGGGGTTGGACCGGTTTAGGGTTCTACCGGTTTAGGGTTGCTCCTTTGATGTTTTTCTTTTTGGGTCCAGTGTTGTTATTGCTATTATTACTGTTAATATTATTATTATTATTAGGTTAGTAGAGAGGGTCGCTAGGTGTCTCGGCGCCAAGTGTCCGTTGAGTAATGTGCTATCAGAATTCGAGGATTGGCAGGCGTCTTGATTACTGTATCTGGGGCATGGTCGGATGAAGTGTGCCACGTTCTAATGTATATCAGCATTTGAAGAAGACCTTTCAATTCTTATACATTTGATATTTTAATCTTTATACATTTTATGACCTTTCAGTCTTTATACATTTGATGCCCTTTTAATCTTTATACATTTGATGACCTTTCAATCTTTATACATTTGATGACCTTTCAATCTTTATACGGGACCCAAAGACGCAGCAATAGAGAATTCAGTCAGCGACCCGTAGCTTGACTGCTTGCGTCAGGGTCAGCGAACCAGAGCTGACCTAGACCCTACTCCGCCTCCAACTGGTGGTCCAGGAAACAAGCTGCATCACTGCAGTCTGGCTGAGAGAGTAGGGATCGAAGAGGGAAGGTTAACCCTGTCCCAAAATAATGCCGTGCGGAAGTCGGATGTGTCGGCCTAAAGGCGCAAATATCGCAGCTTCGCTGTTAACAGGCACAACGCAACCAACGTCCTTTTCAGGACGAACGAGGAAGAAGAAGAATCTTTATACATTTGATGACCTTTTAATCTTTATACATTTGATAACCTTTCAATCTTTATAATTTGTTGACCTTTCAATCTGTATATATTTACACAACATATCATGCCCCGTGTAGCTCGGGGGGGGGGGGGGGGCACTGAAGAGACAAAGATAGAATAGGACTACTACTCCCTCATGCATGTCGTACCAGGCAACTAGTATGAGGTTGTACAAGGGACTGACAGCCTGCTTATGTGAAACAGATTGTTGTTGAGGCCGCCGCTGCAGGAACATGTAAGTGCTTTGTACGGGCTTCTTGCAAGGGCACCAGGAGGGGGGCGGTATGCTCCATAAGGTGGAAAATTAAAAATGTTGATGCCATGTTAGAATGGAGAGACCACGTACAGGACCCAGACATGTTAAGCTTAAATGAAACGACTTTGTTTTAAAATAAAAAAAAGGGGACAGAAATTTGTCAAACAAGTTGTTTCTTCCACGTATCAGCATCTGTGCAGGTTTTACTCAGCTCTTTCACTTCACTGACATAAAAAAAAATCAGACCAAGCAAAGAATAACTAATGTTCTTCTCTTTGTCCACTATTGTCCAACGTGGCAGGTTGGTGGTCTTTGTAGTCGGTTTACGATGACGGGCGGATCAGGCAGGACCATCTCCCGTTTCCCACAGCCTTGTATTCTTTCCTTCGCCACACAGCCGTACGCAGCTAAGTGTACCCCGTCCGTACGAAATAGCCGTGGGAACAGCAGGACAGACTAGTGACGTCACTATGTTGGGCTTTGTATAAGCATAGTGGAGAGCCTTATTAAGAAACATAGCCGTGGGCCCTTTGCCTGTCTAGTTCCGAGTAAATAATTAACGAAAACAGGTCAATGAGAGGCGTTGCTACAAGAATTGATGAAGAACAAGAAGAGTGCACCAGACTATTAATAGATGTGATATGATAGTCACTCCAGGGCTTCGAACCGCGGACGATTCGAACAGAGAGATTGACTACCTGCGAGAGGGCGCCATGGCATGACATACAACCAGCAAAGAACCCGAGAAAAAGTTCATCAGCGGAGGTAGTCGCTCGCACGCCACCTGCACGCAACTATGGAATATAGGACCCGGAACCAGGGGTGTGCGAAGGGGACGGTCCGCCCTTGGTAACAGTCAGGAAGGGGGTGATAATGGATACTTTTTTGATAGTAATTATTGTTTAAAATATACTTGTAGGTATGTTTTTGTATTGGGAAAAGGGGGGGGGGGGAGGGGTGCCAAACGTACGATCCGCCCTGGGTGCCAAATATTTTAAGTACGCCCCTGCCTGATATTATTATAGACCAGCAGTAGCCAACCCATGAGCTGTGGAGTTCTACTTAAAAGACACAAAACTCTCTAAAGCACAACCTAAAAAAAAAAAGCCATGTCTGTTTGTTTTCAGGTTTCTTCTTCTTCTTCTTCGTTCACCCTCAGATGTCAACTTGAATAAGTTCAAAGAAAGCAGTGGTCAGCCTGAGGCTGTTGATATCTCCGTAGATTTTCTCCAGGAATGGTACTGGTGATGGCCATATGCGTTTTCTCTGTTCCTCATATGTTGGGCACCTTTGAAGCAGATGTTCGGCAGTCATTTTATCGATGCCACAGTCACACTCTTCAGTAGTTCCTATCTTTAATTTGTTGAATAGATGGTATCTCAATCTGTTATGACCAGTGCGAAGTCTGAAGATTACCACTTGTTCACGTCTGCTGAGCTGGTAATATGCATAATTTTTTCTTTTTTTTTTTGGTCATTATTTCTTTGTCTTTTCAGCTTTTTCAGGTTTGAGAGTATCTGGATTGTGGAATACGTCCAGCCTATATGTAAGTTTTACCTCTAGCACCAGGACCGCCCGGCAGTGTTGGAAACTAATAACCAAACATGGGTGATATGTTCATGCACATAGTCAGTCATCTTACATGTCACCTCATGTGGACCACGGAACTACCTCGGCTAATGACCCCTGTGTGACAATCATTGTGAAAGTACTTGCTCCTGTAGTGGTGGTTCATGTAACAGTTTATCTTAGATGGTCAGGTTGCCCGCCGGAGGCACAAACCTCCTATTAGTTAACCTGTTACGGTTTGCCCGACGGAGCAGTAAGCCTCTTCTTTAGTCTCCTCTCAGATTCTATACGTGACATTTTGATGCGCGTGTGGCTGCAGTAGGTAAAAGAAGGAAAAAAAAAAAAAAACAAGAAATGATGGATGGAGACAGTATACAGACATAAGTAGAACAGGTTTAAATAATTTTGTCTAGAGCATTGCTTCTTAACCAGGGGTGCAGGCTCCGCCCTGGGGGTGCGAGACCCACCTTGCCGGAAGGGTGGGGGTGAGGCAGGTCAGATATTTTAGAAGGAGAATGATCATAAACACCGAAGAATACAAAGAACTCAGTTGTATTTTTATAAAATAGAGCAGTGACAACATGAGTTAAAAGTCTGAACTGTGGTCACATGTTGTAAATAAAAATATCACAAAACAAATGTTTGATCTCTTTCTCATTTCTGGCATAATTTGCAAGCTCGGAGGAGCCGCCAAGAGGTCTCGAGTTAATTAATCCCGGTGCAAAATGCCGTCACCCGGGTTTGGGGGGGGGTGGGGGGGCTCCCATTTCTGGTTTCAAGCTAGAAGTAATTGATTCTTAAGAGGCTGTAAAGGCGTGCGAGGCTTCTTAAGATGTTGTAAAGGGGTGCAAGGCTTCTTAAGATGCTGTAAACGGATACGATGCTTCTTATGATGTTGTAAAGGGGTGTGAGGCTTCTTAAGATGCTGTAAACGGATACGAGGCTTCTTAAGATGTTGTAAAGGGGTGCTGTAAAGGAGTGCGAGACTTACTAATGTGCTGTAAAGGGGTGTGAGGCTTCTTAACATGTTGTAAAGGGGTGCGAGGATTCTTAAGATGCTGTAAAATGGGGCGGACCTCTAATAAGTTAAGAATCACTGACATAGAGGGTGTAGTATTTTTATGTAAAGCGAGACGGGGAGACGAAGGCATAACTAGGAAGATCCGGGTACTTATCACTGTTCGTCTCGTTAACCGTTGTGTTCTAAGAACTGATGAAAAAACCGGAAACAGGTTGACACGGCGTCGTCATCGCGCGTTTTAACCAGTAGATCTTCTTCGTTCGTGTTGTATAGACATTTTTGGGTGGTCTCATGCGACGTACACTCTCTCCTTCAAATGGGTTTGTGAAAGCCATGCTGACAGTTATGTTTGTTGTTGTTGTGGAGCTGGCAGTCTTGTACGACATGTTCTAGTGTTTGTTTGTCCTCTCACATTGATACAAACAAGTCTGTGTGTCTTAATTGTTGTTGTTGTTGTTGAACAGATGGTATTTGAGTCTACAGCGACCTACTCTCAGTCTTAAAATTATTATCTTTAATGCATAATGACTGCATGTAACGCTCTGTGCCGTGAGTTCCTATTAATATAGAATTTGAATTATTTTTTGCATTGTGAAGTATTTTTTATTGTGCGGTTATTACAATAATTCTCCAATTGGAGAATTTTTCAAAACAACTGTAGGAGTTCTTCAGGGATGCATCCTGTACCAGTGCTCTTTAATATATATCTAGAACATATTATGCAGGAGGCTCACTACGATTATAAAACAACCATATCGATTGAAGGCCGACCTCTTTGCAATCTACGTTTTGCTGATGATATCGATCTTATAGCTGGAACAGAATCAGAACTTCAAGACCTTACCTCTAGACTGGAGAAAGTAACAAGAACATATGGGATGGAAATTAATATAGAAAACAGCAAGATATTGGTGAATAGCCATAAGAAACATGTTCTGACCAACATTACGTTAAATGGGCAAACGTTAGAAGAAGTTAACACCTTTAAATATCTCGGGTCCACTATATGTAGTGATGGAAGATCAAGTAAAGAAATTAAGACAAGACTTGAGATGGCCTCAGCTGCCATGACAAGGCTGAATGTGATCTGGAAAAGTAATATCAGTTTTCCTGTGAAGATCAAATTATACAAATCACTTGTATTATCTATTCTCTTGTATGGGTGTGAGGGCTGGACACTCACTGCAGATGCGGAGCGAAGGATTCAGGCTTTCGAGTATAAATGTTACAGAAGAATTTTGCGCATTTGCTATAAAGAGCACAAAACAAATGTCTATGCTAGAGAGAAAATAAACACCTATGCAGGCCACCAAGAACCACTTGTCAGTAGTGAAACGTCGAAAGCTCGTCTGGTTTGGGCATGTAACTCGTCATAACTCCCTTTCGAAAACGATCCTCCGGGGAACAGGTGAAGGTAAACGGAGAAGAGGAAGGCAAAGAAAATCCTGGGCTGATAACATCAAAGAATGGGCAGGGCACGGTTTTTCCAACTTGTACGCATTGCTGAGGATAGAGAGCAGTGGAGGACCCATTCTGCTGATGATTCCACCATGGCACCCCTACGACCCATGACGGGTTACGGGTTGAGATGAGATGATGATTACAATAATTTAGTGAATAATATGAATATGGCTGTTAGGACAACCCTGCTGCATTTTGGATTTGTTTTATCTTTTATCATCCGTGTTAGATTGGCTCTTCCGAGTTGAGCACACCATTTTACTAACATTTTTAACCATGCATACTTGAATAGCCTTATGGATGGCTGAGAATGTAGAGTTAGCCACCCCTCCCCTTATAGCTTGAAACCAGACGCACGCCAAGCCAGGATAGAATACCCAGGATAGAATACCCAGGATAGAATACCCAGGATAGAATACCCAGGAAAGAAACTAGAGCTTGTGACTCCAACGGAACAAGTTTCGGGATGACAGAAAAGCCACCGCGAAAAGTTCTGTATCAGCAAATGTAGATTGTGCCAAGGTTTCTTCAACTTGGTATCTGCTGCGGAAGGACAAGCTCAGCGGACACAGTTAAATAACAATAACAACAGTAGTAACAACAACACCACTAATATGTATTTGGGTGCGGGTTCTTAGCGGAACAGAAATTAAAAAGATAATAGAAGTGGCCAAAGCTACACCCAACTACATGAGACAGATACTAACATCAAATAAGTATCAGAAATACGTTTGTTCTCTTATTTAGGTCTTTATTCCTCTCCTGGCAGTATCAATCTGCCATTCAATATACGTGATAATTCAGCCAGTATTCAATGTTTACGCTTTCATCGTTCAATCTGTTTTTAATCATTTTTTGCCACTCTCTTACCTTGATTTGATTATTTCATAATTCTTAACCACAATTTAAATCATCCGATGGTGACAAATGTCATCGCTTCTTTTTTTATAAAGAACTTTATTTATTTTACATTGTTAAACTATAAGTGATAATTAAACCTGTCTATCTGTAACTGTAAAGCTATAGTTGGATTAATCACTATTGAGGGACAGGTATATCTGCACCCGTATGATTCATATTGTTCTAAATACATAACCAGATAGAACTGTTTGATTAAGATTTTGATGGGAGCTCAGAAATACGAACGAAAATACCTCACATAAGGGGCGGGAGAATAACAAGTTCATGACAGCTTAGATTATCTCAGTTGTCATGCTTACTCTTCTCTGAAAAAATATGTGAGGTTCCCATAGAATCATCATTCTTTGATACCTTTGAAGACCATTGTGGGACCACTACTGAGGAGCAGAGGAGACAGTACCGTCACAAGAAGTAACTCAAATTAGAAAAGAGAGCAATCAAGGGTTATATGCTTTTCATTACAGTATGGCCGTAGAAACATGGGCAAAAGATAAGCAGTTAGAAGACAGAGGTAAGGCCTTAAAATGTGGGCATATAAGAATGAGTCGTATCTCACGAGAGGGGAAAACAAAAAAATAAAGGTACCTTAGAAATGAAGGAGTGAATAGTGAACTAATGACTAAGAGTTAGTTAAAAGTTAGTTAAAGTGGTTTGGTTTGATAAAAAGACATGTTCATGAAATCTATAACAGAAGGAAATGTTGAAGGCAAGCGAGCACGAGCGAGACAATGCAGTAGGTAGATAAATAACGTCAAGAGATGGGCAGGAAAGAGTATATCCGAGTGCACGTCAAGACAAGAGGCAGGAAAGAGTCTATCCGAGTGCATGTCAAGACAAGAGGCAGGAAAGAGTCTATCCGAGTGCACGTCAAGACAAGAGGCAGGAAAGAGTCTATCCGAGTGCATGTCAAGACAAGAGGCAGGAAAGAGTCTATCCGAGTGCACGTCAAGACAAGAGGCAGGAAAGAGTCTATCCGAGTGCATGTCAAGACAAGAGGCAAGAAAGAGTCTATCCGAGTGCATGTCAAGACAAGAGGCAGGAAAGAGTCTATCCGAGTGCACGTCAAGACAAGAGGCAGGAAAGAGTCTATCCGAGTGCACGTCAAGACAAGAGGCAGGAAAGAGTCTATCCGAGTGCATGTCAAGACAAGAGGCAGGAAAGAGTCTATCCGAGTGCACGTCAAGACAAGAGGCAGGAAAGAGTCTATCCGAGTGCATGTCAAGACAAGAGGCAGGAAAGAGTCTATCCGAGTGCACGTCAAGACAAGAGGCAGGAAAGAGTCTATCCGAGTGCATGTCAAGACAAGAGGCAGGAAAGAGTCTATCCGAGTGCACGTCAAGACAAGAGGCAGAGGTCGGTGAAGGTCCATTGCAGCCGACCTTCGATGCGAAGATGGCAACTAATCTGTACGTCTTTTAACGGCGTACTGGCACTATATTACGTGTGAGAACAATTGTCCGCTGATGTCGTCATTGACTACTTCACTGGCGGCACCATCTGCCGTCCACATGTACAGAGCTGAGCTTATCACCTCAAGCATTCATTCTTTTTTATAACAGTTCACAACAGTTTGAAAATGCGTGCGTTTTCTCCCTGTTTTTATTTCTGTCACTCACACAGCAGAGAGAAAGGGAGATACGATCGATATAGTTCTTGCTACACAAAATAGGACGATTAAAAATAACATGGACAATGTGGCGAGATCAACATTACCAGAACAATACTCTGTTGTTTTATTGCACAGAGAAGTCTAAAAGTACACGGTAATACATCTGTCGGCGGACTTCGCAGCTTCTATACGCCGCAGTTTCTATACGCCGCAGTTTCTTGATGCAGTATCAAAACCAAGTGTTGAATATCTCTAACAGTTTGCGAAACATCGTTTCATCATGAACATTAGCCATCATCTCCTCAGGGAGCCTTCAACAAATTCATGTTAAGCCTTCCTGTCCAGTACAAAATCTCATCATAATCGCCTTTGTTTGCAGAATGGAGCCACTATTGCTGCTCGCCACCTTGCCGGAAGTCTGAACCCAAGCTGTCATGTCTCGTGCAGCAGTGGTTTTTTTTTAGTTTGTTTTAGTAGATGAGATAGTCAGTCCCATATACAACCACGTATTAGTCACCACATACGACACACCAGAGGTAGCAGTAGTCCGTTCTCTGTCTCCTCAGGGACCTCCTGAAATTTACGGGGCATGTGCAGAACATACAGAATGATGAGTTGAGAGAGGAAAGAGCAACGAAACAAAAACAGAACATACAGAATGATGAGTTGAGAGAGGAAAGAGCAACGAAACAAAAACAGAACATACAGAATGATGAGTTGAGAGAGGAAAGAGCAACGAAACAAAAACAGAACATACAGAATGATGAGTTGAGAGAGGAAAGAGCAACGAAACAAAAACAGAACATACAGAATGATGAGGTGAGAGGGGAAAGAGCAACGAAACAAAAACAGAACATACAGAATGATGAGTTGAGAGAGGAAAGAGCAACGAAACAAAAACAGAACATACAGAATGATGAGTTGAGAGAGGAAAGAGCAACGAAACAAAAACAGAACATACAGAATGATGAGGTGAGAGGGGAAAGAGCAACGAAACAAAAACAGAACATACAGAATGATGAGGTGAGAGGGGAAAGAGCAACGAAACAAAAACAGAACATACAGAATGATGAGTTGAGAGAGGAAAGAGCAACGAAACAAAAACAGAACATACAGAATGATGAGTTGAGAGAGGAAAGAGCAACGAAACAAAAACAGAACATACAGAATGATGAGTTGAGAGAGGAAAGAGCAACGAAACAAAAACAGAACATACAGAATGATGAGTTGAGAGAGGAAAGAGCAACGAAACAAAAACAGAACATACAGAATGATGAGTTGAGAGAGGAAAGAGCAACGAAACAAAAACAGAACATACAGAATGATGAGTTGAGAGAGGAAAGAGCAACGAAACAAAAACAGAACATACAGAATGATGAGGTGAGAGGGGAAAGAGCAACGAAACAAAAACAGAACATACAGAATGATGAGTTGAGAGAGGAAAGAGAGGAAAGAGCAACGAAACAAAAACAGAACATACAGAATGATGAGTTGAGAGAGGAAAGAGCAACGAAACAAAAACAGAACATACAGAATGATGAGTTGAGAGAGGAAAGAGCAACGAAACAAAAACAGAACATACAGAATGATGAGTTGAGAGAGGGGGAAAGAGCAACGAAACAAAAACAGAACATACAGAATGATGAGTTGAGAGAGGAAAGAGCAACGAAACAAAAACAGAACATACAGAATGATGAGGTGAGAGGGGAAAGAGCAACGAAACAAAAAACAGAACATACAGAATGATGAGGTGAGAGGGGAAAGAGCAACGAAACAAAAACAGAACATACAGAATGATGAGTTGAGAGAGGAAAGAGCAACGAAACAAAAACAGAACATACAGAATGATGAGTTGAGAGAGGAAAGAGCAACGAAACAAAAACAGAACATACAGAATGATGAGTTGAGAGGGGAAAGAGCAACGAAACAAAAACAGAACATACAGAATGATGAGTTGAGAGAGGAAAGAGCAACGAAACAAAAACAGAACATACAGAATGATGAGGTGAGAGAGGAAAGAGCAACGAAACAAAAACAGAACATACAGAATGATGAGTTGAGAGGGGAAAGAGCAACGAAACAAAAACAGAACATACAGAATGATGAGTTGAGAGAGGAAAGAGCAACGAAACAAAAACAGAACATACAGAATGATGAGTTGAGAGAGGAAAGAGCAACGAAACAAAAACAGAACATACAGAATGATGAGTTGAGAGGGGAAAGAGCAACGAAACAAAAACAGAACATACAGAATGATGAGGTGAGAGGGAAAGAGCAACGAAACAAAAACAGAACATACAGAATGATGAGTTGAGAGAGGAAAGAGCAACGAAACAAAAACAGAACATACAGAATGATGAGGTGAGAGGGGAAAGAGCAACGAAACAAAAACAGAACATACAGAATGATGAGTTGAGAGAGGAAAGAGCAACGAAACAAAAACAGAACATACAGAATGATGAGTTGAGAGAGGAAAGAGCAATGAAACAAAAACAGAACATACAGAATGATGAGTTGAGAGAGGAAAGAGCAACGAAACAAAAACAGAACATACAGAATGATGAGTTGAGAGAGGAAAGAGCAACGAAACAAAAACAGAACATACAGAATGATGAGTTGAGAGAGGAAAGAGCAACGAAACAAAAACAGAACATACAGAATGATGAGGTGAGAGGGGAAAGAGCAACGAAACAAAAACAGAACATACAGAACAAAAACAGAACATACAGAATGATGAGTTGAGAGAGGAAAGAGCAACGAAACAAAAACAGAACATACAGAATGATGAGTTGAGAGAGGAAAGAGCAACGAAACAAAAACAGAACATACAGAATGATGAGTTGAGAGGGGAAAGAGCAACGAAACAAAAACAGAACATACAGAATGATGAGTTGAGAGAGGAAAGAGCAACGAAACAAAAACAGAACATACAGAATGATGAGTTGAGAGAGGAAAGAGCAACGAAACAAAAACAGAACATACAGAATGATGAGTTGAGAGGGGAAAAAAAAACGAAACAAAAAACAGAACATACAGAATGATGAGTTGAGAGAGGAAAGAGCAACGAAACAAAAACAGAACATACAGAATGATGAGTTGAGAGAGGAAAGAGCAACGAAACAAAAACAGAACATACAGAATGATGAGTTGAGAGGGGAAAGAGCAACGAAACAAAAACAGAACATACAGAATGATGAGGTGAGAGGGGAAAGAGCAACGAAACAAAAACAGAACATACAGAATGATGAGTTGAGAGAGGAAAGAGCAACGAAACAAAAACAGAACATACAGAATGATGAGGTGAGAGGGGAAAGAGCAACGAAACAAAAACAGAACATACAGAATGATGAGTTGAGAGAGGAAAGAGCAACGAAACAAAAACAGAACATACAGAATGATGAGTTGAGAGAGGAAAGAGCAACGAAACAAAAACAGAACATACAGAATGATGAGGTGAGAGAGGGGAAAGAGCAACGAAACAAAAACAGAACATACAGAATGATGAGTTGAGAGAGGAAAGAGCAACGAAACAAAAACAGAACATACAGAATGATGAGTTGAGAGAGGAAAGAGCAACGAAACAAAAACAGAACATACAGAATGATGAGGTGAGAGGGGAAAGAGCAACGAAACAAAAACAGAACATACAGAATGATGAGGTGAGAGGGGAAAGAGCAACGAAACAAAAACAGAACATACAGAATGATGAGTTGAGAGAGGAAAGAGCAACGAAACAAAAACAGAACATACAGAATGATGAGTTGAGAGAGGAAAGAGCAACGAAACAAAAACAGAACATACAGAATGATGAGTTGAGAGAGGAAAGAGCAACGAAACAAAAACAGAACATACAGAATGATGAGTTGAGAGAGGAAAGAGCAACGAAACAAAAACAGAACATACAGAATGATGAGTTGAGAGGGGAAAGAGCAACGAAACAAAAACAGAACATACAGAATGATGAGTTGAGAGAGGAAAGAGCAACGAAACAAAAACAGAACATACAGAATGATGAGGTGAGAGGGGAAAGAGCAACGAAACAAAAACAGAACATACAGAATGATGAGGTGAGAGGGGAAAGAGCAACGAAACAAAAACAGAACATACAGAATGATGAGGTGAGAGGGGAAAGAGCAACGAAACAAAAACAGAACATACAGAATGATGAGGTGAGAGAGGAAAGAGCAACGAAACAAAAACAGAACATACAGAATGATGAGTTGAGAGAGGAAAGAGCAACGAAACAAAAACAGAACATACAGAATGATGAGTTGAGAGAGGAAAGAGCAACAAAACAAAAACAGAACATACAGAATGATGAGTTGAGAGAGGAAAGAGCAACGAAACAAAAACAGAACATACAGAATGATGAGTTGAGAGGGGAAAGAGCAACGAAACAAAAACAGAACATACAGAATGATGAGTTGAGAGAGGAAAGAGCAACGAAACAAAAACAGAACATACAGAATGATGAGTTGAGAGGGGAAAGAGAAACGAAACAAAAACAGAACATACAGAATGATGAGTTGAGAGAGGAAAGAGCAACGAAACAAAAACAGAACATACAGAATGATGAGGTGAGAGGGGAAAGAGCAACGAAACAAAAACAGAACATACAGAATGATGAGTTGAGAGAGGAAAGAGCAACGAAACAAAAACAGAACATACAGAATGATGAGGTGAGAGAGGAAAGAGCAACGAAACAAAAACAGAACATACAGAATGATGAGTTGAGAGGGGAAAGAGCAACGAAACAAAAACAGAACATACAGAATGATGAGTTGAGAGGGGAAAGAGCAACGAAACAAAAACAGAACATACAGAATGATGAGTTGAGAGGGGAAAGAGCAACGAAACAAAAACAGAACATACAGAATGATGAGTTGAGAGGGGAAAGAGCAACGAAACAAAAACAGAACATACAGAATGATGAGGTGAGAGGGGAAAGAGCAACGAAACAAAAACAGAACATACAGAATGATGAGGTGAGAGAGGAAAGAGCAACGAAACAAAAACAGAACATACAGAATGATGAGTTGAGAGGGGAAAGAGCAACGAAACAAAAACAGAACATACAGAATGATGAGGTGAGAGGGGAAAGAGCAACGAAACAAAAACAGAACATACAGAATGATGAGTTGAGAGAGGAAAGAGCAACGAAACAAAAACAGAACATACAGAATGATTAGTTGAAACAAAAACAGAACATACAGAATGATGAGTTGAGAGGGGAAAGAGCAACGAAACAAAAACAGAACATACAGAATGATGAGTTGAGAGAGGAAAGAGCAACGAAACAAAAACAGAACATACAGAATGATGAGTTGAGAGAGGAAAGAGCAACGAAACAAAAACAGAACATACAGAATGATGAGTTGAGAGAGAGGAAAGAGCAACGAAACAAAAACAGAACATACAGAATGATGAGTTGAGAGAGGAAAGAGCAACGAAACAAAAACAGAACATACAGAATGATGAGTTGAGAGGGGAAAGAGCAACGAAACAAAAACAGAACATACAGAATGATGAGTTGAGAGAGGAAAGAGCAACGAAACAAAAACAGAACATACAGAATGATGAGTTGAGAGGGGAAAGAGCAACGAAACAAAAACAGAACATACAGAATGATGAGGTGAGAGAGGAAAGAGCAACGAAACAAAAACAGAACATGCAGAATGATGAGTTGAGAGAGGAAAGAGCAACGAAACAAAAACAGAACATACAGAATGATGAGTTGAGAGGGGAAAGAGCAACGAAACAAAAACAGAACATACAGAATGATGAGTTGAGAGAGGAAAGAGCAACGAAACAAAAACAGAACATACAGAATGATGAGTTGAGAGGGGAAAGAGCAACGAAACAAAAACAGAACATACAGAATGATGAGGTGAGAGAGAGGAAAGAGCAACGAAACAAAAACAGAACATGCAGAATGATGAGTTGAGAGAGGAAAGAGCAACGAAACAAAAACAGAACATACAGAATGATGAGTTGAGAGGGGAAAGAGCAACGAAACAAAAACAGAACATACAGAATGATGAGTTGAGAGAGAGGAAAGAGCAACGAAACAAAAACAGAACATACAGAATGATGAGTTGAGAGGGGAAAGAGCAACGAAACAAAAACAGAACATACAGAATGATGAGTTGAGAGAGGAAAGAGCAACGAAACAAAAACAGAACATACAGAATGATGAGTTGAGAGGGGAAAGAGCAACGAAACAAAAACAGAACATACAGAATGATGAGTTGAGAGAGGAAAGAGCAACGAAACAAAAACAGAACATACAGAATGATGAGTTGAGAGAGGAAAGAGCAACGAAACAAAAACAGAACATACAGAATGATGAGTTGAGAGGGGAAAGAGCAACGAAACAAAAACAGAACATACAGAATGATGAGTTGAGAGGGGAAAGAGCAACGAAACAAAAACAGAACATACAGAATGATGAGTTGAGAGAGGAAAGAACAACGAAACAAAAACAGAACATACAGAATGATGAGTTGAGAGAGGAAAGAACAACGAAACAAAAACAGAACAAACAGAATGATGAGGTGAGAGAGGAAAGAGCAACGAAACAAAAACAGAACATACAGAATGATGAGTTGAGAGAGGAAAGAACAACGAAACAAAAACAGAACAAACAGAATGATGAGGTGAGAGAGGAAAGAGCAACGAAACAAAAACAGAACATACAGAATGATGAGTTGAGAGGGGAAAGAGCAACGAAACAAAAACAGAACATACAGAATGATGAGTTGAGAGAGGAAAGAACAACGAAACAAAAACAGAACAAACAGAATGATGAGGTGAGAGAGGAAAGAACAACGAAACAAAAACAGAACAGAATGATGAGTTGAGAGAGGAAAGAACAACGAAACAAAAACAGAACAAACAGAATGATGAGGTGAGAGAGGAAAGAACAACGAAACAAAAACAGAACATACAGAATGATGAGTTGAGAGGGGAAAGAGAAAAAAAAAAACTTGTTCTGAAATTTGATATCAGAATGTCAGTGCCAACGTGATATCTTGAACGTTTTAACGGGAACCCATAATTAAGAAGTTTTACTGTAGGCCTACACTGCTCATTCTTGGCGTAACGGTAGATGTATGTGGCCGTACGGTGGACTGCGTATGTCGTACAGTAAAGGTTCATTGAAATACATCTTAGTTAAAGAGAAGTAGAAAGAGAGCGCGGTAGCCAGATGCCAACGATATATATCTGTGGGAATCATGTTCCATTCTAGAGTTGCCAGGTATGTCCCAGCTGATTCATTCATAAACTGTGTCGGATAGTAGCCTTACGGGGTTAAAAGGAAGAGCCGACCTTTGAAAAGACCAGGCTTGCGAAGTTTCCATGTCTCTATTAATAACTCAGCCCGTGAACTCTTTACAATAGGAGAAACGGTGGGAGATTTTCTGAAGGTTTTGTCTGGGAAATGATGATCGTGGGAAAGGGCCGGCCATTTAGAGAGATGGGGTAGGGTTAAACAGCTGTGGTGGTAGCTGAGGTGAGGAAAATGTTGAGGACAACTTTGACGAAAAAGGTACAGTGTGGAGTTAACGAAAATAGGTCACGTGTGTCTGGCTTGGACAAAGAATCGGCCTACGTTACGGCCGCAATATCTTTGTCAGGGACGAGAACAGAAGAGAAAAGAAAGTGATGTCTAAGCTAAATGCGTAAAAATAAATTAAAAAAAAATTATTATTATTATTATAACTGATACAAGCTGTGAAGGAAGGCGATGCTGACACTGGTAGATCTCAATGATGGGGTAAACAAAAATAGGTCATGCGTCTTCCTAGGACAGCGGACAAAGACAGTTGCCTACGTTACGGCCCCAAGGCCTTTGTCAAGGGACACACGTGCAAAAACTGGAAGGGAAAGAAAGTGAGAACTAAGTCAAATATATTTAAAATATAAATCTAATACAGTCCTAGAACGGAAGTGGTTGGTGTCACTTTCGCGATGTATGAGCAAAATGGGTGCTCATTTGCTTACAAGTAAGAGAATGTAAACAGTGTGTATTGTTGGCTGTCATTGCCGGAAAGGGTTTCTGGGTATGGCGGTGGTGGCACGTCTCTGACCTTCGGGGAAAAATGAAAGTATAATTAATAAAGGTAGCTGGACGCGCAGTTAAACATCCGAAAGTATTAATAAATATGTCTTTCATACGATACAAGCACTTAGTTATGAAAGTGCGACTTCTTGGTTGTGTTAGTTCTCCCTGCATCTGAGCCATACCTGTAGACTGACTTGACATTTGAGTAGAAGATTCCTGTATCTCTGTTGGCACTTTATTTATTACATTTCTCAATGCAATGAAAGTTTCTCTTGCATTTTCTGTCCTTAGTTTGATATAACTGTCTGTTCCTCCAACTTTGTTTACACTGCTGCCAGGACATACGCATGAAGATATCTTGTACGGATGTTTCTTCGGTTGCAACCAGGATGTCATTGTTGCATTGCGATGGTTGAAGCGACATATTTATTTATGATTTTCAGAAAGTCATTCTCCAGGTATAATCGTCAAGGACAGGATATTGTAACTCGATCGAACTGGCTAAACCATACAATGCAGTAATATAGGAACATTCTTTAAGGGGACCAGGGCTAGGAAACTTTGTGACCTATATATTTCTGGTCTAGAATGGTTTCTTAGTGTTAATCAGAATCGACCTCACTGCACTCAGGGCAAACCCATAGGTGCTTAGTCTCCCTCAGCAAATGTCGGAAGAGTATGAATGCTAATTGTACCGGTAGCACGCTGGTTGTACACACGACGGATGCATCCTCTCTCACGTCCATCTCTGCTAGTCACACGTTTGATTCTAAACTCCAACAGTCTCAGCCTTGTTGATTCATCCGTTGCAGTGTCATTAATTGCCCTTTGTATCTCTCCTTTATCCGTGTCCGGTGTCCCCACTGTGGGTGCTCTCCAGGCCAGTCTGCCAGCTATCTCATTGACACGTACACCTGCATGACCAGGACAGTAGATCCACACCAGTTCTTGAAGACTTGAGGATTCAATTGATGTTTTCCATTCCTGCCGCAGCCATTCGTTCTGAACTTTCCGAAGCATGGCCTGAGAGTCTGACGGAATTACTGCCCTGGTTGATGGAGTTTCAGACACCCACCTCAGTGCTGCAGTAGCTGCCTCTACCTCCATTCTCATGATGGAGGTTGTTGTCATGTAGGCTCCATTCTTTTCAGCAACGACCCTGCCCAGTATTCTCGCAGAGAAGCCACATCCTGATTTCTCACCACGCACTACAAACCCATCAGTGTACACAATGGCGTTATCATCCCCAGCATGATCACCTAACTCCAGCTCTGCTTTTCCATTGCCCCAAAAGATCAACACTCTCTGCCAAGTCTAATGATGACCTTTTTGAGAATAATAGGTGAACAAAGTCTGAAATGGAATTCACCACTATACATCGGATTTGTGGACTACGAAAAGGCATTTGACAGTGTAGACAGAGAATCACTTTGGACATTGATGAGGCATTATGGAGTTCCCCTGAAGATCATTAATTTAATAAAGAAAACATATGAAGACATGACAGGCAGAGTTCTTCACGAAGGACAGCTTACAGATCCGTTTGGGATAAGAACAGGGGTGCGACAGGGATGCCTCTTGTCTCCATTTCTTTTCTTACTAGCAATAGACTGGGTTATGAGATAATCGAAAACACACAACAGAAATGGAATCCAGGGGACTCTGACTAAGCAGTTGGATGATCTGGATTTTGCTGATGACTTGGCTCTTCTGTCCCATAACCGTAATCAGATGCAGGACAAATTGAAAACCCTCGATGCAATTGGGTCTGAAAATACACAGGGAAAAGACAAAAATACAAGATATAGAATCGTACACATATCTTGGCAGTAATATAGACAAAGTTGGAGGGACAGACAGTGATATCAAACTAAGAATACAAAAAGCAAGAGAACCTTTCATTGCTTTGGGAAATATATGGAGATCAAGAGAAATTGGATCCAACACGAAAATAAGAATCTTCAACTCAAATGTGAAGTCAGTCCTATTGTATGGTTCTGAGACATGGAGAACAACAAAGACAACAACCAAAAAGCTACAGACTTTCATAAATGGGTGCTTGTGTAGAATAGAGGGATTAAAATGGTATGACAAGGTTACCAACGTGGAACTGAGGTCAAGAACTAGACAAGTGCCAGTGAAACAAGAGATGAGAAGAAGACGATGGCGATGGATAGGACACACACTGAGGAAACCTGTTGATAGGATTACAAGGCAGTCCTTGTTCTGGAACCCCCAGGGCAAGAGAGGCAGAGGTAGACCAAGAAGCACATGGAGAAGAGAGCTGGAAACAGGTGAAAATGATGAGGAGAACGTGGAACGAACTTGAGATGATGGCACGTGGCAGGAGGACTTGGCATGTGTTTGTCGAAGGCCTATGCTTCTTTGGGAGTGGAGGGTTATGAATGAATGAATTGACAGACGCAGAACCAACTTAGCCGTTACTTCTTGACGTTCTGGGTACGTGCGGCGCCTGAACTTTGATCAGAGATGAGCGAGAGCAGAGTGAAAGGAACTGACCAAGCGGGAGAAGAAACTACCATTGGCAGCTAAGTGAAAATATCCGCTGCCAAAAGTGACCACCTTTATTTAGTTAAATCCCATCCAAGTGATGAAGTCCTTTTCATAAATATTTAAATTATTTTCCAACTGTTAAAACTTAAAGCGATTATTAAATTTTGTTATTTGTAATGTTACAAATTTAACTTCGATTCACTCCTTTTAAATGTACTACGTGTTTGTCTCAGTCAAAGTTACTAAACACACACTCTAAACAGAGCTATATATTATAATAATAAATTCCACTGATTAACTCGGCGGTGGGGGCTTAACGAGCTAGAATAAAGCAGTGCTAAATTCTTCATAAAAGTGTCGGCAGATTTTAGAATTAACGTGCTCAGCGACAGCCAGCATTCTTTTCGCTTATCTGAATATTTTATGAAGACTCCCATGTGATAGAAGCTTTACTACTCTTCTATCGACTTTTCTGCCAAGAGTAATGTTGTGTAAAGATAGACTCCATTGAAGCCTATAATAGATGCTCTTGAGTTTTGGCCACTGGTGGACCACTACTGCAAAGCAGGGGAGGCAATACCATCACAATCGTTCACCATATTTATAATGGCTGTGTCGTCGAGCTGTTTTATGTGGTGGTACTGTACACCATCTGGACCTGGAGAAGTGTTACTGCTCGTATTCAGTGTGTACACCACGTTCTCTTCAGAAATGAGATCGAAGCATAATGACGCCATGATAAGGGCTAGACCTGAAAAGTACTGCTAGATGGCGAGCGATAAGCCGAAAGTGACAGAGAGAGAGAGAGAGAGAGAGAGAGAGAGAGAGAGAGAGACAGAGAGAGATAATGACAAAAATAAATCCAACGTTAATAATGTGATTGAAAAGTCACTTCTGTTTTAAAATGTTTATATTTACTTGATATCCTTCCTTCTATTTATTGGATATAAATATATATATATATATATATATATATATATATATATATATATATATATATATATATATATATATATATATATATATATATATATATATATATATATATATATATGAAACAAACATCAAAACAGGGAACACAAACTGCCAGTTGACACGAGACTAAATATGATTAATTTATAGTTCCAGACACAAAATCAAATAAGTAACATCAAAAATTTCCCGTAAACTGACGTTACAAGAGACAGCAATTATTGATTAGCCGATATGACGTTGTGTGTTGAATATGCGGGATCTCACGTTGAGTTAGTTGTTATGTTAATGTGGATTAGAATGCCATATTATAAAATAACAATTAATGCACGTTATTTTGATCTTTATTTCAAATAAATTAGATGGATAGGAAGTGAAGAAATAAACATTTCAAAATAGGGAGTGACATCAAAAACCTTGAAGTAAAAAGAAAGAGAAAGGAAAGGTGTAACAGACGATAAGTGCAGCACGATTCTTCTCTTTAAAAGTGAAGACTCTGAAAAAGGGGGGGGGGGGGGGACGCCAGGCAGACGGGACACCTGGAGCTCGTGCTATAGACACCGTATAGACAGCTGGGCAACACGAGAATAGAACAGAATGAGACCACAGGCCAGCCAGGAATTACCAGAACAGCCGTTTGTGTCTCCACTCTGCGCTGTTTTTAGCGGGACGAAGACTGAAGTTTAGTGACGTTCAGAAGACGAGCAATCAACACAGGCTTGCCTTGCTGAGCTTATGAAAACTGGTGATTTTATTTTCACTGCATAGGAACCTAATGTCGAGTCAGTCCTGTTGTATGGCTCTTAAACATGGACAGCAAAGACAACAGGCAAAAAGCTACAGACTTTTATCAGTCGGTGCTTGCTTAGAAAAAAAGGGTTGAAGTGGTATGACAAGATCCCTAATGTGGAACTGATGACAAGATCCCTAATGTGGAACTGATGACAAGATCCCTAATGTGGAACTGATGACAAGATCTCTAATGTGGAACTGATGACAAGATCCCTAATGTGGAACTGATGACAAGATCCCTAATGTGGAACTGATGACAAGATCTCTAATGTGGCTCTGATGACAAGATCCCTAATGTGGAACTGATGACAAGATCCTTAATGTGAAACTGATGACAAGATCCCTAATGTGGAACTGATAACAAGATCCCTAATGTGGAAGTGATGACAAGATCTATAATGTGGAAGTGATGACAAGATCCCTAATGTGGAAGTGATGACAAGATCTCTAATGTGGAACTGAAGACAAGATCTCTAATGTGGAACTGATAACAAGATCCCTATGTGGAACTGATGACAAGATCCCTAATGTGGAACTGATGACAAGATCCCTAATGTGGAACTGAAGAGAAGATCCCTAATGTGGAAGTGATGACAAGATCTCTAATGTGGAACTGAAGACAAGATCCCTAATGTGGAAGTGATGACAAGATCTCTAATGTGGAACTGAAGACAAGATCCCTAATGTGGAACTGAAGACAAGATCCCTAATGTGGAAGTGATGACAAGATCTCTAATGTGAAAGTGATGACAAGATCCCTAATGTGGAACTGATGACAAGATCCCTAATGTGGAACTGAAGACAAGATCCCTAATGTGGAAGTGATGACAAGATCTCTAATGTGGAACTGAAGACAAGATCCCTAATGTGGAAGTGATGACAAGATCTCTAATGTGGAACTGAAGACAAGATCCCTAATGTGGAACTGAAGACAAGATCCCTAATGTGGAAGTGATGACAAGATCTCTAATGTGGAAGTGATGACAAGATCCCTAATGTGGAAGTGATGACAAGATCTCTAATGTGGAACTGAAGACAAGATCTCTAATGTGGAAGTGATGACAAGATCCCTAATGTGGAAGTGATGACAAGATCTCTAATGTGGAACTGATGACAAGATCTCTAATGTGGAACTGATGACAAGATCCCTAATGTGGAACTGAAGACAAGATCTCTAATGTGGAACTGATGACAAGGTCCCTAATGTTGAACTGATGACAAGATCCCTAATGTGGAACTGATGACAAGATCCCTAATGTGGAACTGATGACAAGATCCCTAATGTGGAACTGAAGACAAGATCTCTAATGTGGCTCTGATGACAAGATTCCTAATGTGGAACTGATGACAAGATCCCTAATGTGGAACTGATGACAAGATCCCTAATGTGGAAGTGATGACAAGATCCCTAATGTGGAACTGAAGACAAGATCTCTAATGTGGCTCTGATGACAAGATCCCTAATGTGGAACTGATGACAAGATCCCTAATGTGGAATTGATGACAAGATCCCTAATGTGGAAGTGATGACAAGATCTGTAATGTGGCTCTGATGACAAGATTCCTAATGTGGAACTGATGACAAGATCCCTAATGTGGAACTGATGACAAGATCCCTAATGTGGAAGTGATGACAAGATCCCTAATGTGGAACTGATGACAAGAACCTGACAACTGACAGTGGAGTATGACGTAAGAAGATGACGCTGGCCATAGAAAGGACTTACATTAGTGAAACCTGTTGATAGGATTACAAGGCAGTCCTTGTTGTGGAACCCCCCCGTGTAACTGAGATAGAGGGACATCAAAGAACACACGAAGAAGAAAACTGGAGACAGACATGAAGGTAATGAAGCATGGAAAGAACTTGAACGGATGGCACAGGACAGGAAGACGTGACGTAAGTTTGTTGAAGGCTTATACTCCTTAGGGAACTAAAGGGCGATGACTGAATGAATACAGGACACCCGAGCGCCTTAGTCATTTTAGTTCTCTAGTAGGCGTTGTACTGTCAAATATTGTGGATATCATGACGCTGAAAAACAAAACAAAAATGAACGGAATGGATGATCACTATAGACAGGAAGATGTGCAGATACAAGATAGCATGTCACATCTGAAGAGAAAGATTATACATTTATACCATAATCATCATCAACCTCATTCCTAAGGAGTACAGACCATCAGATCCACGCCAAGCCTCACTCCTGGCGCAGTCGCTTAAGTACTTTCTTCCTCTATTTGTATCCCGTTAATATCTGACGTCAGCTCCTCCGCGCGTTTTTCGGTCCTCAATTTCTCTTTTCCTGTGGATTCCAGAACGAGGACTGCCGTGTTGTACTATCAGTGCGTGTTGTCAGTGTGCGTCCTATCCAATGCAGTACCGGTGTCAATGTGAATTACAGTTTCTCCACGAGGGGTAGCCAGTCTCATGCCCAAACCCTCCTAAGTTGTCCCCTACCATAGTCAGTGTACATATTCTTTGACCTCTTTTTCATGTCCTAGTGACACGAGCGATGATGTGTAAAATGTGCCTGTCCTTTACTTCTGTTACCTTAAGTAAAGGCAGAATGTTAGACGGTTCCGCGTGCCCAATGCTCAAACCCTTTGAACATAAAGTTCGTTCGTTCATTCCAGTTTACTTAAGCCTACGCTAACTCAGCGCGTAACACCGGTGTATGCGAAGCGAGACTAATTTGATTTTTTTTGCCGAACGCTGAGCAGATGTACTCTGGCCTAATTGTGCTCTGTTGCCGAACGCGGGGCACATGTACTGTGGGGCCGTTTCATTCACAAACCCACGCAACAAGTTTGTAAACTTGTCGGCCATTCAAATCCCAGATCACGTGGCTGCATTGTTTCCCCGACAGTTTTCACGATTCTCTTCATTCAGTCAGAAAAAAATGCTATCAGTACTGTTAGTTCTCTTTCTTTCACCGCACCATTTCTGGAGCATAGGGTATTCTGTCTTCCCTTGTTTGGACCGGCTTTAAGGCAGCCTTGTTGATTCTAGATTTTTCTAGCAATTATTTGATCTCTCACTAGGATTCTTTTCCAGGTGTCCATAGGCCAGGGTTTCTTAACCTGTGGGTCCTTGAATGGATCTAGGGGGTCCGTGTATATAACCTAAAATGTTACATTTTTAATTAAGCATTTATATGCACGTTTTGCAAGAAGAGGTCTTCTTTGGACAATCAAAGGGGTGTATAGCCTTCTTTGGACAATCAAAGGGGTGTATAGCCTTCATCGGACAATCAAAGGGGTGTATAGCCTTCTGTGGACAATCAAAGGGGTGTATAGCCTTCTTTAAACAATCAAAGAGGCCCATAGCCTTCATTGGATAATCAAAGGGATCCATGGCACACAAAAGTTAATAAACCCTGCCCTAGACATTGGCTTTCTCTATTCCATGTAGGATTCAGGTCAGGATTAAGTGGGTGTATTTATCACGTGACCTACCAACCTTAATCTCATGCTTTTGCTTTGATCAGTCGCCATCATCGTCATCACATTTCGGCCCCAAAAGAAGCATAAGTCTTCAACAATTTCACGCCACGTCCTCCTTTCTCGTGCCTCCGCTCAGGATCTCCATGTCTTCTTTATCCCAGTCATTTCTGTCTCCATTTCTGTTTTTAAATGTATTTTTTGGAATCTCTTAAACTCTCATACACTGGGGAGTCCTGAACAAGGACTGTCCTGTAATGTTATCAGCAGGTTCCCTCATTGTGTGTGTCCTATACATCGCCCCTATCTTCTTCTTTTCTCCTGTTTCACTGGCTGGTCTGGTTCTTGTCATCAGTTTCACATTGGTCATCTGGCATCAAAAGTGAAGAATGCAGTAAGCGACCCATAGCTTGACTGCTTGAGTCAGGGTCAGCGAACCAGAGCTGACCTCAGGGTCAGCGAACCAGAGCTGACCAAGACCCTACTCCACCTCCAAGTGGTGGTCCTGGAAACAGGCTGCATCACTGCAGTCTGGCTAAGAGAGTAAGGATCGAAGAGGGAAGACTAACCCGGTCCCAAAAATCCCATGCCGAAAACGGATGTGTCGGGCCGAAAGGCGCAGATATTGCAGCTTTGCTGTAAACGGCTCCACAACGTAACAAACGTCCTTTTTTAGACGAACGCAGACTATGGACCCCTTGATGGCCAGGAGAAGCTGAGAAGTGGCTGCTGTGTATGTCGTGATAATTCCTTAGGAGAGCCCAGAACCAGAGCACAGTATTTTAGCTCTCCATAGTTGGAGAGCCCTCTTGGATGGCGGGAAATGCACAGTATGTCACACACTTCTTCCTTCTAGCAGATGTGATGATCCTTTAAGCCTTCCTATCCCGTGCCATGATCACATCCTTCATGATCACATCCTTCATGTCTGTGTGTAGTTCCCATCTCAGTGTGTAGTTCCCATCTCAGTGTGTAGTTCCCATCTCAATGTGTAGTTCCCATCTCAGTGTGTAGTTCCCATGTCTGTGTGTAGTTCCCATCTCAGTGTGTAGTTCCCATCTCAGTGTGTAGTTCCCATGTCTGTGTGTAGTTCCCATCTCAGTGTGTAGTTCCCATGTCTGTGTGTAGTTCCCATCTCAGTGTGTAGTTCCCATCTCAGTGTGTAGTTCCCATCTCAGTGTGTAGTTCCCATGTCTGTGTGTAGTTCCCATCTCAGTGTGTAGTTCCCATGTCTGTGTAATTCCCATGTCAGTGTGTAGTTCCCATGTCTGTGTGTAGTTCCCATCTCAGTGTGTAGTTCCCATGTCTGTGTGTAGTTCCCATCTCAGTGTACATTTTTTGGTCTTCCTCTGTTTGTCCTAGGAGCGTTTAGTTGGTTAAGTGGTTTCAGCGCTGGCCTCTCTCGGTACAGGGTCGGGTTCCGAGACCAAAACCTGGTAGCGCCTCGCTCCACTCTACCCAGCTATAAATGGATACCTGAATCTGCTCTTGAGTTGGGGAAAGCAAAAGCAGCTAGAAAGAAAATTGGTCACCCTATGTCATAAAAAAGCTGGGCATAGTATTGTGAAGTTTATGACGCATTATTCCCATTAGACGCAGCTTGATGGCCACTAGGAGGACCTCTGCCTGAATTTTTTATTATTTAACTGCCCTAACAAACTGAAGCAACTGTGGGTAACTGCCGGATTTGTGTTTTTGCTGAACACGGCGTTGAAACAGTTATTTGTGCTGTGCCTGTTATAGTTTGTTGTCAGTAACTCCGCCGGCTGGACTTGCACAAAAAGCTTTTTGTTTTGGCCCTTTGGTGGAGGCAGGAATTTGTTTGTTCAGAATATCGTAGTGCCGATGTTGAATCTTGTCTGTGTATCCTCAAATCCTGTAATTCAACTTTCACTTAGAGAAAATTATGAACTTCCTAAATAGTAAAGAAACAAAATAAATGGAGAAAAAAAAAAAAACCGAAGAAAAGAAGTATTGCGTTCTGTTTGGTTGTGGCCGTTAAGTTAGTGAATTTTTAGGTTCCACTTTTGATCTTTGCTTCTTCCTTATGGCCAGATGAAAGTTAGAAAGTAAAACAATAGTTCTCAGAAATGAAGAAGAGAACTGGTGAACTAGTGGTAGGGATGTCACATTAAAGTCAGGTAGATAACTGGACAGTACTAGATGATAGCTGTAGAAGAGAACTGGTGAACTAGTGGTAGGGATGTCACGTGACAAGTCAGGTAGATAACTGGACAGTACTAGATGATAGCTGTAGAAGAGAACTGGTGAACTAGTGGTAGGGATGTCACATGACAAGTCAGGTTAGATAACTGGACAGTACTAGATGATAGCTGTAGAAGAGAACTGGTGAACTAGTGGTAGGGATGTCACATGACAAGTCAGGTTAGATAACTGGACAGTACTAGATGATAGCTGTAGAAGAGAGCTGGTGAACTAGTGGTAGGGATGTCACATGACAAGTCAGGTTAGATAACTGGACAGTACTAGATGATAGCTGTAGAAGTCAGGTTAGATAACTGGACAGTACTAGATGATAGCTGTAGAAGAGAACTGGTGAACTAGTGGTAGGGATGTCACATGACAAGTCAGGTTAGATAACTGGACAGTACTAGATGATAGCTGTAGAAGAGAACTGGTGAACTAGTGGAAGGGATGTCACATGACAAGTCAGGTTAGATAACTGGACAGTACTAGATGGTAGCTGTAGAAGAGAACTGTGAAGTAAGTCACCCTTTCACTAAACCGATCCTATGCTCCAAGGGTGTCTATAATAGTGGGTGTGAAATGCACCAATTTTAAAATATTAAATATTCTTTGAATTCCACATACGATCCTATGCTCCAAGGGTGTCTATAATAGTGGGTGTGAAATGCACCAATTTTAAAATATTAAATATTCTTTGAATTCCACATACGAACAAACATATAGAACTGTACCTGGCATTTTAATAAAATAAATCAACTGCAATTTATAAAATATATCAGTACAATTTAATAATTAAAATAGAAATTTAGTAAAACTTGCAGGTAGGTATTTACAAAATCACAAGCCGGAAATTAATAAATTGTCAATGTCTCTTAACATGATACCTGCCATTTGGTGAATTTTGGATTTGCTTCTTCAATGACACAGTACTTATCTCCTTCAGTTTCTTTCTTTACACACATTTCTGTCATTGATCAGGTGTAGACTGTGTATTATAATCAAAACACTTTTGCTTGTAAGCGTTATATTAAGTAATACATGTATTGTTGATTTTAGCCTGACAAATCATCAACCACCCCCTTACTACTGAACGCTCTCCTGTTTCTTCATCACCCCTGTGGATCCGCCCAACGTTCACAGGGGGGGGGGGGGGGCGGGCGGCACCACCTACGTTGGGAACCACTGCATTAGAGCAATCTGCGTTTGATTGGGATCTCGAGAAAAAAAATTGTGATTGTCTTGCAGCGACGATAGTTCAACCAATTGTTGCTCCTGTAAAACCTGTGAAGGTTACAACGAACCAAGACGCAAAAAATGTAATTACGCATGTCGCCACCAACCTGGTCATACTAACAACAACCTGCTGCAGAAATCTTTACTTCAAGAACACGAGAAGTACACAGACACAAGCTTCCACAATGGACCTAACTTAAGTAAGCGGCCTTATGATTTTTTAGGAAGAGAAATCGGGACAGCTATTCATACTTTCTTAAATTACATGTATTCATGCACCCATTTACGGTCTGACGTTCATTTCTCGCCTTTCTGTCGGACTCTTTTCAATCAAAATTTCTTTTAAAACTTTTTTTAATCGTGAAATTTTAGCTATTGATGGCAGATCTAAACATTTATGTGCCGGGGTGACAGGTACAGAATTACAGTTATAATTTTCATGGCAGAGACAATTAAACTTTTGTTTGATATTTATATATCTGGTTCGGGTTGAATATCTGAAAAAGCCACCTTTGCTCTGCTTCAGTACATTTAAAAAAAAAAAATTCTTTTAATGCGGACACCCACACCACTTTTGATTTCTCACCCCGACCCCCTTGCCACGCACAAACGCGCTTGCGGTGGGAAAAAAAAATATTAAAAAGAAAACCGAAAATAATTTTTGACCGAATTTATGGGTAACGGGATCTAAAGATCTATTTCTTGCGGTTTGTCGTACCGTAAAACTGCAAATATGTGAATGTGGCATAGTCACACGCATAATGAAGACATATCTGTCACTTTATTGCCAGTTCTCGGGTCAGCCACCACCTGTAACATCCGTTCATTTTGTTTGATGTTTGGAACCGTTCAGCCGAGGAAAATTAGTAATTTCTGCCAGTTAATTTTAAATTGAGTTTTCCCGGGCAGTGACCGTGCGATTCCGCTCTTCCCGATTTACAAAATAAACGGTATGGCCATAACAGGATACTGCCGTAGGGGCAGTGAAGTGTTACAGACTTCTCTATACCAGGAGGTATGGAACCCTTTATCCCAGGTATGGAACCCTTTATACCAGGTATAGCCAGGTAATGTTCGCCTTTAGCCCCACCGATGTCCTATTGTAACTTTTCGTTTCCTTTGTACATCGACTTTAAGCAAACATTCGTACGATATCCATATCGTCTTTTTAATCAAGATTTAACGCGGGGAAACGCTATGAATTTTGCGTTTCTGTCGCTGCAGCATACTTGTTTGTGCCGCGTACTTCTCGTGGCTAAGGTGATGGGTTCGATTCATGGTATCATCGCGCTCCAGTCTACCCAGCTGTAAATGGATACCTGACTTTGCTCTTGAGTTAGGGAAGGAAAAGTATCGAGGAAGGGAACTGGTCACCCCACCTCTTGATTCTAGACCTAGTATTGTGAAGTCTCTAACACTTCACTCCCCTACGGCAGTATCTACTATGGGACTATCTTTACCTTTATATATATATATATATTTATATATGTGCTCTTTAATAATTATAATCACAGTGTTTTATACATATATTTATATATATATATAATCACACTTTGATTATAATTATTAAAGAGAGTCAGAGGTAAACCAAAAAAAAAAGAAAAAAAAAACACACACACACACACACAGACAAGATAACTAGATACAGAACTGAAAAAGAAGAGGAATTCGTGGAAAGACCTCGCGCGAAAGGCATCTGACAGGAGGATTTGGCATGCGTTTGTTGAAGGCCTATGCTCCTTGGGGAGCTAACAGGTATCTTAAAATATTTCTGTATGTTTTAAAGTCAATACATGTCATTATCTTACAAACAAATTAATTATATTTATTTATTAATGTTGTAACGTTGTGATTATAATTATTTACTGTCGTGACCACCAGAGGAACATCATTTATGCTATTCGTATTTCTTACGAATGTTTCCTTACTTGTAAACTCCAATTCCAAGTACATAGTAAACGAAAAGTTACAATAGGACATCGGTGGGGCTAAAGGTGAACATTACCTATGGCCATAATAGATATTGCCGTAGGGAGTGAAGTGTTACAGACTTCTCTATACCAGGAGGTATCGAACCATCCCAAATCCTCGGTGACAGCTTATTTTTTTCGGAAATCGTTGTTTTTTGTGTTTGTTTTGGGTTTTTAGATATCGCCCGAATCGTTCACATTGTAGCCCAAATTCGCAACAACAAAAATATCTCAAGTGGTCCAATCTGAGCCGCGGTAGCATAGTGGTTAGTGCACTGGCTTCCTAGCGCAGTGGTCTATGGTTCGATCCCCAGATGAGGCGGAAAAATTTTTAGGCCACAAACGGCTCCTGGGTCGACCCAGCCCCAAATGGGTACCAGAGCTACTCTGGGAAGGTTAAGGCGGCCGGCGTGATGCCGACCACATCACCCCTAGTGTGCCGACGGTCAAGATAATATGGGCCTAACACCATATTCCCAATATGCCTAAATGGGCGTGTAACGGGTTCCTTTACCTTTTTACATCGCCTCAAATGGTCAGAAATCGCCCAAACTGTGAACGAAAAGTAGCCCCAAAGACGTTTTCGATATTCAGAATATTTCGGTTTTCTGGTGTTCGGATGAAAGGTTATAGGGCGTGTCCTAGGCCCAGCTTTGTGAGATGTCGTTACCAGTTGCCTTCTCGCATTGGTTATATCGCAGCGGAATTAGCCATTCAAAAATGAGTGACCTGTGTTAACTGAAACGCTGTGTTGATAAAAACTAAGTCCTTAAAAATGATCAAGTATCTATCAGATAATTTGAAGTAGTCCTGAAAAGGACTGCTAGCCCGGCCGGCGTTGATAGATACTAAGTCCTGACAAGGACTAACATTATCTTTCTGCTAGTATGACGAAGCCCTGAACAAGACTGCCAGATACGCCAACGTTGCCCGTTCAGCGAACATTGGTTGTAATTAAAAGCTATTATTAGCTATACTTAAGTATCTTCGCGCTTATATCAGAGTATATAGAGACAACTCTACTGCTACAATTCTCTCCACTTTCTTTTGTCCATGTGTTTGCTGTTTGTTTGTTTGTTGTTTCTTCTGTTTATCTTTTTTTTTTTTGTTTTTTTTTTTTTTTTTTTTTTTTTTTTTTTTTTTTTTTTCGTTCGCCCGCTAATACTCGAGGCGAAATCTCAGGTTATTACTAACCTGACATTGACTTTACGTGAGTATCCCTTTATTTCTTGTACAGAGACAGGTGTCCCTCGCCATTCAGGCAAATACTCGCCGATTTCGGAGGTACCCATTGCAGCTGGGTCGGCTCAGGAGCCGCCAGTCCCTGATCGACGACACTCCTTCAAATGTCCTCGCCAGGTCTCGGGTTAATCCAGTCCAAATCCCGGTCGACGAAAAATCCTCAAATGCCGTCGCCCGGGTTTGATCCTGTATCACCCGGTCGCCAGAGCGGTGTTGTAACCACTACGCTAGCGCGGCTCCCATCTTTATTTTTAATTGTTTATATTTAAATTTTCTCTCTTTGTTACTGTTTTTTGGTTTTATTTGTGGCTTATTTTTATGTTCTTTTGATTAGTTTCTTCCACTGCCGTGACACAAGAGCGGAACCAAAAAGTAACACAGTAAAGTTATCCTTGTTAAATTCGCGATTTCTGGACGATTTTCGTCCGTGTTAAATGGTCTTAGTTATATTTGGTTCGTAACGTTCATTTAATGTGCATTTTTTATTTTCCAAAAGTTCCAATCTTTACAGTAAAATGTTCATACACTCGCAGTTGCATTATGTGCCATCTCTTCGCCTTTTCTTATTTGCATTTTGGACCATCTCTTTGCCTTTTATTATGGCCCTTTTATGTCCCCTGTACACGGGGCCATAATTTATGAGTTTAATCCGTGCCGCATGACGCCGGTGGAAGTCTAAAGGTTTCAATCTTATTTTTACCGTTATTCCATCCACGCCCAATGTTAGCAAGGTAATTCAACACCTGGATAGACTCAATGCGTGTGAGATGCAGGTATGGAAACACACATCTTGTCAGGTTGGAGTTTTGTTGATCGTCCGTAAATTTGAAATAGGGGTTAAAAAAGGAGGGGGAAAGAGGAGTAAAGTTAGGTGATCTCAGTGGCGTACAGAACTGGTGGGGTTAGGTGGGGTGGAATGACGTTTCCAGGAAACTCCAAAATAAGGGATTTTTTACCTTTTGTTGGGGGAAGTTGTAGATCCGTGAGAAGGTTCTCAGGCATAAGGAATAAAGTCGTTACATAGTAACATGAGAGTAGCCTACCACTAATATTGGAAATACTTCTTGTCCACAGAACGAAATCTAGCCAGAAACAATTCAGACTTTTTAATATTCTGTAGTTTGCCTTTTTAGCGTCCGATTGACAGAGTGGTTAGATTGCTGGCCTCTCTTGGTTAGTAACACGGTGACTTCACGGTCCAGTCTACTCAGTTGTAATGGGTACCTGCCTTTGAGTTAGGGAAAGAAAAGGCAACGGCGAAGGGAACTGATCACCCCACCTATCGATGCTGGACCTAGTATGGTGAAGTCTCTAACAGTTACACTTCCCTACATCAGTATCTGCTATGGGATTACCTTGACCTTTGATATAGGATAGGACTAGTGTCAAAGCCCGTCATAAGACGGGAATTAAATTCACAAGCACCAATACCTAACGGCAATTTTACTTATTCAAAAGTATTTTTAAAAACCACTGTGCATCACCACAGTACACGAACTACGTAGCAGCAGCGAGGATCCCAATATGTGTATACGTGATCACACATTGTAGGCCTATAAATATTTTTGTGTACACCGTCATTTGCGCACTTTTCTTTGTCAAGTGTTACTATTTTCGGGAGAGTTCGGGAAACAATACAATTAATGTCTAACTTTCAACCAAAGTTGCATCCCTTAGCGTTACTGACCGAAAAAGCTGGGATTTTATATACAGTTTATTGATAGTATAAAGAATTACAGTGACTGTAATTTAGCGCAGTTATTGGGAAGCCTACGCTAAGTATGAGCTAACAAGAGTTTAATGTACCAATAAAGTTTTCTGTTTGGACGAGATGCACATGTTTTGTGTCAACTATTTGAGGACCCAAAGCCAACCTTACCAATGGCAATATCGATAAAAAATATTATCTGTTCGTAGTTCAATAGGGTCCAAATGTAGGTCAGTGAGTCACCGCCAGGTATGGAGTATTGGCAGTATTGATAGCCTTGGAACCGTTTGTAAGGTTCTATTTTAATGGCAGAAATCGAGAAATAAACCTGTTTTGTTGATAAGCGTATTGGTGTCTGTTAGAGGTGGAGCATCCGGGCCTCAGCTCCTCCAAATATTTTGTCCCAAATACTCGTATTTGCTGGGTGACAGAAGTTTGTTTGCGCTAAAAAGGTTAGATAACAAACATAACTACTGTGAAGGATGTTTTTTCACATTTTAATAAAATACATTCTTTGTATAATTTAGAATATACTATAACAAAAATATCAAAAGGAAGAATTGAGGCCCCTGAGACGTGGATGTATAGAAGAATGTGGCAAGAATGTGGAAAGAGAAGACAACAAATAAAGAGGTACTAGAAAACCTAGGAATGAAAGGAGAATTAATGAAGAAGGTCACAATTAGGCAGCTAAAATATTTTGACGATGTAAATAGACATAACACACCTGACACTGAAGACCATAATATAAGGTCAGAGTTGAAGGTAAACGTGCTAGAGGAAGACAGTGCTATAAGTGGGAAGATAACATCGCGAGATGGACAGGTAAGTTGAAGGTAAACGTGCTAGAGGAAGACAGTGCTATAAGTGGGAAGATAACTTCACGAGATGGACGGGAAAGAGGCTATCAGAATACACCACCAAGACAAGAGACAGAAGACGTTGGAGATCCATGGCAGCCGACCATCGATGTGGAGATGGCACCTGATGGTGGTAACAAAAATGGCTTATCTGATGGTGTAGGATCTAGAGGGGGAAAAGGGGGAAGGGCCTTACCAGACTGAGCCCTCGAATAGGCATTCCACAGGAAGAGCCAACCTCGAACAAATTATAATACAAAACCTGGCTCCCATTTTCAGCTCGTTATGGAGCATGGAGTCACAGCTACAGCTGGAAGCCTACACTGAAACATTGACTTGTTCTAGCAGCCACGGTTTCCGTAGCAATGTGTTTTATATGACGAGGTTGCCGAATATGGGCACAACCTGATAATTCATTTCCTGTTACTGACATACCTCAGGTAACAGTAGCCCTATTCTGTCTACGTGCCATCAGAGACACATGGAAACTGCACGTGATATATTTCTTGGGTCTCCGCTAGATCTGGTCATGCTATTATTTGTGAAGGCAAAATTCAATGAAATTAACTTAGCTTGGAAATATGTAAATGCATACGGAAATTGTAACCGAGGCAAGAAAGAAAGCGAAGAAAGAGCTCATCACACAGCAGACAAGAAGAAGGAATAGGTTGCCCGGAGATGTGATCTTGGTTCATCTAGGTGACGTCACCAACCTGCATTGAAACAGTCGTGTTTAGGACGCCAGATAACAGATAATACATCTGAAATCACATCCGTGTGACTGATATCACAACCACATGACTGATATCACAACCACGTAACTGAAATCACATCTGTGTGTCCAGAATCACACCCGTGGTTGAAACCCTTGCGTGGGTATAATGCTTGTGCCGTTTAATAGTTTTTTTCTTGAGAATATCTGGGATACACGAGAAGACAAAAACATGACAACTGATCCTTCATGCGTGGATTTATATGTGAGTATTGCGAGGATGTATATGAGGGTGTCAACCCCACCATGTACAACAAATTGCAAGAGAAACGACTGCTACAAGAATAGATTTCAAGAAGAAAATCATTGAGAGAGAATGTAGGCTCTTGCACAGACTCTTCAAGGGACCAGTTGCGGATCTGTGCTTCTTGTAACGCGAAAAACAAGACAGAAAAAAGTCAGACTCCTGAGCTAGAATTGATATTGATGTTATCAGAGCTGAGACAGACTGGTGATATCAGACAAGATTTGTTATCAGAGCAAGGGCCGACTTGTGATATCAGACAAAATTTTGACTTGGGCTAACGTCTAAAGCCGGTCGGATTAGTTATAGATGGACGGATGGCTCATTTCCAAGGCGTTGTTCGCATCCAGCTTCCGATGAAGAGTCTTTATCTTTTAGACATTTATCACGAGCTTTCAGTGGAAGCTGAGAACCGAGTCAAGTTGTTTACATCAGTTCTTATGTTTATTTGAGCGTCTGATCGGCAGGGTGATTGGGGATCTGGCCTCTTGCGGCAAAGTGATGGCGTTCCAGTTTCGAAACTTGGTAGCGTCACTCTGCAGTCTACGCAGCTGTAAATGGGTACCTGACTCTCTTGAGTTAGAGAAGGCAAAGGCAGTGAGGAAACAAATTGGTCACCCCTCCTCATAAAGGTAGACCTATTATGGCGAAGTCTCCTCTAACACACCCCTTCCCTACGGCAGCATCCCTATTTGTGATATCACTGCCATATCCTCTGGAATATTTTGGCCATATAAAAAGACATAACACCTTTCTTACGACCATAATGGAAGGAAGAGGTGAAGACACATGCTTAAGGGGAAAACAGCGTGGTAAATGGGAAGATACCATCAAGAAATGGACAGGAAAGAATCTGTCAGAGTGCACCATCAACACAAGACAGAGAAGACGTTGGAGATCCATTACAGCGGACTTCCGATGTGGAGATGCAGCTGATGATGATGATGATGCCATATCCTCATTGAAGTCTGGCTGCAATGAATCTCCAACGTCTTTCTCTTGTCTTGATGGTGCTGTCTGAAATACTCTTTCCCGTCCATCTCTTGATGGTATCTTCACACTTATACCGTCTTCCTATTGAACGTTTGCCTTGAAATCTGCCTGCTGTTATTGCGTTAAACGAGGTGTCCCTTTATATGTCCAATATATTTTCTCATTTCATTACGGACACAGGCCTAGCTTTATTTTAGCAGTTACGATGAAATGTCTGATCCGTATTTTAAAACAGTCCAAAAGTAGGTCACCGATTAATTTATAAGAAGATTAAATCCCATGGTTCTCTGAGGAAGATAAGACAGAACAGGACTAATACTCCATCATGCATGTCGTATGAGCTAACTAACATGAGCTTGTACACGGGGTCTGTCAGTCTCATCATTTAAGCTAAATCACCAGAGACGCCCCTGCTGCGAGAGCACGTGATTTCTTTGGTGCTGGCTTCCTACTAGAGAGCTGTCTGCAGTGGTAGGTCCGTACTTAAGAGCAGAGTCAGGTATACCCATTTACAGCTGGTTAGACGGGAGAATGACGATACCAGGTTTTGAACCTGGTTACCTTGCCGCTAGAGGCAAGCGCTCTAACATTTCCGCACGAGGTGAAAAATAACCAGAGGACTGTAAAATTCAAACTTCCATAACATGTGAGACCAAATTGGATCATTTTTTTCGCCTTAATTAAGGCTTTCTTTCAGCGAGGGGCTCCCTGTTCAACCTAAACAGACGCTTCGTCGATTATATTAGAATGCATGTTAAAAACAGAGCTTGCGGTTTGCAAAATGTAGTAAATTGGATTTGTAGTAATGTTTTAATTGACGTAGTATCTGTCGAGATCAAACAACGGTAACGATTGGCTAATACCTATTTGTGATTTACATACGGGAACCACCGAACTTAACTATTGCGGTATCGCCGCGTGCGAGCTTTGTAAATCGTTTCACCAGGTAGGGTGGTTGGATTGTGGGGAGAGAGGGTGGAGCTTCCAAAGTCTAGGGTGCTTGAACGAGTACTGTAAAATAAATAAAAAAAACAGCCTCTTTCTGTATCACGCCATACACACACAAACACACACGCGCGCACGTAGGCAAACACCGTATTTGAGTTCATGTGGTGTCACCTGAAGAACGCTGGGTCGGTCAACAAGTGAGGTTGATCTCTGCCTTCAAATGGCTTTTCTTCATCAAAAGAAAGCGACATAGAAGTTAAAAATATAAGTCGTGTTTTGAAAGTGTAGTTTTGAGAGATCATTTTTTTCCTTTTTTTTAATTCGTGTACGTGACTTTAATAAAATTAACATTTATCTCGTGGATATTTTTTTCCCCACATTGTTACATGTTACATAATTCAATGCGGGTTTTCCTGTATTTGTTGTTTACATTGAAGTCGTGTCTCCTAAACCAACGAATTAAAAAATATACACATTTGTGGTGTTTACAGCAACACGAAATGTAAACTTGGTTAGTGAATGAGATCACAGTAAAACAAAATGTTCACAGGCAATAAATGAAATAAAATAAACAAATAAATAAATCAAAACAAAAGAGAGAGAGAGACAGACAGACAGACAGACAGACAGACAGACAGACAGACAGACAGACAGACAGACAGACAGACAGACAGACAGACAGACAGACAGACAGACAGACAGACAGACAGACAGACAGACAGACAGACAGACAGACAGATAGACAGACAGATTGGAAAACTACGGTACGTACGTTCAAATGACATGACACACTAACAGACGGTGGTAAAAGCCATCACTCAAGAGCAGCAGATTGGTGACAACATGAAGTACACTCCAGATGAGGCCTTGATGGGTCAAGGACAAATCACTTTATATATTTTTTTTAATTGTTATTTCTTCATTCATGTCCAATTAATTCACATGAGACAACGAGGATTAACTGCCAGTTTATTATATCAATTACTATTTCACTTGAACATCACCACTCCGTGTGAGATGTAGTTTGTTCCATACATGATGTCATAACGAGTAGCAATTTTTGTTGTCTCTTGTTAGGTCTGTTTACTTGCCGTCTTAAATATTATTTTGTGTTATTTAGTTTCTGTGAATACAAGACAATAAAAACACAACTTATTTGTCAAATGGCATTTGTTGATCTCTGTTTCTAAATTTGTTTCATACATATCTAATAAATACAAGTGATATAAACATTTAAAAATAGAAAGTTACTTTTCAGGCACCCTGTATATAAGAGATTGGTGCAGGACTGACGTCACAAGTGAAAAAGAAATCATTAGGAAAAGATGGGATAATAAATGAAAGAGTAATGGGTCTAGACGATACAAAAAAAGTCTCTGGTAATCCTACACTACACGTGGAAAAGGGGCATTCTAGCACAGCCATGAGAGGATACCAGATCTCTATAACGACAACGATATGCCATAGGAAACACCGGGAGAGAGATTTATAGACAACTGGTCGGTCTTGGTCCTAATGACAACTTTACAAGGATGGATCAGAGCACCATTTTTCGGTTCCGAACATACCACTAAACAATCACTTGAACAGAATCCAACCACAATTCAATCCAGAGTCTCAGCTATGTAACTACCCCAACGAAACTGTTGAGAACCACCTCTTTGAGTGCCCAGCGCTTGATGATGTTAGGAAAATGCTCCTTCCTCCGAGGCCAGATATGTGGAACACCTTGTAAGCAGAAACAAAACAACTTGCGACAACATGCAGATATCACTACATGGCATTGGGCCGAAGGGCGAGAACCCAGACGTCGCTGGATGAACAACAACAACAACAATAATCTCGATGGCTAACAAACCTAGCAGTCTACTTAGTTATGTAGGAAAATGTATGGAGCCCATGATTAATACCAGGCTGATTATGGCACCTAGATAATCCTTCAGCATGTTAGATTCAAACACCACAGATCCACCGAAGTTCACACCACCTAAATATCTCAGGAAATAGAACAAGTCTTATAAGAGAAGAATCACACACTAGTGGTGTGGTCAACACATGAAGTGTGTATGAGAGCCTCATGCTCTGCAGCCGTCGTTTCTGTAACAATTTGTTTTACATGATGAGATTGCCAGCCCAGTGCACTATTTGTCTATATTGATACATATATTAAGAAAACAAATAACGCACCTTAACCACAGTAAAACAAGAACAATTTCAAGAGCATGTTAGAGATTCGAACCCAGTCTTCTGAGGCCAACCCTGCCTCTTTAAGAACAGCATGACACTTATACCATTCTGCGTCCTGTTTTTGTGCTGGTGTGTTTGAACATCTGCTCGAATTTACGTTTGAACGAACCAGGAAGGTATAATTCTATAAATACAACACAATGTTTCTTTAAAGAAAGGAATAAAAACCATTTTAATTAAAAAAAATTGTTAATTTGACCCCCTCCCCCATAGATATGAATTTGTTAAGGAAGACATTTCTCTCTCCCCACCTCGGCCTGGTTAAACTTGTAGAAAAGTACGGCTTAGAACGCGGGTATTAAAAGTTAAGAGAACAATTTTGTGCACTAGCGGTAACCCAACTGTCGGTGCATTATGAACAAACTAACCAGGGTTTGTGTAATAAATTGACTGTTGAACGTTTTTTAAGAGCCCCCCGTTTGTAGGATATTTACCGTGTCTTTTAAGCTCCAATACCTGGAGTAAAGTGACAAACTGTTTGTTGATCGTGGATTGGATAGCGGATATGTAGCTCTCGCGACTGCTCGTTGTTTTAAAATATACCGATGTATGTAGTATGATCATATTCACGGATGGCCAAGCAGTGACATTTACCAGACCTGGGATTATAATAGATGTACCGAGAGAATTATGAAAAAGCTGGTTAACTTAACGATTTTGGTAAGTGGTTCTGTGAGTGAATCCACGCCACAGGATTTGATTTGAGGCAGGTGCTGCTGTGACCTGATGAATGTGAACTTGTGTTTGTCGAATTTTGTATGTGCGCGCGCGGACGTTGTCAGATGCTCATGGATCATTATTTTTACAATACTTTTCGTATTCTTCTTCTTCTTTTAAAAATGTGTTTCAATTTTAAATCTGCAAATAGCCATGAAAAGAAGTGTGTCAAATATTTTTTTTTTAATGTGCCATAGGGAAGGAAACAATTTTTTTTTTTCATTTTTGATCGAAGTTTTGTTTTAAAAGGAAATTGTTTTGTTTGGCATCTTTTAGAATGGAAGGACGAGGGAAGCTAGGTAAAAAGCTGGAGGCAAATAATATACGTTAGGTGGAATGTTCCAACAGATTGTCTCCTTGTTTAAGGATTTTTTTCCCTTTCTTTTCTTTCCCAGATATGGAGCGAATAAACTTTTGTGGTTTTCCAGGAATAGTCTAGGCCAGTGGTGGCCAAGCTAAGGTTGGCCGAGGGCCAGATTATGGTAAAGGGTAACACCCGAGGGCCAGACCTATAAAATCCTTAAAAAAATAACGTTCAGATATTTAGTTTTACATATATAATGAACCACGTACAGAAAGCAACGGCAAACTACTGTACTGCACATCTGCCAAGACATGTATACCAGTCTTCGAACTAAAATTACTGTAAAAAAAACAATAATGAATCTGTTGTTTTAATTTGTTTTGTAATTTGTAATATAACATGTAATTATTTATTTCAAACAAACATTTGTGTGTTATTTCATTGTGAAAAGTGTGGCTTCAATCAACAATAAGAGGCCTGCCAAAACAGGTTGGCGGGCCGGTCAAAACTGGTTGGCGGGCCGGATCTGGCCCGCGGGCCGTAGTTTGGCCACCGCTGGTCTAGGCGAAAGAAAGTTTCTCTAACTTTGCAACAAAGCATTTATTTGTTAGTGACATTTTTGGCCTTTGTCTGTTATCTGTTTGGTCGGTGTGTGTGTGTGTTTTTTAAATTGTTCTTATGTTTGATAACATTGTTTTTCTTCCTAGGCGAAGTGTCAGCTACGAGGGGCGTTCAGAAAGTAATGCACCACATCGTTTTTCTCAGGAGCTGTTTATTCAAAAAGCATGAAATTTATACACAGTATACATGGATATGTCATGTAAACATCGGTATTATTCAACATAATCCCCATCAACTTGTACGGCTTTATGCCAGCGCGAAACAAATGCATGTATTCCTAGCCCGTACTAGATTTTGTCTTGATCATGTAGCCATTTCTTCGTTGTATGAATCACTCCTTCATCATCTTCAAACCTTGTCCCACGGAGTGCATCTTTAAGTGGACCAAATAGATGAAAATCAGAGGGTGCCAAATCAGGACTATAGGGTGGATGGGGTAGTACAGTCCAACCCAATTTGGTGATTGCTTCCCGTGTTGCCAGACTTGTGTGAGGGCGCGCATTGTCGTGAAGGAGAAGCAGGTCTGCTGGATTCTTGTGCGGCCGAACTCTGCGAAAACGTTGATTGAGTTTTTTCAATGTCTTAATGTAAGCTTGCGAATTGATTGTCTCTCCTCTTGGCATAACGTCCACAAGAATCACACCTTCAATGTCCCAAAAGACAGTGATCATGACCTTTCCAGCTGAAGGAATTGTCTTGAATTTCTTTCTTCTTGGTGATTGCGGATGATGCCACTCCATTGACTGACTTTTTGTCTCAGGTTCAAAATGATGTGCCCAGGTTTCGTCACCTGTAACGATCTTAGCCAAAAATTTCTCTCCATCAGCATTGAAACGCTCCAACAATTCAGAAGAAATTGCTTTCTTTTGCAATCGGTGGTCATTTGTGAGACTTCGAGGAACCCATCTTGCGCAAACCTTAGAAAATCCGAGAGTTTTTATAACTGCATTTGCACTACCAATGCTGACTGACAGCTGTAAGGCCAATTGTTGAGTAGTGATTCGCCGATCAGTAAGAATAATGCCCTCAGCGCATTTCAACATTTCTGCGTTGGTGGCTGTGGCAGGACGTCCACAGCGCGGCAGATCAAGCAGCTCCGTATCTCCACTTTCTGATTCTTTGATTCTCTGAACCCAGCAACTGATTGTACTCCTGTCGACTGCAAAACTTCGATACACATCACATAGACGCTTGTGAATATTCCTTCTCTGCAACGAGAAATTCTATCACAATTCGCTGTTTATAACGCAAGTTGCTAACACGCTCCATTTCAACGGTTTAGGGCAGCCATATTATTAGGCCGGTTGCGGTGCAATTTGGTGCACACAATTGGCACATGCCATATTTGAAGTGTGCAAAATTTCATGCTTCTATCTTCATTATTAGCTGAGAAAAACGATGTGGTGCATTACTTTCTGAACGCCCCTCGTACTTTGATTATTTGGAGGGGAAGTATTTTAATTGCCTAAATTATGGTCTGTTCATTCATTCGTTTATTCATTCATTACCCTACTTTAGCTGACCAAAGAACACAGTAGCCTACAATAACAACTGACTATTGAGATTAGGCGTCCTTCAGGCTTAGCCTCAATTCGCTGTGTTCCCCTGGGTCTTCCTTTCGGCTTTTTTTTTCATCTCTTCTCTTACGCTTGTTGTAAGAGCTTTTGGCATAAAAGAAAAGTGACAACCAGGGTCGGCCATAAATCGATTTAGCCGATTTGTCACAATCGGGTCCCGCACCTTCAGGGGACCAGCTCTGGGGTTACCATTTCCGCCTTTGAAAAAAAAAATGAGGAACGCCATACAGATGAAGTTGGATTGGAAGATCCGTTTTCAAGATTATTCAGATAATACTTCTGACAGTAATACAGATACTGCTACACATATTGCTACAGATACTACTACATATACTGCTACTGATAGTACTACAAATACTACTACTGATAGTACTACAAATACTACTACTGATAGTACTACAAATACTACTAATGATAGTACTACGTATACTACTACTGATAGTACTACATTTACTACTAATGATAGTACTACAAATACTACTACTGATAGTACTACACATACTACTACTACCTAAAGTACTACAAATACTACTAATGATAGTACTACAATACTACTAATGATAGTACTACAATACTACTAATAATAGTACTACAAATACTACTAATGATAGTACTACATATACTACTACTGATAGTACTACATATACTACTAATGATAGTACTACAAATACTACTACTGATAGTACTACACATACTACTACCTAAAGTACTACAAATAGTACTGTGGTAGGGTGGGCGAGATGATGATGATGATTATGTTGTGATATGTGATCTCACTCTCTTGTCACACTCGCACCGACCCGAACAACAATAAAACTCTTGATTCTAGAGGCAGGGGCTATATTTATTTTTACAGCCCATTCAGTGAGAAAGCAAACATTAAACGAATAAACCAAGGAACATAACACCAAACAAAACAAAACACCCAACAGTGCCCGATGCTAATAGCTCACGTGCTCTGGTCCATCTGCTAACCACACAGGTCGCATCGCCTCGTTTCTTTCCCTCTTGTCTGGACTGATACTTAAAAAAAAGGGCCGCTGGTAGTTCGCTATCTCTTTTTATAGGCACTAGGCTAATCACTCACTTTACTGCGCTAGGCGTATTAATCTTGGCTACTTAAACAACACTCGCGATATTTTGCTCTAGAATGCCTGAAAACACAAATAAAACCTACAGCTATTTAATATAACACACGAATCTCAAATATAACTCACAACTATACACCACAATTAATATTTAGGCGTTATTGTGGCCTAATTAATATATTTTCTATCTCGTTAGAATTTTCACATCCCAGCATGCTTCGCGCACAACGAAAATATGTGGGGGACAAACATGCCTTGAACTGAAGTGGGGGTGGGGCCTCAGGGGCGTCTTCCCGGACCCATCACATATCTCCCTCCTGATTTTGTTGTCGTCCCGACAACATCACCACCTCTGGCGCTTCGATCTTAGCCTCTTAGATCGTTGGTGCTGCGTATGACTCTTTCTCTGCGGCGATGCTTTGGGCTGAGCTTCTGTCATCGGTACAACCCGGCTGGGGACTGTCTTGGTCGACATGTCCCTAGTTGTGCTTTGTCGGGCTGGCAGTTGCTGTGGTCTAGAAGATTCGCCTACTTGTGCCGCGTCGCTGCTGGCTTGTGACATCTGCTTGCCAGTGCATGTAGCTGTCGAATCTGTAGGGGGATCGCTCTTGACGTGTTCTGCACTCATTTTGTGTGGACGGTGGCTTACATTCCCCACAGTCTGCTTTTGATGAGTTTCCTCTGCTGAACCTTGATTTGCACTCCCTCCTATCTGCTTAGGACGGGTTTCCTCCCCTAGACGACGGGTAATTTTTTCTCGGCGCCCTTAGTGTGACAGTTTGTCACGGTCATCTCTTGGCTTGCACCCGGAAGGAAACCTGGTTGTGGTAGCACGTCTCGGGAAAGAGCTCTTTGAGGGACAGGCGGCTATCAAATGTTCAGTTGACTTGCAATGAAAACATCTCTTCGGAAGCGGGCCTTGAGGGCACTTGGCTGCCATGTGGTCTGACAGGTCTCCACAAGTGTAGCATCTTATCTTTCTGGGCTTCCTCTGTGCCATGGGTCGCGTCCCGCTGCCCTTACACTCTTGACCGCCAATGCCGCATAATAAATTGCTTCCATGCCCTGGACCGATGGTTTGCTGTCAAACTCTACTCGTTCATTCCTCGCCAGACTCCGGAATCCCTTTCTGTAGATCTTGGTCTGATGTACGAATACATCAATACCTCCATCATCTGGCGTGATGAATCCCCATCCCCTGCGGACACTGTACCACTTGCAAACTCCTTTTCGCCTTGTCGGTGCAGCTGCACTGGTCGGTACTGTCAGCTCACTGCTTTCGTTGGCAACAGCCTGACTCTCACACGCAAGAAGGTCTAGTTGAGGTTCCTGCGGACACACCTCCTCGTCTTGCGTTGGCTGTTCCCGCGGACACACCTCCTCGTCTTGCGTTGGCTGTTCCCGCGGCTGGCATGGTGCTCTCTTTCTCTGCACCTCCTCTTGTGCTGGCGAACTGGACTCTGACATCTGTGCTATCTGGGACTTTAGGAAGGATAATTCTGCCCTGAGTGCCTCCTCCTCCTTCTTAACTTCTGCACTTGATATCTGGACCCGTGTCTCAGGCTTTTTACTTCCACCATAAACAGCATATTCCCAAGGGAAATTCCTGTTCACCTCACTGACTTGTGGTTGCTCGCTGTAGGCTTTTTTTACAATTTCCAGTAACTGCTCAGGGCTGGCCTTGGCTCCGCCATGTATCCGTAATTCTCTAGATACCCATTTCGTAACGTTGTTCCATATCATGTCTAACTTGTCTTCTGCACAAAAAGGCGCCACCTTCCACGCGGCTTCCACATCTCCCACAAACTCTTGCCAAGTGGGTCTCCCCTCTCCACTAAATAACCTTATCTCTGGCTCCTCCACGTACAGTACCTTCATATGCGCATTAGCCATCTTGCTGCACGACTGCACTGCTGGGTGTTTACAATATTTGTTCGCTTGCTGTTTGCTCAGTGTCACTGTCTGCCTTATCCTGTCGACGACGCCAATTGTGGTAGGGTGGGCGAGATGATGATGATGATTATGTTGTGATATGTGATCTCACTCTCTTGTCACACTCGCACCGACCCGAACAACAATAAAACTCTTGATTCTAGAGGCAGGGGCTATATTTATTTTTACAGCCCATTCAGTGAGAAAGCAAACATTAAACGAATAAACCAAGGAACATAACACCAAACAAAACAAAACACCCAACAGTGCCCGATGCTAATAGCTCACGTGCTCTGGTCCATCTGCTAACCACACAGGTCGCATCGCCTCGTTTCTTTCCCTCTTGTCTGGACTGATACTTAAAAAAAAGGGCCGCTGGTAGTTCGCTATCTCTTTTTATAGGCACTAGGCTAATCACTCACTTTACTGCGCTAGGCGTATTAATCTTGGCTACTTAAACAACACTCGCGATATTTTGCTCTAGAATGCCTGAAAACACAAATAAAACCTACAGCTATTTAATATAACACACGAATCTCAAATATAACTCACAACTATACACCACAATTAATATTTAGGCGTTATTGTGGCCTAATTAATATATTTTCTATCTCGTTAGAATTTTCACATCCCAGCATGCTTCGCGCACAACGAAAATATGTGGGGGACAAACATGCCTTGAACTGAAGTGGGGGTGGGGCCTCAGGGGCGTCTTCCCGGACCCATCACAGTACTAATGATAGTACTACAAATACAACTAATGATAGTACTACAATACTACTACTAATAGTACTACTGATACAGCTACTTATAATAATACTTTGTATCATTCTAAAAATGTTTTAAGTGAACAAATAACGGAAGAAAATATTTATGGATCACGTGTGTTGTTGTTACCAAATGTTCCATACATTCTATTGCATAAAATACAAGTAACTGTCAGTTATCATGAATCTGTAATTATTTCTATCATTCACAAATTACGAATTTCTGTCGGTGATGACTGGTCGTCCACTTTGGTTCTCTGCATTAGAAATTATGGACCATTATTGTGTGGATTTTTCTTCCTAAGTACATTTGTTAACAACTATAGAAGTAGGTCACAAAAACTTGTATTTTCTATTATCTGTTTTATTATGTCAAGTCGTAACTTAATATTAATTTTTCAGAAACGTTGCCACATGTCTTAAGTCAAATTTATTATTAAATAAAATGCACATTTTAAAGTGTAAAAACCTTATGTAAATCTTACAGGACAGTTGGTCATTACTAGAACTGTGTTTCTTCTTCATGTTCGTACACTCTCAGACATCGTCCACTTGAATGTTCTCAAAGAAAGCAGTAGTCAGTTTGAGGCTATTTGAATCCCCGTAAAGCTTTTCCACGAAAGGAACTGGCGTCGGCCATATGCGCTTTCTCTGTACCGCATATAAGGGGCAACTTTAAAGCAGATGTTTAGTAGTCATTTTATCAGTGCCACAGTTACACTGATCGATAGTTCATATCTTTAGCTTGTTGAATAGATGGTATCTCAATCTGTTGTGGCCAGTGCGAAGTCTGAAGATTACCACTTGTTCTCTTCTGTTGAGCTGGTAGTAAGCATCATTCTGTGTGTGCCCTGGATGTTCTACATTAAATTTGTTTCTGTATCTGATTCTAATAATCCTCTTTGCCTCCTCGAAAGTTATGCTATCTACACTGCACACAAGCTTCCAGTTTGGAAACAAAATCGTTTCCATGAAATGATAGAAAACATTCCTGGATTTGACAGAAAAAAAGAGCCAAACTGCAACAGATAGAAAATCCATAGCGACAAAATACATAGAAAACATTACCCACGCAACACCTGGACCCATTCATACACAGATGGATCAGCAACATATGCAACAGAAAATGGAGGTGAGGGTGTCTTTCTGACCTTAAGCACCTGTGCATAAAAAAAGCTGTCAGTGGCAACTGGACAATTCTCAAGTAACTTCAGAGGCAGAGGCCTTGAAAACTGCAGCAGAGGTTATATTGACAGAAGAAAGCACAGAGAGACAAGTTGCTTTCTTTACTGATGCACAGTCAGTAATTGCAGCGTTGAAAAGCCAAAATAATACAGACCTGGATGACCTCAGAATAGGGCTCCACAAACTTTGTCAACGATTCAAAAGTGTTGTGATCCAATGGATCCCATCTCATTGTAACATCACCGGCAATGAAGAGGCTGACAGAATGGCAACAGAAGGTTCACATCTACCTCAGCCCGATGCAAGAACTGTCTTTGAAAAACAAAAAATGGACTGGCCTAGCTGTCTGAAGAAAAACATTAATTTACTCGGCACATCATCATTCACCATCCGATGCCCGCCCCTTCAAATTGAAAACACAGTCTGTATTTTACAGTTCATTATTTACCGTACTTTAAAACCCTTATTTAATTAGAGATGTTTCCACCTTGCTTTTACATTATTTATATTTATTACATATAATCGGCTGGGTAAGTGCCGGTCAAAACTTGATAGACTAAGGTATACCAGGAAAGAGAGTTGCGTGCAGCGTTTCATCTTTCTCATCATCATCATCAGTTGCCATCTCCACAACGAAGGTTGGCTGTAATGGATCTCCAACGTCTTCTGTCTCTTGTCTTGGTGGTGCACTCTGATAGACTCTTTCCTGTCCATCTCTTGATGTTATCTTCCCACTTACAGCGCTGTCTTCCCCTTGCACGTTTGCCTTCAACTCTCCCTTCTGTTATGGTCTTCTGCAAGGTGTTATGCCTTTTTATGTGGCCAAAGTATTTTAACTGCCGAACTTTGACCTCCCTCATTAGTTCTCTTTTCATACCTAGATTTTCTAGGACCTCCTTATTTGTTTTCATCTCTTTCCATGAGATACGCCCCATTCTTCTATATATCCACATTTCAAGAGCCTCAATTCTTTCTTCCAAATGCTTATTCATCGTCCATGTTTCAGCACCATACAGAAATGCAGAATATATATAACACTTTATGATTCTCAGTTTTAATTTGTGAGATAACTGTTTGGATGTCAGTATATGTTTCATGTTGTTGAATGTAGCTTTGGCCATTCCTATTCTCTTCTTGATTTCTGTTTCACATCTGCCATCTTCTGTTATTATATGACCAAGATATACGTAGCTTTTGACTTGTTCCAGGATTTTCCCATTTACGCTTATCTTTAATGTGGGCTTATCGTCTGTTTTGCTAATTATCATAGTTTTTGTTTTCTCAATATTAATGTCGAGTCCATATTCATGACTTATACTGTTCACTTGCTTCACTAGTTCTTGTAATTCCTGTTCGCTTTCAGCTAACAACACGGTATCATCTGCATATCTAAGGTTGTTTATTGACCTTCCACTGATGTTCAGTCCTGGTATTTCCTGTATCTGTTTGAAAAATTTTTTCGGTGTATAAATTAAATATGCAGGGGACAGCACACAACCTTGTCTGACACCTCTTTTTATGTCTATGTATGGTGAATAATTCCTTCCAGATCTTACTGTGGCAGTTTGCTCCCAATAAAGATTACTGAGTATTCTTATATCTTTGCCATCAATACCTATGTCTTCAAGGCATTCAATTATTTTCTCATGATGGACTCTGTCAAAAGCCTTCTTATAGTCAATGAAGCACATGTACATACTTTCTACGAGGAGTGTAACATAGAGATTTTGAGCGTCAACAATTTAAACCGCAACAAAAATATAAACCTCATACTAAAAGTGGTAACAAGAAATGATGAAGCAGGTTAGCGGGTGTGATATAAATCTCAAGAACTTATGCGAAGGGCGTGTTTGAACCGAGGCGCGTATCGCTGCAGGTTTAGGATCGTTAAGAACATAATTTTTGGAACATACCTGTGAGATAAGAAGATGCGATCGGGTTCCGAGAACGAGGCATAACTGTTCAAATTTACGACATAGATTAGGATCGTATTGCCAGATTTCGCGGATACTGTTTCGCAGACACTGCACAAACTTTGTTTGGCAATATCAGAATGTAGTCATGTTATGTGTCTCGATAGCCCTGCTATATTTATGGAAGCCGGAAGAACTGTGTAGCTTTGGTTTGAGACCGGCCCGTTGTGCGCCACTACCAACGGACATAACTGTCCTTATTTACGCTTCAGTATCACGGCTCTAGCTGTTGGTGCAAGTCCGTCTCTTTATTTTTGTTTTTAATAATTTTTATGTCAGCTGATGCCTCGTGGTCTAGATGCCCGACTTTTTCAACCGCGAATTACGTGTCGGGGTGAGGAAAAAAAAAAGGGTAATATGTCAAACTTCTTCTTCTTCTTCCTCGTTCACCCTCAGACTTCCACATTAGTGATTTTAATAAAGCCAGTAGTGAGAAGGTTCCTGACGTCTCCAAACAGTTGTTCATGGAGTGAAATAAGTTGTTGCCATATGCTACTCCGTTCATTGCTGTAGGTTTGGCAGGACTGCAGCAGGTGTTCGACTGTCATCGGGCTGGTGCCACAGGTGCAGAGATCTGTTGCACCAATTCTGTACTTGTGGTATAGATGGCATATGTAAAAAAAAAATAATAAAGCCCCCCCCCCCTTTTTTTTTCCACCCACCCCACCCCACCCCACCTGACCGTTAACCACCGTCTTACTATAGTCCGCCTCATTTTCTGAACACTTGTCTAGCGGTTACACGATGATATGTTTCTGTATTGTGAAAATTTGTTGGAAGGCATCATCTGAAGTCATTGATCCAGTTTTCTGATATTGTTTAGTATGACTCTTTTTTGTTTTTTAACATTACAGTTATCGTACAGTTAGACTTTATTTTTTGTTTGTTCTTGTGCTGAGTTGGTTGTCCGCTTCTTCGGCTGTTCAGTATATGTGAGTGTGCATATGGCATTTTCTTGATTCATACAGTACTGAAAAACGTTCAATAAGATACCACCTGAGATGCAGCTAAACCTTCATGAGGCTGAAAATGACCTGGATATCAATACATAAATAAACAAACAACACACAATGGTATGTTATCAGGCACTCAGTGAGAAATAAAGAAGTAGAAGACCAGACAACAGAAAAACAACAGAAGTGATAGGCTTACCGGGATCGAACCAGGACCTTCCGAACGGCACCCACCGCCCAGCCACGGGAGCGAATCGCCACCATCCACTCTGCCAGCTCCGCTTTATTTCTCACTGAGTGCTTGATGACTACCTTTGTGTGTTGTTTGTTTATTTATTTACTGTTTACAGGCCTCGGGTTTCCCCTCCTTATATGGATATCAATACAGATGTTCCAAGAAAGGAATAAATCATCACAACAATCAAAGGGTTGAAGAACGACAAACTAAGCGCATAGCTATTTAAAACTGATCCTGAATTATCAGCAGAACTGTTAGAACAACTCTTTGGGAAAATCTGGCCAACAGAGACAACACCACTTGAATGGAAGAAAGGAACAATTATCAAATTATAAAAAAGGGTGACCTTACAGACTGCAACAACTGGAGAGGAATTACGCTCCTCTCTGTTCCCAGTAAAATGTTGGACAGAATAATTATCCACAGAATCTCAAAAGCAAAAGATCATAAACTGAGGAAGGAACAAGCAGGATTCAGAAAGAACAGAAGATACGCAGATCATACCTTTATCGCCAGGAACATAATAGAGCAGTGCTCAGAATGGCAGAGACAGTAACATATACACTTTGTCCATTTTGAAAAAGCTTTTGACAGCTTACACAGGGATAGCTTATGGAACATACAAAGGGCTTACCGGATCCATAGGTGTATTGTTTCCATCATAAAAAGTCTCTATGCTAACTTTACATGTAGTGTTGGGATGAGCAGCCTTACTTTTGAAGTGAAAGCAGGTGTATGGCAGAGATGCTCCTTGCCAACTATTCTATTTTTAACTGTCATAGACTGTGTGATGCGCCAGACAACAGAGGATACCCCTAGAGGAATAAGATCGACAACGTTCACCACACTGGAAGATCTAGAATATGCAGACGATATCGCACTACTCTCGCATTCACATCAACACATCAAAGAAAAAACAGACAAACTGAATAAATATAGGCAATGAGTTGGACTGAACATCAACCTGAAGAAGACAGAGGTTATGTCACTCAATGCAATAAATCCTGAGCCCATAAAAATAAGGACCCAAAAGCTGGAACAAACATACATTTACATACCTAAAAAGTATAGTAACACCAGACGGCGGAACAAGCACAAGCAGCAGTAACAGAATGAATAAAGCCAGAACAGCCTTCGCCAACCTAAAAAACATTTGGAAATCTTCTCAGTACAGCAAAAATACCAAATCAAGATTATACGAAAGCTGCGTACTTTCTGTACTTTTGTATGGTGCAGAGTGCTGGAGAAAAAGGAAATGTGAAAATTATTCTCTTTCCACACAACCACACAACCTCACAACCACACAACCACAACACCTGCCTATGGACAATTCTTCGAATTTATTGTCCGAATACCATCTCCAACCATGAACTGCTTATTCGGTGCAGCCAAAAAGGCATGCACGCCATCATTGCAGGCAGACGTTGGAACTGGGTTGGACATGTCCTCAGAAGAGACCCTGACACCATCACAAGAACTCCACAAGAACTGCTATGATATGGACCCCAGAAGGACGGTAAAATAGAGGCAGACCAAAGACAACCTGGCGGAGAACTGTGGAGGCCAAGATGCAAAACATTAACCAAAATTGGGGCACTGCATGAAGGATGGCCACCGACCGAGCAAAATGGGGGCAGTTTGTTGTTGCCCTACAAGACGCCACTAGGCGTGATGGCCACTGACTGTTGTGTCAGTGAGGGACTAATGATCCAAGAAGACGAAGAATGCAGTACTGACAATAGGGATAGTGTTATTAAAAAGAAGAGTGGGGAGGCCAAAGAGAACTTGGAGAGGAACTGTTCAAGAGGAGGCTAGGGAAATTGGGCACAGCTGATAAAGACAGCCCAGAATAGAAATCGATGGAGAGAAACTAATTCTGTCCTATGTTCCACAGGGAACGAAAAGGAATGATGATGATATTACTACTGAGAGTGATTGAAAAGTCACTTCTTATTTTACAAGTAGTGTAAAAGCCCGCCATTAGACGGGACTTAAATTCAAAAGCACCAATACCTAACGGCAATTTTACTTATTCAAAAGTATTTTTAAAAACCACTGTGCATCACCACAGTACACGAACTACGTAGCAGCAGCGAGGATCCCAATGTGTGTATACGGGATCACACATTCTATAAATATTTTTGTGCACACCGTCATTTGCGCATTCTACAAATAAGTGTTACTATTTTCGGGAGAGTACATATAAGGGAAACAATATAATTAATGTCTAACTTTCAACCACAGTTGCATCCCTTAGATGTGACCGACGTACAAACGGCGAGAATTATGGATTTTGATGATAGTTATATTCTCACTTGTATTCATTGTATGAAAATAAAAGAAATGTGAGAACAATGAGCAGTAACTACCATTTAACTGAGACGTTTTTTCCCCGAAACAAAATAAAACATAATAGACAACAACAACAAATGTTGCCCACTATGAAATCACGTGTTGAACAAGCTGAATCTCACGTGAACTGTAATATTAATGTGACACAGCATTTGATGTTATAAAATAGTATCCAGTTGTCTTTATCTTGACGTTTGGTTCATACACCATTTGTTGATAAGCAGTGACAAAATAACAGTTTAAACACTGGAAGTGACGTTTTAGTCAACGTGTACTGACAAATCGTGCTGACCTTATTATTCTGCACAGTCTAAAAGTTTATAATTTCCTTTTTCTTCAAGCATGTCATCGACACACAGTACAACTACCAGATGGTATACTTCGATCATTCTGGCGCATACATAGTGTGTTCTGTTGAGGTGTATATCTTATAGTGCTCTTTACTAACATCCATGTCGTGACTGTTGTCTTAGTTATGAATGTTTGGATAACGTAAGAAACCCCTGCTGAATATCGGCACCTCTCCGTGTTTGTCATAGTCTTTCCTGCCTAGTAATTCTTAAAATACTTTCTGAAATGTAATATGTGCTGCTCGTAATGTCTGCAGCCTAGTACTAGTAGAATGCCTAATGACATTGTATTCATAACATTCTTCATATGTAGGCGGCATTCTCTATCCTGTAATATCCGGTTCCAAGTCTAAGCCGCAACAACCTAGTGTTAATTGATATGTTTAGTTCCTTTTGTATTTTGTAGTGCATTTTAGTTAGCAGACGTACTGTCTACCTCTACTTCCCTTACACAAGAGATTACAGTTTAAGGACTGCCTTGTGATGCTATTAAAAGCTTACTTCAGTACTTGGACACTATCAAACGCCATAATCTTATTCTGATCTCGTTACACTTGTTTAGTTCTTGCTGTCGGTTCCTTGTTGGTGATGTTGTCATACCATTTCTACCACTAATACTACCACCAGCATTGCGCACTAAACTTTGAGGAGTCACTTGAGCACCAAGCGTAACTCTGGCTTTTTACCTGGTTGGCTGCATGCAGGATGATCTTACTATGGACCCATGATGGGCAAGGGAAGCTTAGAAGTGGCTCTGTGTAGGATGTGACAATTCCTTCGGAGAGCCCAGAACCAGAGCACACTATTTTAGCTCTGCATATTTGAAGAGCCTTCTTGGATGGCGGAAAATGGACAGTATGCCACGTGCTGAGATGTTTTCGAGAATATAAAGAATAAATGTCCACTGCTCTATCAGGCGTGTCTATAAGCTTGTGCACGGACTGGCAACTCATCACGTTAAACTAATTGATGGAGAAACCATCATTGTAGGACGCCGCGGAAATTAGATGACGCCTGTTTCCTACATGGAGCATGGGGGTAAGTCGGAACAACTGAAGTGACTTTCCTTAACAAAAGATAAAGTAGAACAAATAAGTACTTGTCTTTGTGTTGCCTGGTTGAGTGAAAAGAGAAAACATAACTGTAAAATTCTCTGACCCGGAACTGAAGACAGTTTAAAAAACCCCGTGACCTTCCTATCACTTAATCCCACTGATATAATTCCTGGTCACAAGAGCGATAACCCATGTCATTGGCAAGAATGATTACTTATTCCTGTCTGACAAACGAGGGGCAGATAATGCTTGAGCTAGTCAACACTTTGTGTGTGTCTTAATCATTGCACATTTCTACGAGTAGTTTAATCAACTTCATCATGATTATCTTTTGCGCTGCTTATAGAGCACGGAGTCACTATAACACCAAGCATTCACATGCTGTTAACAGCGGTGGTTACTTTAGCTGTTTGTTGTACATGATGAAGTTGCCACAATCTCATATTAGTCACCTTGTACTTCGTGCCTGAGGGCGTACTAGTCGTAATCTGTTTTGATCTCATTATAGACCTCCAGGAACCAGACAAAGTCAGCTAATTAATTGTCAACGTGTTTATTATTCCTTTATTTCCATTATTCAAACATTGAAAGATTGTCATACTGTATTGTGTTGTAGAATTTGGCAGGACAGAACTGAAATATAATCAAGAAGAAAGTCTGTATTCTGTCCAGGTGAGGAAATAGGTATTACCACTGCTACTACCATGTCATTACTACCACCTATATTGTGTAATCACTGCAACTACGGTGTCATTACTCCTACTACTATTATCACTACAAGTGTCATTACTTGTACAAGTACGGTGTTACTAATACTACTACTATTATCATTACTACTTTCATTACTCGTACATCTACGGTGTCATTACTGTGAACGTCACTGTTCCATGACTACCTCGGCTACCAACACAGTTTCATCAGTCATTACCCGCCGGCCACCAGAAGACGACAAAACTTTAACACATTCATGCCACCCCCGGTCCCGTGCCATCCCTTTCTGTCTTTCCATGTCTGCTTTATCCCTTTTATGTCCGTCTCTCGTTCCCTTCTCTGTGTGTTTTCTGTTTTCCTCTAGATGTGTCACAGATCAGGTTTCCTCAGTATATGTCGTGTTGAACGCCATCATCATCTCATCTCGTTCCCTTCTCTGTGTGTTTTCTGTTTTCCTCTAGATGTGTAGCAGATCAGGTTTCCTCAGTATATGTCGTGTTGAACGCCATCATCATCTCATCTCGTTCCCTTCTCTGTGTGTTTTCTGTTTTCCTCTAGATGTGTAGCAGATCAGGTTTCCTCCGTATATGTCGTGTTGAACGCCATCATCATCTCATCTCCGGGCCCCACTATATCTATGTTCCGTGGAGATCCCGGGGGGGGGGGGGGGGCTCTGATGAGACAGTGACAGAATAGAACAACTGCCTTCTCAAGGCGACTAACATGAGATTGTGCGTGAAAGAAACAACCTCCTCATGCCACAGGAACTACCACTGTTATAGCATATGGACGCTTGGCCCAGGCTTCTTGCGACATGACCAGCTGCAGTCTTTGCCCCATGCTCCATCAGAAAAATGTTGATGATGACTTGTATCTATTGATCTGTTACTCCATCTTGTATCACGTGAGCTGCTGGAGAAGTGCTCAGTTGGAGAGTGAAAATGGGTCGAAGAAACGTAAATAAAAAGGATAAAATTATGAGTTTTGCATCGAAATTGGAGAGTGAAAATGGGTCGAAGAAACGTAAGACCATGAGAAATGCGAAATATTTGAAATTGGAAGAGGCTTTGTATATATGGTGTCTGCAAAGAAGAAGCAAATCGGAACCTATCTCTGGCTCTCTATAGTGTGAAAAGGCACTTCAGTTCAACAATCAACTTGACGGTCCTCCTGACTTTAAATCTCGTCATGGCATACGAGAACTGGAGATTCAAGGGGAATCTTTATCTAGCGATGCAACTGCCGCTGAAAATTTTAAAGAAACATTCTTGGCTTTTTTGGAAGAAGGAGGTTATTCACTCGATGATGTGTATAATGCCGATGAGACTGGCTTATACTGGAAATCATTGCCTCAAAAATCACTTGCATCTCAGCGCGAAGCAGCTGCCCCTGGGTTTAAAAAGTGCAAAGAGAGAGTAACAATTTTGGTAGCCGCGAATGCCAGTGGAAGTCATCGTTTACCGGTGCTAATGATCGACAAAGCCAAAAAACCACGTTGTTTAAAGAATGTGACATGTCTTCCATTGTGCTACAAAGCACAGAAGAGTGCTTGGATGAATAGTGAAATATTTCTTGATTGGTATATGATGCGTGATGCCATATGATGATGGATGGCATCCGCATGTCTGGTTTTGTGTAGTGTGTAGATGTGTTCAGTCAAAACAATGTTCATGCAACAATAACAGGGCAATCCACATAGGACGTCAGTAAACTCACGACGTATAAAGTCAATGAGTCTTGAAACAGCCGTTGACGTTTTTCTTCATTATTTATTGTGGACGCCACAGTGACAAAATGGTTACGCAAATGGGTAGGCACATCAAACAGTCATTATCACAGCAACATTCAATACAGCAATAAACGGTAGACAGCATTACAATGATGAGTCAGATGCATGTTATATTTCAAAGTGCTGTAAATGTAGTCAGATGAACAACTCCATCCTTTTCTATAACAGCCAGGAGATAACCAGATGTATGAGATCAGTTCACTCTCCTTAGTTTGACTTCAGCAAGACAGACACGTCTGCCGAAGTATAAATAATGTCCTCAAGAATATCCTCTAGATAATAAAGGTTTTCTAAACCTCGTTCATTTAACCAAGTAGCAAGTAATGGTCCTTGGTACCTGCATCAACCGATGCAGTACAATATAGATTTCAAGCAGTTGTTGCCCTTGCGTTATAAAACAGATATTGAAATAAAACGATGTTGCGAGAATTTATCACGCAACATATCACCACCTCCTCCCGATAAAAAAAAAATGTGGAACATATTTTTTTTTCAATATCAAAGAGCAAGCGATAAGCGGCTCAAAACGCACGAATTATGCGCTGATAATTAATTAAATTGCCAAACAATAGGCTAATTATAGAGTGTCTGGTGAGGATATACCTCAACAGAAAAATAAATATGTCTCAAAAAATATTCACATCGGGGAGGTGTCACCAACACACATCACGTTAGCATGTAAACACAATATACGTATGCAAGTTACTATAATCATCATTAAACAGCATACTCTAATATTGTCTTTAAAAATGGATGTACAAATCTGATAGGAAAATTTAAATAGTACATTCTTTGACATGTAATGACATAAGTACATAGCAAAGTTAAACTACATGACGATCCAGGACATATGCTCTGGTATTCCGAGGGTAAGTACACAATCTAGAACTCGTAAGGTAAGTCCTCAGCTCAACAATGACATTCTGAGAAAGTAAAAGCAATATAATGCTAATTAATAACTAATATGCTTCATAAGGTACAATACATTATTAATAATTGTGGCTGTTTAGTAAACTAACGGCCCTTATATTAACTACTCAGTCCTCCTCTATCATTTTAAAAAAACGAACAGAAGAAGATGACAACAAAGCACGATAGTGTGTACATATAAAGTAAGTACAGATGTGCTAATCTATTGTAGAAATATAGGTGTGTTATGACTCTGTAATATATGGAAATATAGGACAGAAGTATTAGTTGGAGTCATGTGGGCATCTAGACAAAATGTCAGCCATCACATTATCCGCACCACGGATAGCTCGTACCGTGAAGTGAAAAGGTTGAAGAGCTATAGCATATCGAGTGGATCTCGAACTCTTCAAATTCTTAGTCTGAATAGCTGTAAGAGCTTTCTGATCAGTCTCTAGAATGAAATGTGCGCCCAGGAGGAATCTTTGTAGCTTTAGAATTGACCAAACCATCGCTAACAACTCACGGTCTAAAACCGAGTAGTTCCTCTCTGCCGCATTTAGTTTTCTAGAAATGTACATAACAGGATGCAGAGTATTTGCATATTCTTGCATCAGTGCTGCTCCAATCCCAGTGGATGAAGCATCACTCCGAAGAACAAAAGTCCTATCAAGAGTAGGTAATCTTAAGATGGGAGGAGAAGAAAATATATTCTTGATTTGGTCTAGTGAAGATTGGCATTCTTCAGACCAACGGACCAGATTAGGCGAACCTTTCTTCAACAATGTTGAGAGAGGTGCCATGATCGAAGATAAATTTGGAATAAATCTCCCATAAAATTGAATTAAACCTAAGAGACTCCTAACTTGTTTCTTCGTTTTAGGAACAGAGATGTTCAGTATTTTGGAAGTATTGTGGTCTTCTGTCTTCAAGAGACCATGACCCCAACACGATGACCCAGGAAAGAGATTTCACCAAAACCAACAAAAGCTTTAGAAGGTTTTGCTGTCAAATTATTCTCACGTAGAGTGGACAGTAAGTCATATAACCCTAAATAGTGATCTTCCCAGGTATCACTGAAGAGACAGATGTCATCTAAGTATGCAATGACATCCGAACGATGTGACAGAATTCGACGCATCATGCGAACGAAAGTGGCAGGGGCGTTCATGAGACCAAAAGGCATAACATTCCATTGAAATAGACCCCTAGGTGTAGAAAAAGCAGTAAGAGGTTTGGCATGCTCTGCTAAAGGCACTTGCCAATAACCTTTAGACAAGTCAAGTTTAGTGAAGAATCTAGAATTAGAAAGTCTAATCAGTAGATCTTCTAACAAAGGCATCGGTTCAGCGTCGAACTTTGTGACCTGATTCAATTTGCGATAATCAACGCAAATTCGTATGTTCTTATCCTTCTTCCGGACAATAACCATGGAAGAAGAATATGGTGAAGTCGATGGTTCAATTATATTTAATTGAATCATTTCATCCAATTCCTTTTCCACTTGCGACTGAAAGTGTATAGGAATAGGATACGGCCTAACCCTAATTGGATTATTGTCGGTAAGAATTATGTCATGTTCTATGACATCTGTGTGTCCAGGAATGTCAGTGAGAACATCCTGAAATGTTTGTAACATCGACAAGTCTCGTCGATGTTCGTCACCAGAAAGATTAGGAGAAACAGAAACGTTTTTCCAAGATTCCGTGGAATGTAATGGAACCACTGGAAGGGGAAGGTTGACATCAGAGAAGGTAGCTTCCTCATCCTGAATGACAGACAGGGATGAATAATGACCGTGAGGTGCAGGAGCATCATCCGTTGCCTGGAAAATAGGCAGCAAATAGTCCGGACGTTCGTGAAATTCCGAAAGCATGTTTATGTGGAAAGTTTTATGCTTTCCATCAATATCGACCACATAGTCAACATCGGAAATCCGAGAGACTATTGCATACGGACCTTTCCATGCAATAAGAAGTCTATTTTCCCTACTGGGGAGTAGGACGAATGCTTTGTCACCTGGACAAAGTTGTCGTAGACATCTATTCTTGTTAGCAAACTGCCTTGCCTTCTCTTTAGCAATTTCTGATGAAGCAGTTGCTAGCTTACATGCCTCAATGATCTTTTGTCTAAGAGCAATGACATACTCATATGAGGATTGAGTTTCATCGCTAATATCATCGGCAGTGATGAGATCGTGTAATAAAGACATAGGGCCGCGTGGACGCGCGCCAAAGACAAGTTCGAAGGGAGAAAATCCTGTGTGTTCATTAGGGACTTCTCTATAGGCAAAGAGAGCCGCGGGTAAAACCCTGTCCCAATCTTGAGGATGATCTTCAGTTATCTTACCAAGCAAAGTCTTGAGCGTTCTATTCAGACGCTCAACTAACCCATTAGACATAGGATGGTAGATACTACTGAGAGATCGTTCAATATGTAAGGTAGACATTACCTGTGACATAGTGTCAGATATGAGTTGAGTGCCATGGTCTGACAATATTTCTCTGGGGAACCCCAAGCGAGAAAATATCAACCAAAGAGCATCTGCGATATCTGTAGTAGATATGCTCTTAAGAGGAATAGCCTCTGGCCAACGTGTGCACATATCGACACATGTAAGGATAAACTGATGTCCTCTGGCCGACTTGACCTTAAAAGGGCCAATAATATCTATGGCCATTTTCTGAAACGGCCGAATAGGAATGTCAGCAGCCTGGATAGGCGCAGCATGTCGTGGTCCTCTAGATTTGACCTCCTGACATACCTTGCATGATCGGCAGTAAATACGAATGTCCTTATTGACAAAAGGCCAAAAGAAAGCCGCAAGGACTCTCGACTTCGTACGGGCAAAACCCATATGTCCAGCACATTGCGAGTCATGAGCATGTTGTAATATTTGGACTCTCATGCTCTTGGGAACAAGAATTTGCGAATGTGCCGACGTAGTCGAATCTTGTACCATACGTACAAGTACGCCGTTTCTCATTGCAATCCAAGATTTTCTATTTGTATCCTGATTCGGATCACCTTTCTTCGCAAGAACGAAGAATTTTTTTAAAGAAGGATCTTCTTCTTGCAATTTTATGAAAGAGTCACGAGTAATTACTAAGTGACTATCTTGGCTATCAACTTCATTATCACTATTCAGTGAAGTTTCGGGTGTTTGTAGAGCTTGTGCTCTTGTAACTACTGCATTTGTAGCTTGCATGTTATTATCTTCCCAAGCAGCAATCTGCTGTGGGGTACACTCCCTAACTCCGTGAATACGACCAATAATAAGGTCCGCAATAGGATTAGGTAAGAGACAAGCATGCACATCTCCAGTAAAGAAAGGAGTGGCAATGCGAATTACAGCAGTAGGATATTTTTCTAGAGTGCCGCCAAATGTGACACATTTAATAACCCTTCCTGTAGCACAAGATGGATCTACAAGCGATTGTCTAACACCAATAGTGGTGCATCCGGAATCGAAAAGTAGTGAGACCGGAGTATCATTAACAAGACCCTTATGTAGAATTAAAGAACCCCTCCCGTCATGCGCAACAGCAGCAGGAAGAGCGGGAAGTGGGTGACCACAACTCAAAGTAGTTATGGTACCCGGTTCGAATAAAGTACTGCATTGGGGGCATTTGTTTGCTCTTTCAAAGTCAAAAGCAGAACTAGTGACAACGTCAAAGTTTTTACTATCAACAACATGATTACAGGCTCCCTCAGTTTCCTGTTGTACAGCATTAGCCTGCTGATATCTCTTTTTTTTGTGTTGAGATCTACCCCGACTATTATTACCTCTGAAGTTATCAGAGTTATTATTATCTCTGCAGTTATTATTGTCTCTATTGTAATTGTTATACTGGTTCGAATTCCAGTTTCCACGATTACTATCATGTTCACATTGATGCGAACATCTATTTGTTTGGTTCTGAGGTCTTCGGCAGGAATAACCTCTATTACCATATCCTCTTTTGAAATGCTTATAATTATTAGGGTGATAGTAACGACCACTATCAGGTTGTCTCCAATTCTTCGAAGAAGAATCACCATGAAATTGGTTTCCATGATTTTGACAGAAATTACCGCTGCCCTTTCTATCAAAATTTTGTTGGGATCTACGAGCAAAGTTTTGACCATACGGAGCTGCCGAAGCAACTGGTAAACCTTCTTTCACCTTAGAGTTACCCATGGTTATGTGTGGGTGCGCAGTTACGTATTGGCAACAGAAATCTTCCATTTCTTTTATTGTTTTAGGTTTACGTTCATGAAGGAAAGCAAGGAAAGACTCATTGACAGACGACATGACTTTGTCTCTAAGTATTAAGTCCATAAGTCCTTCATAAGTTTTTTCCGTCTTAGATAGTTCAACCCATCGTGAGAAAGTAATGCGTATTCTTGCAATAAACTCGGAGAATTCAACTCCATTTTCAGGTAACATGTTTTTAAATTGTAGACGATAGCCGTCTTCGTTAAGCTGATATTTCTTTAACAAAGCGGCCCTGACAACCTCATAATTGCTCTTGTCAGGTTCATCCACCATATTTAATATACTTAGAGCTTTACCTGTCAGTATCCCTGATAACTGATAAACATATTTTGCTTTGTCTATGTTATGAGCTGTACATGCTTGTTCAAATCTGTCCAGATAGAACATTATGTCATCACTGGAAGGACTAAATGTTGGTAACTTAATCTTAAAAGTATCATTATTAGCCTTCCCAGAAGATGAACCCTTGTTTGAATCATTACCATTACTCATGCTCGTCAATTTCAATTTCTCCAACTCTAAAGCTAAGAGTTTTTCTTCATGTTCCATTTTTGCTTTCCTCTCATCAGACTCTCTTTGTAACTTCCTTTCTTCAGCTTGAGCCTGCATTTGAAGTCTTTCATTTTCAGCTTCTTTTTCAAGTCTTTTATTTTCAGCTTCTTTTTCAAGTCTTTTATTTTCAGCCTCTTTTTCAAGTCTTTTATTTCAGCCTCTTTTTGAAGTCTTTCAGCTTCTAGCTGTAGCTGGAGTTTTCTCTCCTCAGCTTCTGATTCCCTTTTTTGTTTTTCCATTTCCATTTGGAATCTCTTTTCATCCACCTGCATCTGCAGTTTCTTTTGTTCAGCTTCCATATGCAGTTTCTTTTGTTCAGCTTCCATTGCTTTATCATATCGAGCAGTTGCAAATTCTTCTAACTTATCACCAGTCTTCCCAAGCAATTTACCCTGCTCAATAAAGTGCTCAAATGTAGACATGTTGTCTAACATATGAGTCCAAAACCTGAAATAATTAACTAATTTATTTCAAACCTAAGTGTAACAAGTCTTAATTAAGCACTTGTATATTCACATCACATTATATTATCCCAGTCTCTGTGGGAAACAAGTCTCCAATCAAAGAACTTGTATATGAAATATCAGCACTCAAATCTTGATCATAAGTGCACTTCTCATTCAATAGTGCACGACACTATTCATCATTCATTTATCATCAGTATAGTAGTAACAGTGCATTAGCATAGCCCATTAACTAATTACTATAACTGTAAACAATGACTATGTAAACACATGCAGAATGTAAACATTGAAAATGTAAACAATACAAACAATGTAAACAATAACAATGTAAACAATAACAAAGATCAGCAACAATACAAAAACTTTCGCAGAAATCAACTAAAAATAAAGCAGAAATTAATGAAATATCACAAAAAATGTGACGATATCTGCGATAGAATTAAACAAAATACATGACACCACAGTGTATAAACAAAAATGTTGTATGAAACTAAATTATAGACAAGAGTAGGCTAACAAATACAAACAAATCACAACAAAACTAAAGAATGTGAAATAATAACGAAAACAATATTAAAACATGTCATCACAGCTAACATAAATAGCAACAGAAGTCGCTTAGCAAATTCCAGTATCGGAAATTTGCAAACCCTACAGAAAACGCTCACAATAGACGACCTCTATGACGTGGCATAATCTAACGGAGACACCACCCAACCGAGAACCCGCTGAAATATAAACATATAAATATACAAATAACATATAGACATATAACATATAGAATGAGATGATACACAGAAGACTCAGCAGAAGTATAAGGGCACAGTTTACATACAAACAGGCCACTTAACTTAAAGGCTTCCAATCGTAGAACAGCAGAAAAACGGATGTCAATCAACGTCCTAAAGAGCGAAGCTCCAACGATGATGGCACATCTGAACTGCTTCCACTGCTAACACGATGGTACAAGAGCTTCTGAAATACTGTGTGTTGAGTTGTTTCGGCACTTGACCTTCTAATCCAAAAGTAAGTTGATGGAAATCGGTACTTGGCCTTCTTCAGAAAACAACCCGTTTCAACCGGCACTTGACCTTCTCAAAAAACGACAGCACTGGAACCTTGACAGCAGCAACTTGCTTGACTTGCGTAAAAGATAACAGCAGTCCGAGTTATCCGGCAACATGTAACAACGCCGGGTACTGTCAAATTCTTGTTTCCGTCAAAAAATTGAAATTTGACTTTTACCGGGCAACGCCGAGTACTTTGAAAATTTTGAAGATGTTGACTGTATTGAAGAATGTTAATTTCTTGAAGGATGCTGATGAATTCTTGTTGAAAATGAAGTGGGTAAGGGACCCCGTGTTTGCTAGTAGCAGAATCAAACCAGCTTATGGCCACCAAATGATGCGTGATGCCATATGATGATGGATGGCATCCGCATGTCTGGTTTTGTGTAGTGTGTAGATGTGTTCAGTCAAAACAATGTTCATGCAACAATAACAGGGCAATCCACATAGGACGTCAGTAAACTCACGACGTATAAAGTCAATGAGTCTTGAAACAGCCGTTGACGTTTTTCTTCATTATTTATTGTGGACGCCACAGTGACAAAATGGTTACGCAAATGGGTAGGCACATCAAACAGTCATTATCACAGCAACATTCAATACAGCAATAAACGGTAGACAGCATTACAATGATGAGTCAGATGCATGTTATATTTCAAAGTGCTGTAAATGTAGTCAGATGAACAACTCCATCCTTTTCTATAACAGCCAGGAGATAACCAGATGTATGAGATCAGTTCACTCTCCCTAGTTTGACTTCAGCAAGACAGACACGTCTGCCGAAGTATAAATAATGTCCTCAAGAATATCCTCTAGATAATAAAGGTTTTCTAAACCTCGTTCATTTAACCAAGTAGCAAGTAATGGTCCTTGGAACCTGCATCAACCGATGCAGTACAATGCAGCGACATGTGAGCTGGGAAAGAACATCTCGTGACGACGACTTTCGGAGACAGGCTATGAATCGAAATCGCTCACGACCCAAAATCGATAGAGTTAATGAAAAAGTCAATTTACCTTGCTTTCATGAAATACACAGAAATATCACGCCTCCCGACATGTGGGAAAACACTAGAGGTATTATCTCGACTAAACGAAATATCCATAAGAGGACTACACATCCCTGACAGAACAAAAAAAAGCGGAGATCCCCTCTTCAACGAGGCATCTCTTTCGCCATTCCAAATCGCTCACTCCCACTAGTGGTGGGCGGAAACCGATCGACCAAACAACAAGACAAGTCATGCGCAGTCCAGCGCAAAAATGACCACAGCTCAAAAGTTAACTGCATTCGATACTAACGCGAGAAGACAAATGCTTACCGAGAAAAGTGACTATAGATTTCAAGCAGTTGTTGCCCTTGCGTTATAAAACAGATATTGAAATAAAACGATGTTGCGAGAATTTATCACGCAACAGTATACAAATCAGTTCATCCCAAATGTGAAGAGGTTGAGAGAACAAGAAAAGAAAACTGGAAAAGTAATTCCTCTACTGGACAATGCACCATCTCATCCAGAGACGGATACATTGAATGCAGTTGATGCAAATTTTAAAGTAATTTTTCTGCCTCCCAATGTAACAGCACTGATTCAACCAATGGATCAGGATGTTATAGCAAAGCTTAAAAAGATGTACAAGAAGGAAGTCCTGCGTCGTTTATTGTTGGCTGAAGATGAAGAAAGTGTGGTGGCGTTTTCCAAAAAGCTTAATCTCAAAGACTGCTGCTATATGTTAGCTGATGCTTGGACCACCCTGTCACAAGATAATCTCAACAAGGCTTGGAATAGATTGCTTGGGAAAAAAGGAGGAAATGAAACTACTGCAGTGGACACAAATGATGATTGTATAAATGAAGTTGTGGAACTGTTTCAATGCCCGGATTTTCGGACTGTGACAAAGATGATGCCCACATGTGGCTAGAAGATGATAATGATTCTGGTTTTTAGTTTTTGAATGACGAAGAAATTTTGTCTTTTGTGCAAAAAGAAAACCAAATACATGTGGTGACCGATGACGAAGACTCCTCAGAAGTACATGATGTACTTGTAGATTATGAAGAAAACCCAAAACCTCGACCAAGTCCTGAAGAGGCCTTTATAGCACTAGAAACGGCGATGGCTTGGTACGAGCAAGAAGATGACAGCTGTCCTACACAGCTTCTGCTGTTGAAGAGAATGCGGGACTTAGCAGCCAAAAGGAGACTATCCAGTTTGGTGCAAAAGAGGATTCCTCATTATTTTAAATAGTGGGCTACATCTGTGCAAGTACATGTATACGTAATTTGCGCCTGGTTTTGAATCGTACTTACTTACTTACTTACTTAGTCGTTCCCCTTCTACCGTGAGGTGTAGAGGTTTGGAAGAGAGAGCGCCAGACCATTCTATCAGCTGTCTTCTTCCTGGCCTGGTTCCATTCTAGTCCTCGGTCCTTCAAAGATTGTCTAATGTTGTCCTCCCAGCGGACTCTGGGTCGTCCTGGAGGTCTGGATCCCTGGCTCTTTGTTTCCCATGCTTGTCGTGGTAGCCGATCTTCTCCCATTCTGCAGACATGGCCAAACCATCTTAGTTGGGACTGTTCTATTTGGGTCTGCAGCGGATGGGATTTTAGGCCTTGACGGATCGTCTGGTTGCGGACCATGTCTCTTCTTGTTACTTCAACCACTTTCCTCAGATACCTCATTTCTGAGGTTTGGATCTGGCTTTTGTGGGTTGTAGTCATTGCCCACGACTCGCATCCATATGTCAAGACTGGGACATAGTTTTGAATCGTTTGCAATGTTATTTTGAAAACATTTCTCTTTCTTAAAAAAAAAAATTAATACAAGTAGTACATGCACTGCAGTGTAATGACAGATTTTGGTGATACAGTAATCTAATACAGTGTGGGTATTATTATTACAGTACAAGTAAATATGTTTTATAGTGTATTTTCCTTGTGATGGTTAATTATTTTTAGAAATATGTGTACATGTACTCGATACATTATGTAATCCAATTATCCGAACATTTGATTATCCGAACGATGCTCGGTCCCATGGGGTTCGGATAAATGGAGTTCTACTATTATGTCTTTTAATATGACTGAAAAATTTCAGCTTCCTTATTGCGATGGTATTTAGGAGCCAATTTTCCTCTACGTTTAGTGAGTGCAGTACTTCTCTGTTGGGTCTTTTTTTCTGTCCAGGGTATTCTCAACATCCTTCTGTAGCATTTCATTTTGAATGATGTAATCTTTTTTGCAACTGGTTTATTGGGTGTCCAAGTCTCGCAGCCGTATGTTGCTACTGGGAATATACATGCTCTGATCAATTGTAACTTTGTTTCTTTGCTTGTGCCTTGCCATAGGTTTTTCATCTGTATTAGTCTATGTGAGGCAATTGCAAGTCTTCTTTTAATTTCTACTGCACAGTCGCCAGAGCTGTTGATGATTGACCGTAAGTATTCGAATCCATTAACACCTTCCAGTTCTTCGTTATCAATTTCAATTTCTGGTTTGATCTTTACTTTGTCTGTTGTCAATACTTTGGTCTTCTTAGTGTTTAGGTATGGATTCTAGGCCGCTCTGTGTTTTTTGGTGGACAGAATTAATTGTTCAAGTCCTTCCGTGTGTCGATAGGAGGACTGTGTCGTCAGCATATCTGATTTCCGCGATCTGGTACCCGCCGATGTTGTTAATGGGTCAAACTCTGTGTGTTCTTGGTCATCTCTTACGTTGCTCATGATATTCTCGGCATAAATGTTCAGGTAGGGGGAAAGGGTACAGCCTTGTCTTACTCCTTTCTGTACTTCAAACCATTCTGATGTTTCTCCATCTAACGTCTGCTGAGTCTGTTGCAGTCAAGAAATAGTCTTTCTTTCTTTCTCTCTCTCTTCCTCTCTCTTTATTTCTTTCTGTCTCTCTTTCGGTCTCTTTCTTTCTCTCTATCTTTCTCTTCTTCTCTCTCCATCTCTTTCTATCTCTGTCTTTCTCCCTTCCCTCCCCCAATCTATAATTAAAACATTTAGTAAATAAAACAGAGACTGTCATAAATGGGTGCTTGTCTACAATCGAAGGACTGATGTTGTATGGTACGATGTATATCCAGGTTGATTGTGACCTCGAATTTAAAAAAAAAAAAATAAGTGAAATACATATCGCGTCAGTTGATTGGCTGTCGTCCCAGGCAGGTGGGATTTACTCAGAAGTTTCGGGGTAAACTGTGATCTAGCCGTGACAATACCCGGATGTTCAAATATACTTCACGCACGAGTGTCTTCATGTAACATACAGTCATACATACAGACGAGGGGGGTCGGAGTTTCCAAGAGGTATTGCGTCCGCCTCGAATTCTGGAGGTACCAAGTTCGATTCCCAGTTTTTTTTTCCAGAATCAGTTGTCCTAATGATGTCGTACTCCCCCCCCCCCGGTCTCCTGGGTAATGAGATCGGATGCCTAGCCTTCTCGGATAAGGGCGAAAAAATAGGAGGTCCTGCGTGCAAGTTGCGCACGTTAAAAATCCCATGGCAGTTGGAAATCTTAGAGTTGCCCATAAGGCCGCTGCCCTGGCAAAAGTGAAAAGTGAAAAACCTACCCATCACAAAAATATTTATAGAATGTGATTCCTATATACATACATCGGGATTCTCGCCGGTGCTACGGAGTTCGTGCACTGTGCTGAGATCCTCGTTGTGTGATCTAAGGGAGGAGATCGAAGCACTGATGGAGTTGTCCGTGTGTAATGAAGATAGTTCTTAACTGTTAAATAAATGTTGGTCAGAAGGACAAGTATGAATAAAGTCATTGAAAAACGTTCAGTATTTTATGCTCTTTCCGTTAACGGCGTCTTAGAATATAGCGTTGGATGGGATACACATTGAGAAACCCAGCAGATAGCCTTACAAGGCAGTTCTCGGTCTGGAATGTCCAGGGAACGAGAAATAGAGGAGGGGACATAAAAACACACAGAGAAGCGAATTAGACATTAGGTATAGAAATGACAAGTAACAAAACACGGCTAGACTCAGCTACTATTGAAGCTGCAAGTGTAACTTGAAAAAGTATGAAATTTATTTTATGTCGTAACAGCCACATATTAAAAACAAAAACCCACACAAACACTTACACACATTTGTGACACGACTCCTGTTACTATAAGATTTGTTACGCATGCACAGATAACTTTCTGACATGTCATTTACGCTGCAAGTATTGTTCTTAATCCCCCAATAAATTTCATAATTGAAATTTTTTAAAAATGTATGTCGTAAATAAGGCATTGAAACCTCTTATCTAATTCATTAACATTTCCATGGCTTGTTTGTGTTGGTTTACGTGATCCTGCATTGTCACAAGAAATGAGAGTCGTAACGAACGAGACATTATGTTTTGTTGATATAATAATGGGATAGTTTTCCGTTGTTAACCCCCTCCTCCACACCTCCCAACCCCGTTCAATTTCACATAAGTGTCAAAAAGGTCTGTGGAGTCGGTAGTTTTTAGGGGGGCGGGGGGGGGGGGGGGGGGGTTCGTAGTCGGTCAAATATATCCGGACTCCCGAATCCGCATTGTATTCTATATGACTACTAAAAAAACTGTAGTCGTAGTCGGTCAAATATATCCGGACTCAGAATTGTATTCTATATGACTAGTAAAAAACTAGTCGGAGTCGGACTTTTACAACTTTCAGGAGTTGGAAAATATTTTGGCCGACCCCACAAGCCTGGGGTCAAGACTCCACAAGCCTGGGGTCAAGACCCCATACGCCTGGGGTCAAGACTCCAAGGAGTCGAAGGTTAGAGGACGAGTCTTCGGTTTTTAGCGGGTGGTAATCTTTCTAAGTTAAATGGTGTGACCTGTTGGTTTTTTTTTTTTAAATGAATGAAAGAAAATAGTGTCGTTGTTGCGTCCTTTTTTAAGTCCTAACAGACTTTAACAATATAGACAGTCTCAGGTCCTGTCTTTGTTAAAAGTGTACGCACCAATTGAGATATTAGAAATATGTTTGGTATAGTAAATTTATTGTGCACGAGAACGCACATTTTTGGGGATTTGAAAATTAACGCGCTTGTTGTCAAACAAAGGCAGATGACGTATCTGCTTGGAGAATGAAGCAGGATTCCATTACCAGACTGTGAGTCTGATGCTTTGTCCTTGATTTCGGACTTAGTGTACTTGCTTGATGACTGGCTCACTGCATTTAAGACATAGCCCTTCGGTCATCCAAGCCAGGTAATGGATTTTATTAATCAAGGATATTTTCGTATGAATTATTATTCGTCTTCCTACGTGTGACCTCCAGCTGGTACTCGTACAACCCTGGTATCAGAAAGGAACGTAGTCGCAACGTTAATATTTAGGAAGTCTTGAAAGTATTCAAGGGATAAACCTTATGTATAAATGGAATGGTCTCTGCGTTATTATATATCCAAAGGAGCCGGACTGAAAGTATCGGCGGTATTACAGAGGTGAATCAAATCTAATTATATTATCTGTCTATGCGCCAATGGATGTCGTCCATAGACAATATGTTGAAATATTTTTATGATGCTTAATCATGAGGCTTATAAAGTTAGGAACTTACTCATTCGAGAGACCTCAGATGTGAGAAGACATAACGGGGATCTCGTTATCATACTCAAGGTCAAAGGGACAAATGAAAGTTACTGTTTGATCTAACTGCCTACTCATACAATGTACTTCATTAATTCAATATGCTCAATCATAAATTGATTATGGAATATTTGTAAGGATCTAACCGAAAAGATATATTGCCATTATGAACATTACGCCAGATTTCACCGTCCTGTTTTCTTGTTGATCATTAATGCATCAAAAGTACTATTTCGTATCGTCCACTGTACAGCGTGAATAAATTGTATAAACTATTTCCAACAAAGAGTTGAGTATCATCATGTTGGCCAATTTGCCTACCACTCGTTGGAGTTTTGATTTGAACATATATCGATTTGCTAATATTGAACATTCGCGTGAAGATGTTGGTACCCTTCCATAACTACCACTAACCAAGAACAGAAGAAGGGGCTACAGTCGTGTAAAAGATGTTATAACATCGTAGGAGCTAGTGTATCATAGGGTGAGGTACTTTCAACATAGGGTGAGGTACTTTTTACATAGTATGAGGTACTGTTAACATAGTCTGAGTAACATTTAACATAGTGTGAGGTACTTTTAACATAGGCTGAGGTACTTTACGGTTAATGTTGTTTCAAAAAAGGTGATTCAGATTAGTAGATCGCTTCCCGATGGCTTCAAAAATGTGAAATTCTTTTTCCAGGTTTTTTTTTTCTGTAAGTGATTTGTGTTGTCTAATTCTTCTTTCCCCTTTCAGCTCTCAGGGGAACATAGGCCTTCAACAAACACATGCCAAGTCTTCTTGTCCCGTGCCATCCGCTCAAGCTATTTCCATGTCTTCGTCACCCCTTCATGTCTTTTTCCAGTTTTCTTTTATCTGTGTTCTTTTGTCTTCCTCTACCTCTCTTATGCCGGGGGCTCCAGAACAGGGATTGTCTGGTAATGCTATCAACAAGTTTTCATGTGCGTCTTATCCATCTTCAGCGTCTTCTTGTCATTTCTAGTTCCATTACCACGTGTCTGGTTCTTGTCATTTCTAGTTCCATTACCACTTGTCTTGTTCTTGTCATTTCTAGTTCCATTACCACGTGTCTGGTTCTTGTCATTTCTAGTTCCATTACCACTTGTCTGGTTCTTGTCATTTCTAGTTCCATTACCACGTGTCTGGTTCTTGTCATTTCTAGTTCCATTACCACGTGTCTGGTTCTTGTCATTTCTAGTTCCATTACCACGTGTCTGGTTCTTGTCATTTCTAGTTCCATTACCACTTGTCTGGTTCTTGTCATTTCTAGTTCATTAGCAGTTGTCTGGTTCTTGTCTGGTTCTTGTCATTTCTAGTTCCATTACCACTTGTCTGGTTCTTGTCATTTCTAGTTCATTACCACTTGTCTGGTTCTTGTCTGGTTCTTGTCATTTCTAGTTCCATTACCACTTGTCTGGTTCTTGTCTGGTTCTTGTCATTTCTAGTTCATTACCACCTGTCTGGTTCTTGTCTGGTTCTTGTCATTTCTAGTTCCATTACAAATTGTCTTGTTCTTGTCATTTCTAGTTCCATTACCACTTGTCTTGTTCTTGTCTTGTTCTTGTCTTGTTCTTGTCTTGTTCTTGTCATGTGTTCCACATTAGCGACCTTGTCATACCACTTCAATCCTTCAAGCAGCCATTTATTCAAGTATGTAGCATTTTGGTGGTTGTTGTTGTTGTTGTTCATGTTACACAGCCATACAATAGCACTGACTTGACGGTCTTTTATATTTGAACAAGCGCCCTAATACAACAGACGGACCTTTGTCAAGGTTGAACGGGGGCGCCTCGCCAAAACAAGACAAAATTGTATATATTTTTTTTTAAATGAGCTGAAAATTAATTGTTTGTGTTGGAAACGATTTCTTTTGATCTCCATAAATTTCCAAAGGCAATTGTGGCTGCTATATCCGATACGAGATGGATATATGGAAAAGGTAAAAGTATGAAAGTCCCAAAACTGCCCAAGATAATCTGACAGAAATTCGGCTCGAGGAAAATCTGCGGAAAATGTAAGTATAAGTTCCGCAGGAAGGAAATAGAGTGAGAATCACTGGCAGATCTATTGATAGGGATACTGGAAATTAACTGTCTCTTAGCAGGTTGAGAACCTTCTGAGTAGACTAAGAGCTAGTAGTTATCCAGGCCACTTTTCCCTAAGGTACTGAATTATTAGAAAGATCCCCCATTAAATTAAATACAAATATGACATAACAGTTTTAGACATAACTGTAACACTGAAGAAAAGTCAGTAAACTAATCTTGATTTTAGAAAATTACAATGAAACTCTACTGATAAAAAAATAAGAAATTTGTCATATGTATAGAATATGTATCAATCAAATATGTAGAGAATTTACGATAATCAAAAATGTCTAAAGTGCAATAGTGTCTTTAAAGGTACTGACAATTTGTCACAGGACTTATAGAATTTCACTTGAGTTTAGTAAACAAAACAAAAACAAACAAACAACTATTTATATATCAGCATTAGGAATCTGAAGAAGTTGATTTCAATTGCGTTTACAGAACTATTGATAATTCATCATTAAGGACATTTCTGAAGTTTGATTGAATGTAGTGGTTGGTTCTTGGTGGTGTAACTTATCTGTATCTATGACTGATATCCCGGTCACTCCCTGATTTCTCCAGGTGTAAGAAAATGGTAGTGTGTTAAGTGCAGATCTATCTCAGGAGTTTGACGTTCTCTTTCCCTGGTCCAGGTTTCTCGTCAACGATGAAGACGGAAGCACTGTAGACTACCCGAAAGAATTCGGAAGATACAGTACGACTTCGGTAATCCTTCATTTGGGAGAGATTAATTATCAAATCTTTGTGTCCGTCCGAATTCACAGTACAGACCAATATGTGTCTTTTGTACTGTTGTCTCAACAATTTATACACGTGAGACAAACAATGTATACGCAATAAGGTTATTTGCCGTCTTGCTAAAGTCTATAAATCAGATATATTATAAAAGACCTTCTACATCTCCCTTTTGCCACCATCACTAATAGTCCTTCATAACACATGGTGTCTGCTTAATTTCAACCATGTTCACCAAAGTATTTCAATAAATCAAATCTCTTGTTACAACCAGTATTTGATGTTTCTGGCTCTACTCATTATCAAGAAATGAAATGTACAAAGGTACAAAGCCATTCATACTTCTGTAATGTTATTATTATTATTATAAAAATGCACCAGCTGCCTGTACTTCTTCATCTCAATACACTTTGGTAGTGAGTTCTTCCTTTAAAACATGGAGCATTACAATATTATCTCAGCAAGCCCAAAAATTAGCAGACATGCTCTACCTATATTTATGCTTTAAACTAGCAACAACCCGCCAAAATTGTGGTCATTTCATTGCAGACGACCGTCTTTATATATTTGTAGTGAAAATGATATAGATGTATTAAATATGAAGACACGAGTAACCCAACCTAAATGATATGTTAAGTTAGTTAGTTGCTTATCCTTTACAGGACGTGGCAATCAACCCCAGCTTTTATTGGCTGTTTGTGATTTTTCTAGGCAATTTTTTTCATTCAGTAGTTTGCCATTGCTTTCTGAACGGTACGGCGCTTATACCATTGTTAAAAATCCACACAAAGCGATCTGCTACCAAACCGCCCGCAGCAGGTTTCGAACCTGGTATATCTGGATTATGAAACTGCGTTCATATCCATTAGGCCACAGATATGTAGAGCAGTGATAATGGTCTAATGGGCCGTAAATTGACTAAATAACTAACATTTCTTTTATGACAGCATGTCTCGTAATTGTTCGTGCATCTTTTAAAATCTTGCCCTGGTCGACTTACCGCCTCTGAGAACAACGTTTGAAGTTTGACGAAACTCCAGTTCATGTACTGTTTATCAATCATGTTGTTGGTTTCTTTCCATAATCAAACTGTTCATGCACACCTTCATTTTCGCACTTTTTTCTATTTTCGCTAGAGTACATATAAGGGGAAACAATACAATTATTGTCTAACTTTCAACCACAGTTGCACCCCCTTAGCTGTGGTTGAAAGTTAATGCACTCCCTCGGAAATAGAAAAAAGTGCGCAAATGACGGTGTGCAAAAATGTGGCTGACCGACCGACCGACCGACCAAGTACTTACGGCGGCAATTGTGTATTTTAATTCCATTCAATGGCAAAACACCGGGGAGATAACTCATTCGTAAGATTATAGTCAATAATGACATCAAGGGGAGATAATTCATCCAAATAGATACTAATATCAAATGCACACAACATGCAGTCTTACTAGTTAAGTTAAAAAATGCCTTTATAAAAGATCAGTTATACTCGTGAATAATAACCATCTAAAATGATATTACATACATGTAATAGAAGCTAATCAATATATATATATATATATCTCACTCACCCACTCGGTGGTACTTTTGCAAAAAAAAAAAAACTATGCTTTTGTCAAAAGGAAGTCTTACGCGCTAGGACTGCTATCATTCGAGTTGAGTTCTTTCATGACCAGTTTTTGGATTGCAGTGCCGGAGAATTGTTAATTCTAAAGCTAAATACAAAAAACAGCGAAATCCCATTTTACTAGAGACAGATTTATAGGAGCCCACACACCCATTTTCCTAGACCATTTCCCCTCTTGAAGTAATTAACTCGAGGGGTTAAAGTTAACCTTCGCTCTTGTCATCTGAATTCTCAGCGAGATACATTACTTTACCGTGTGAAAACTCGTTGCATTCTCTACTACCGCGAAGATAGTCACCATATCTATTACATCCCATTAATGACTGCGTGACACCGGCGACCTGTTCTGAGCAAACGATTTGCACAGATGTGTGAAAACGATACTATCATCTAATGTTCGGGTGCCAGAAACTGGAAGGTGTGTGTAGGGAATATTTAATGAATACACGTTGTATACGGTTAAAAGGTAAGTTGAAAAAGAGTCAAGAGAGAACGAGAGAAAAATATATCCAGAGAACGAGAGTAAAATATTGCTCGTGACAACAATGAAAGCTGTTCTCTGATTACTTTGATTTATTTTATTCAGCTCCAGGTTTAGTTCGTCATCTATCGCCATTTCCACTGACACCCTACCATCATTTTCGTTTGTTTCTTCCCGTTATTCATCGTCTTTCGTTCTCGGTGTCGATGACGAGATGTCGCCGTAGAATGTGTTCATTAATTCTTCTGTGATAGAACATAAAGTAGTTTTTGAACAGAAGGTAAAATTGTATTAAGTTTTTGTGCTCTCTGGATTCTGGAGGTACCTTCATGGGAAAAAAAAAAGGTAAAGGATCCCGTTTACATGCCCATAGAGGCATATTGGGAATATGGTGTTAGGCCCATATTTTCTTGACCATCGGCACACTAGAGGTGATGTGGTCAGCATCACGCCGGCCGCCTTAACCTTCCCAAGAGTTGCTCTGGTACCCAATTGGGGCTGGGTCGACCCAGGAGCCGTTTGCAGCCTAAAATAGTCCCACCTCAACTGGGGATTGTATGATGGACCACTGAGCTAGGAAGCCAGTGCCTTCATGAGGTAGGGTAATAATGTTCTTCCCTCGTCCGTTCTTTGATTCTTGTAAGAAGAGCATCATATATTTCTTCCCTCGTCCGTTCTTTGATTCTTGTAAGAAGAGCATCATATATTTCTTCCCTCGTCCGTTCTTTGATTCTTGTAAGAAGAGCATCATATATTTCTTCCCTCGTCCGTTCTTTGATTCTTGTAAGAAGAGCATCATATATTTCTTCCATTAAATGGTTATTTAGAACTTAAATAATTCTTCTTTTTTATTCATGCGGCAAATAAAATCAGAGCGTTGATACACGAGAAAAGATGTCCGTACTCGTGAATCTTTTTAATTATACCATTTTTATTCATTACAATATTTATTTCAAAATGTCCCGGGTCCCGTCCAGTTTTTCTGGGAAGAGTCATTAATCTGCAAGTCTGAAGGAGGAAGAGTCATTAATCTGGAAGTCTGAAGGGGGAAGAGTCATTAATCTGGAAGTCTGAAGGGGGAAGAGTCATTAATCTGGAAGTCTGAAGGGGGAAGAGTCATTAATCTGGAAGTCTGAAGGGGGACGAGTCATTAATCTGGAAGTCTGAAGGGGGAAGAGTCATTAATCTGGAAGTCTGAAGGGGGAAGAGTCATTAATCTGGAAGTCTGAAGGGGGAAGAGGAAGAAGAACCAACAGAGCAGACGTGCAGTTTAATGAAGCAAGAAGCCAAAGACAGTTGGCTCATAGTTTGATGGATCAGTGGAGTAGACAGCACCTTAAACATATCATATATCATTAGTCCAGCCTCACTGATGACGCTGAACCAGAAATCTACAATATAATTTGCTCCATATTGTGTACAGTGCAAGACAAACAGAAAGAACAAACCCAGCGATAAAAATCGGTCAAGGAAAAACAGAAATATTAGAAAAGACAGTGTTACTAAACAACTAATAACACTGACAAACAACATTTTTCTTTCTTATATAAGAATAAGTGTTCTTAGGTCAGTTTCTTGCGCTGATTTCAAATCTGAAATCCGTTTATCTCTATCACGTCGGGTTCTTAAGATATTTGTGAATAAATATATTTTTGGGAAATCGTTATTTGCTCCGTTTAATTTTTACTATATAACTTATTAAAAATTAATAAAAAGCAACATAATTCTACTTTTTATACTGCTAAAAGATGCATGACATATGTTACGCGATTTTTCAAATAGTTACTGTATTTTGAAATAATTCTGAGCAAAATATGGCTTCTAGAAGTTGTAGAAATTCGGCTGATCTGTTCTGTTACGTGTGCGGATATTTTACCGATCGTGTTGACCAGAAAAACTTTACACCATTACTAAAGAAAGCATATGAACTTTATTTCGATTCAAAAGTTGATGATGCAAATAAATCTTGGAAGCCAAATGCAGTTTGTTCGATACATTGGCAGGTTGGTTACGAAAATCGCCGAAGCATAAGTCGATGCCTTTTGGAGTGCCAGTAATATGGCGTGAACATACAAATCGCACTACTGATTGTTACTTCTGCTTGACAAATATCCATGGTTTCACTTTTAAAACTAGAAAGTCTGTGGTTTATCCAAATATTGAATCGGTTTCGAAACCAGTGCCTCATGATCCAATCACGTGTCTGATCCAAGTACCACCAGAACAATATCCGCTGGACGTGAATGAACCATCAGAAAGTGATAGTTTACCTGCTTTAGAAACTAATTCTTACTTAGATTACATACCGTTGAATGATGGTGTTTACTTAATTAACCATTCAGAACTTTCAGATCTAATACGTGATCTCGCTCTTACCAAAGGACACGCGGAATTACTCGGTTCGCGACTCAAAGAATGGAATCTTTTAGCGCCCAATACTCCGATATCTAAATTTTGTCATAGACACAGAGAACTTGTTCAATACTTTGAGATGGATGATGACATTTGCTATTGCAAAGATGTAAACGGTCATGAGCACATAGTCAACGAATGGCGATTTTTCATCGATTCTTCCAAGACTAGTCTAAAAGCCGTGTTATTGCATAACAGAAATTTATTTTCATCAATTCCAGTCGCCTACTCTGTTCATATGAAAGAAACTTATGACAATATGGCTATACGTTTGAAAAAAATAAAGTACAATGACTACCAATGGCGGATTTGTGGAGACCTAAAGGTCATTGCAATTCTCACGGGCATGCAGACTGGGTATACTAAATTTGGTTGCTTCCGATGTGAATGGGACAGCCGCAACAGACAGGAACATTATGCAAGAAAGGTGTGGCCTATCCGGGATCGTATGCAGCTCGGGCATAAAAATGTAATACACGAGCCATTAGTTAACAAAGACAGCTTCATTTTACCACTGTTACATATAAAGTTGGGGCTCATGATAAAACGAGCAAAGCTTTCACTTATCTTCGAGAGAATTATGACAATGGAGTGTGACCATGCTTGCCGATTATTGTTGGATGCTTCATCGCGATGTATCACATGCGATTCACCGACGAAAGTCGACTGCAAAGAAATTCAAGCCTACATAACTGTTATACTTATTGTACGAATGATGTTGTAATACTGTATGCGTTGTTAAAAAACCTCAATTGCGTATTTCTAGAGATCCCGACCTGATAGAGAAAAACGGTTTGCAGATTTAAAAACAGCGCATTAAAATTGACCAGAAATACATAGAAATGTTAGAGAAAGAAAAAAAAAGTTTTTTTTTTGTTAGTCAGTGTAATATGGTGCCCGAGAAAGATGTGCAATTATTTTTCATTTCTCCCTGTCCATTATTTTTCATTTTTTTTGTTTTTTGTTTCAGTCCACTATTTTTATCGTAAACATTTCTAGTGTCCTTAACGGAACTGATGTTTTGGAGTAAAAATTATACCCAGTCATGTAGGATAGATAATGGTATACAAACATGGTATAATTGGCAGCAAGAGAAACGGCCATTTCTGTTTCAGATGTCGGCTAAATGTAGCCAAGTTTCGGTTGTTATTGTCAAGTAATTGTCAACTCCTGTTGTTAATAGTACTAACGATTGAGATTACATTGATGATTTCCATTCTGGAACATGTGAAATCTCGGCATTATTTGGACACCGGTGAAGTAGTTCGTATTATTTCGAGTAGAAAAACTATACGGGGCTATATGTTTAACTTTACACCGAGTAATTTTCTCGCCAGATTTGGATGCAGACGGCTTCGTAAATATGGCGTAATTCAGTATATTGTCAGTGCTGTTCAATATAATTATAGGAAAATGTAGCTTTTAAAGCAGAAATAACAAATGTGTATTTAGTACGATATTTAACAAGGCCTACAGTTTGTTTTTGTAACGAAAATATGTTCAGATGTAAAGACTGACGCGAGAGCCGACATTGGGTTGATGAGATATGCGTTCTGTGGGTGTTTGTGTGAGAACTTGTGTGATGAACGTTCTGCTTTTATTAGCAGGAAAATCTAAGGTAGGTACAGACACAAAGAGTTTCGGTATACCAGGTTCCCCACTTCCACAATAACGGACACGGCGGTAGCGTCACAGTGCACGCTGACCTTTGTCGTGTTGAAGTATGTAAAGTCTGTAGCGTAACTTGTGATGCCACTTCTGCTTAACTGCCATTGTTGGTTGTTATTAAACTATCATCAACATGTTTCCTGCTTGCTGCTAATGGATGCACGCACCCCTGTAGCTGGTTTCCTTGCATCAAAGCATTACTGTGTTCTTGTATCGGTGGTTTTTATGGCAGTTTTATTATGGGATGAGGTTGTCGACCCCGTACACATCATATTTAGTAGCCTTGTACGACATGCTTGAAAGGTCAGTAGACATTTTCATTCTTTGTCTCTTCAAAGATTCCCCCACCTCCCTCCTTTTCCCCTGGAACTAAGGAACTAAACAGGGCGCTTGTTATTATTAGCTGTACCTGAATTCGACAGGAAAATATCACCATTTTTATAATTCTGTTACTGAACATTGATCACTAGCTTAATTAAGAGGTAATTGATAGTCCTATTACACAGTGGTTCTTAGCCGGAGGCATGCGTACCCTCGAGAGGTACGGGGGGGGGGGGGGTACCTCTTAGTTGCAATCAAAATATCGGATTTTCTTGTGCTTATAAGCAGTAACTGACCACAGCACACATCTGTGGATTTCTTTTGGAGAATATTTTCAGCTCCATACAGACATTCAGAATTACAACTGTATACCTATCTGTTTCTTGAGCAATCGAAACTCATCTGTCCTATCGCCACGAGAAGTAGTTGGAGGGCTGAGTGATCTTTCTTGTGACAAGTCACTTCAGGAACATTTCTCGCAACAGATCTGTCATTTGAAAGTCTTTTCTTTTAAATTTGGAGTCTTAATAAAATTTACGTAAACTTACGTGAGCCAATAACAGTAAGGAACCAGAAGTTAGAACAGACAGACACATTTAATTACCTAGGATACATAGTAACACCTGCCGGCGGAACAAGCAAGGACATTAACAACAGAATGAATAAAGCGAGAACAGCCTTTGCTAGTCTCAACAACATTTGGAAGTCTTCCCAGTACAGCACAAACACCAAATTAAGACTGTATGAGAGCTGCGTACTTTCTGTGCTTCTCTATGGTGCGGAATGCTGGAGAGTAACAGAGAAGGAAATGTCAAAACTGTCCTCCTTCCACACAATCTGCCTAAGGAAAATTCTCCGAATCTTTTGGCCAAACACCATCAGCAACCAAGAACTACTTATTCGGAGTAACCAGGAGGACATGCACACCATCATAGCTGGCAGACGCTGGAGTTGGGTTGGCCACGTCCTCAGAAGGGGCCCTGATACCATTACAAAAACAGCTATGCTATGGACCCCTGAAGAAAAGTGAAAGAGAGCCAAAAACAACATGGCGGAGAACTGTGGAAGCCGAGATGCAAAGAATGAACCAGAGTTGGGGCACTGTACGAAGGATGGCCGCCGACCGAACAAAGTGGAATCAATTTGTTGCCGCCCTACAAGACGCCACCAGGCGTGATGGCCGCTGACTGCTTTGACAATCGGCGGCTATGGATCAAAGAAGAAGAAGATTTATAGCTTATATTTTGTGGTTCCACTATAATGTAGTACATACATGCTAAAAACGGAAAAAAACGCCCTTAGTTCTCCATGCCTATGGTAATCTTAGGGGATACCTTATCCAAAAAGGTTGAGAACCACTGATACTACGGTACGGATGTCGAGTGTTAGAGACTTCACTCATACAAGGTCTCAGATTTATGAGTTCTGGTGATTGGTTCTCTACAGCTTCCTGTCTCCAGTACAATTTTTTCGTTGTGCCTTAAAAAATGTTGATTGGCTCTAGTTTTCAAGATATATGCTACTAGTTTATTTAATTACGGTCAATTTATATATATGACGCAACTGTTGTGGGCGATTGCATAATTTTTTTTTATGACCAATAAAAATGTAACTAGAAGTTGATGATGCAATCCTACCTATGATTACATCACCTTTGTGTATAAATATATTATCTCTGATAAAATTTTGCCATTAGTTAGTGCATTTGTCCTTATCAAAAGTATCGTAGTTAGAAATGCCTAGGACATGTGTGAACAGTGCTAATAATTTCTGTTATATATGTGGTGAGGTGACATTTGTATCACAAAAACGAAATATAACTAGTGATTAAGAAGGCGTACAGTTTGTATTTTGGCTGTAGATCAAGATAAGAGCTGGGCGCCACACATATGCTGCAATACATGTGCAGCACATCTTAAACTGTGGTTGACTGGCAAAAGACAAGCTATGCCTTTTGCAGTCCCAATGATTTGGAGAGAGCCCACTGATCATCTCAACAACTGTTACTTTTGCATGGTCCCTCCAATTGGGAAAGGCATATCAAAGAAGAAAAAAAAAGGACTCTGGAATATCCAAACATCCCCTCTGCAATACGTCCGGTACCACGTGGTGATGACCTACCAGTTCCCAAAGTGCCAGAATCATTTTTAGCTGCTTCCTCTGATGAAGAAGAGGACATTGGTGGTCCTGAACCATCAACCTCAAGCGACCCAGATTTTGAGCAAACTACATCCACTAAACCACACTTAATAACCCAAGGTGAACAGAATGATCTTGTAAGAGATCTGAATTTACCGAAGAACAAGGCGGAGCTTTTGGGTTCCAGATTGCAACAGTGGAATCTCCTGGCAGAAGATGTTACAATTTCTGTGTATAGGAACCGCCAGAAGCCGCTTATTATATTCTTTTTCAAAGAGGGTGACCTTTCTGCGTGCCACAACATTTCTGGTTTAATGGCAGCCCTCAAAATCAATTACATACCGGAAGAGTGGAGGCTTTTCATTGATTCATCAAAGACGAGTCTTAAAGCTGTTTTGTTGAATAATGGTAATGTGTTACCGTCAATTCCAGTTGGTCACGCAGTTCATATGAAAGAAACTTATGAAAACATTAAGCAGCTTTTGAAGTGTATAAACTACGATCATCATTATTGGTCACTTTGCGGTGACTTAAAAGTGGTCGCTCTTTTGCTTGGACTACATGGTGGATATACCAAGTACTGTTGCTTTCTCTGTGAGTGGGATAGCCGTGCACGAAGTGACCATTACATCAGAAGACATTGGCCAATCAGGCAGTCATTGCAGCCTGGCAGTAAGAACGTTGCGATCCCAGCACTTGTCGACACCAGCAAGATTTTGTTGCCATCCTTGCACATTAAGCTGGGTCTCATGAAAAACTTTGTCAAGGCAATGGAGAAAATAGATGAGGCTTTCAAATACCTCATCAGAAAATGTCCAAGACTGAGTGAAGCTAAAATAAGAGAGGGAGTATTTGTTGGTCCGCAAATTCGAAAACTTCTTCATGATGACGAGTTTCTTTGCGTGTTGCATGGCAAGGAAAAAGCAGCATGGCTAGCATTTAAGTCAGTGGTGGACAATTTTCTTGGAAACAACAGATCTGATAATTACAATGAAATTGTAGAAAATCTCCTTCTGAAGTATAAGAGTCTTGGCTGCAACATGTCTTTGAAAATTCATTTTCTGGATTCTCATCTGGATTTCTTTAAGTCAAACTGTGGAGCGGTCAGTGATGAGCCTGGTGATCGATTTCACCAGGACATTGCTGTTATGGAGACAATGTATCAAGGCAATTGGAGCCCTTCAATGCTTGCTGATTACTGTTGGAATGTGACAAGAGACACCTCATCGATTTACTACAAGAAGCAAGCAAAGAGAGCTCGAACAGCGACTGAATAATGACGGAATGGGTTAAACTGTGCCTTTTTAAAACATGATATGTGAACTTTAAATAATGTTTTTTTTATTTTTTCTATCATTTTATGTTGAAATATCAATTAATTGAGTATGTAACCACAATTTTTATAATGCTAAAGTAGAAAGACTAGCTGTTCACCCCAGAGAATTAAACAAGCATACATTATTTGTATTACGGTAATGTAAATTCATCATTTAAAAAAAACCCAGAGCCAATTGGTGAATTTCATTATGATATTTGAAATCAGCATGTCAAAATCAATAAGAAATGGTATATTTAATTTCTGGTACAAATAACTTTTGAAAATTTGTTGACTAGTGTAATCAGCCGTGAACCAAAACAGGTGGTTGTCACTGAGGGCGAGGTGGGATAGTGTTGAGGGCACTGTCCGTATCATCATCATCATCATCAGTTGCCATCTCCACAACGAAGGTTTGCTGTAATGGATCTCCAACGTCTTCTGTCTCTTGTCTTGATGGTGCACTCTGATAGACTCTTTCCTGTCCATCTCTTGATGTTGTCTTCCCACTTATAGCGCTGTCTTCCCCTTGCACGTTTGCCTTCAACTCTCCCTTCTGTTATGGTCTTCTGCAAGGTGTTATGCCTTTTTATGTGGCCAAAGTATTTTAGCTGTCGAACTTTGACCTCCCTCATTAGTTCTCTTTTCATACCTAGATTTTCTAGGACCTCCTTATTTGTTTTCATCTCTTTCCATGAGATACGCCCCATTCTTCTATATATCCACATTTCAAGAGCCTCAATTCTTTCTTCCAACTGCTTATTCATCGTCCATGTTTCTGCACCATACAGAAATGCAGAATATATATAACACTTTGTGATTCTCAGTTTTAATTTGTGAGATAACTGTTTGGATGTCAGTATATGTTTCATGTTGTTGAATGTAGCTTTGGCCATTCCTATTCTCTTCTTGATTTCTGTTTCACATCTGCCATCTTCTGTTATTATATGACCGAGATATACGTAGCTCTTGACTTGTTCCAGGATTTCCCCATTTACGCTTATCTTTAATGTGGGTTTATCGTCTGTTTTGCTAATTATCATAGTTTTTGTTTTCTCAATATTAATGTCGAGTCCATATTCATGACTTATACTGTTCACTTGCTTCACTAGTTCCTGTAACTCCTGTTCACTTTCAGCTAACAACACGGTATCATCTGCATATCTAAGGTTGTTTATTGACCTTCCACTGATGTTCAGTCCTGGTATTTCCTGTATCTGTTTGAAAATTTTTTCGGTGTATAAATTAAATAGGCAGGGGGACAGCACACAACCTTGTCTGACACCTCTTTGTATGTCTATGTATGGTGAATAATTCCTTCCAGTTCTTACTGTGGCAGTTTGCTCCCAATAAAGGTTACTGAGTATTCTTATATCCTTTCCATCAATACCTATGTCTTCGAGGCATTCAATTATTTTCTCATGATGGACTCTGTCAAAAGCCTTCTTATAGTCAATGAAGCACATATGCATACTTTTTTGGACCTCTGTATATTTTTCTGCTAATATTCTTAGGCAAAATATTGCCTCTCTTGTTCCACTGTTCCGTCTAAAACCAAACTGTTCTTCCTGGATTTCGCTGTCTACTTTACTTTTTATTCTTTCCTGTATGATTTTTAGCAGTATCTTAATTGCATGACTCATCAGGCTGATTGTTCTGAAGTCTGAACATTCTGTTGCATTTGGTTTTTTGGGCAATGTTATAAAAACTGATGTCTTCATGTCGTGTGGTATATATCCTGTATTGTATACATCGTTGCATATTTCTGTGATTGTATCTATACCAAAGCTCTCCAGAGCTTCTATCATTTCAATTTTTATGTTATCCATGCCTGCTGATTTTCCTTTTTGTATCATATGAATGGCATTCTCTACTTCTGATCTGAGAATGTTTGGGCCTTCATTAGAATCTGGTGATGGTTTTTTACCTCTGTTGTCCTCGAATAATTCTTTTACGTATTCTGCCCATCTGTTTGATATGTCTTTCTCATCAAGTAAGATTACACCATTTTTTTTCTTGATACAGCTTCCTCCTTGTGCAAACCGTGACCGATTTGATAATTTCTTTATTTCTTCATGCATATCTCTTGTCCTGTGCTTTGCTTCCAAGTCTTCTATTTCCTTGCATTTTGTTTCTATCCACCGTTCTTTTGCTTCTCTACACATAGTACGTATGTCATTGTCTATTGTTTTATATTCTGGAGTGTTTTTTTGCTTTCTTTCTTTCGGTCATTTTATTCAAGATGTCATCTGTCATCCAAATTTGATTTTTCTTAGACTCCTTTTTAGGTAAATTTGCATTTGCTGATTGTATGCTTGTTTTTAAGCATTCCCATTTTGCGGTTGCTTTTTCTTCTGGGTTTTCTCTTCTATACTGCTCCATGCTTTCTGTCAATAACTGTTGATATTTATTTTTGACGTCGATTAAATATTTCTGTTTTATATCTGGTTGTTTCAGCGCTGATATTTCTATCTGGGGTTCCTCCTGTCTTCTGTTTCCTGCTCTTTTCAGCTTTATATTTACTTTGATGACGACTGGATTGTGATCTGAATTTATGTCGGCGCCAGGATATGTCTTTGCACTTGTGACACTGTTCTTAAATCTATGTTTTATCATGATATAGTCGATTTGATTTCGTGTTATATCTCCTGGGCTTTTCCATGTGTATAATTTCCTTGGGTGGTGTTCAAAAAAGGTGTTACATATGACCAGCTGGTTTTCTTCACAGAACTGGATAAGTCTGTCTCCTCTATCATTTCTTGTCCCTAATCCATACTGTCCTACTATTTTCTTGTATTTTCCTTTTCCTACTTTTGCATTCATATCACCCATTACTATCAACACATCTGTTGATTTGACTGGTTTAAGTGTGTGTTGTAGCTCTTCATAGTATTCTTCTATTTCTTCCTCGCTGTGATCTTTAGTTGGTGCATATGTTTGTAAGATTGATATGTCGAATGGCTTTGCTCTCATTTTTAGTAACATCATTCTGTCATTGTGTGTCCAGTATCCACATACGTATTTTTCTAACTCCTTCTTTATCAACATTCCTACCCCTCTTTCATGTTTATCTCCGCCTGAGTGTATAAGCGTGTACTGGTCTCTTTTTATGTAGCCTGTATCCAAAAGTCTTGCCTCTGCAACTCCCAGTATATCGAGTTTCATGTCTGTTGCTTCTAATATAAGATTGTCAAGCTTTCCTTCTCCGTTCAGAGTTCTAACATTCCATGTTCCTATTTTTAGGCTTCTCCTACTAGTTTTTAGGTGGTCTTTCTCAGAATGCTCCCTTTCAACAGAATTTAAGGAACACTCGTCATTATGTACTTCCTTACTCATTAGAGGAGTTGCCTCTTCCCTGTTAATTTGTACAGTAGATTCTTCCCCAGGGGACAGAGAGTTCTCTACATATCGTTTCTTATCTTGTTGTTGTGATCCCATTACGTTCTGTAGGAAGTACGTGGTAAGGCCCCAATCTCTTCCACGGTGGCTAGCCATTGTCTTTTTCTATGTCCGACACGCCTCTAGTGCGCCACACACTTTGCTGTTTCGCTTTGCGAGCCGTTGATCTTCTCAGATTCCTCCGCCTCACTCACCGTCTCAGTCTTTGTGTACTAGGGATGGACATTCCCTTGAGTAAGATTGCTCCTACTCCACCCATGTAGTTTAGCCAGTCAGCCAAGACTGTTGCCCGGGATGTGGCCACCGCCGTACACAAGCGGTATTCGAGGAGCCATACATGAGCTAGATAAAGAGAGGAGAACCAAATAGGATCCTGACTATCCTAAAAAGGACATGGCTGTCTCTCACCGTGAGGTACTATCCCTCTCTCTTTATCCTACATCCCGTATCAAATCACCTCTGAAGCTTTATGAGGTGACAACCAGCGAGATGAACGCCTCTTCGTTCCCCACTGCCTTGTGGGTTTGACTTTTTAGTCAAAGGCTAGCGGAGACAACCGTACACAAACCGACGGAAAGTAACGGGAAACTACCGTCGTATTTTCCATTGTATAATCATGAATCATTGTTCAACATAGATGTCAATAAAAAAAATATTTTAAACACAGGCTTTTAATGCATTAAAAAGCCACAAATAATTTTTCAAGGAGTTTATAGCTTGCCGTCAAAATATGTATCATCAAATTGACAAAAAGCCTGTAGATTGTTGCAATTCTTAGGGCCGTGAGCCACAATCCAGTTAAAGATTGTTAGTGGATTTGTCACCAGTAATAAATGTGGATCTCTGAAACGTGTGTTTTTCCTGTTGCTCTTAGTGCTACTAGATGTTGGAGTTAGGGATGGTACTTTTTTTTAGATTGCTTCGGTTGTTGGTGTTCCTAGACTTGTTCGTTCTCTACTTTTTTAAAAATTTTACATCATCCCCACCACCACTACGACTAGAATATTATCGACATCACCACCGCCATCATTAACACCTTCATCTAATCAATATTATCGACATCACCACCGCCGTCATTAACACCATCATCTAATCAATATTATCTTCATTCTTTCATTCTCCCCTGTTTTAATCGTGTTCGTTTACAATGTCTTCTTTGTCATTTTCTCTGGACTTCTTCATGTCTTTCTTGTTTCTGATCTTGTTTCTTTCTTATATTTGGCTTCTCATTCGCTGAGATGTTCTGCATCCTTTCTTTTTCTTTTACTTTCACTCTTTTTTTCATTTCTTGAAACATAAAACAAAAGATCTTGTGGGCTGGTGCCTCCTGCTATTGAAGAAACGAAGATATGTGACCTTAGATCATTGGGAAATGTCCTTGAATATCTGTTTCTGCATCTTTGTGCCCACCCTTGTTTATCTTCTACTGGTTGTTCTTGTACTTTGTCTTAAACATGAGCGGTTATGGTGACGATAAGGGATATAAGGGTAAATACGAAAATTCCGTACGAAGGTTGACCACAGACCGAGCAAAATGAACACAATTTGTATCCGCCCTAAAGACCCCTTTAAGTATGATGGTCACTGACTGCTTTGTCAATCAGCGGGTAATGATCCAGGAAGAAAATCTCTGTAATGTAGGGCAAGCTCACACTTTTACCAAGCGTCCCAGTTCTAGAATTTTCTGTGCCATAATAATATTACAAACTGAACACAGAGCTTGACAGCAAGAAATAATATGGTTATCAGAAGTAGTCACCCCCGTCAGACTAACGTTCAAGTCCTTTTTTCGACTTGACACAGTTATCATTGTTCCGTAACCTGGATTATTTCCCTCCAATATACTATTCCCCGCTGTCCAGTTCAACATTTTTTTATTCGTCGTCTCCCTTGGCAGGTGACCATGAACTTGTTCGAGCCCAAGCTGTTGACTGTTTCTATAATTGGTACATTTTTTTTTCGGGGGGGTCCTAATTATTGTTACTGACAATCTTAATTGATCTATCGATTCCTCCTCATGATCTGTTATAAGAATATATGAATCTTCTTCTTTCACCTGTTAACTCACAAAGGACCACAGGCCTTCAACAAACTTATGCCAAGACTTCCTGTCACGTGCCATCAGGTCAAGGTCTTTCCATGTGTACTTCATGCCCTTCATGTCTATCTCCAGTTCTCCTCACCATGTATTCCTTGGTCCGTCCTCTTCCTCTCTTACCCTGGGGATTCCAGAACAGAGATTGTCTGGTGATGCCGTCTTCAGGTTTTTTTTTCCAGTGTGTGTCCGATCCATCTCCAACGTCTTCTTCTCATTTCGTGTTCCAGTGATGCTTGTCTACTTCTTGTCATTGTATTTGCACATTAGTGATCTTGCTGCCAGCCATACCGCTTCAATCCTTCTATACTACGCACGCATCTATTTATGAAAGTTTCTAGCTCTTTTGGTAATACAAGTATACTCGCTTACACAAATTTTGGTAATACAAGTATACTCGCTTTCACAAATTTTGGTAATACAAGTATACTCGCTTACACAACTTTTGGTAATACAAGTATACTCGCTTACACAACTTTTGGTAATACAAGTATACTCGCTTACACAACTTTTGGTAATACAAGTATACTCGCTTACACAACTTTTGGTAATACAAGTATACTCGCTTACACAACTTTTGGTAATACAAGTATACTCGCTTACACAACTTTTGGTAATACAAGTATACTCGCTTACACAACTTTTGGTAATACAAGTATACTCGCTTACACAACTTTTGGTAATACAAGTATACTCGCTTACACAACTTTTGGTAATACAAGTATACTCGCTTACACAACTTTTGGTAATACAAGTATACTCGCTTACACAACTTTTGGTAATACAAGTATACTCGCTTACACAACTTTTGGTAATACAAGTATACTCGCTTATACAACTTTTGGTAATACAAGTATACTCGCTTACACAACTTTTGGTAATACAAGTATACTCGCTTACACAAATTTTGGTATTGTTAAATATATTATGTATGTCTTTTTCAGATTCCTTCTTCAGATTTGGATGGAATGACAGCCCTGTTATGCGAGGATCGAACACAAGACACAGACAACGAAGGACCGCCCAACTTCTTTTCCTCCACCAACTATAGCAGCAGCAAAGATGATAGGCGTGTACCCAGCATGCAGAAAGTGCCTTCCATCTCAGATGACATGTCAGATAGCATTCTCGGTGAGTTGCATTGTCTGCCTTCTGTGTACTTGTCTGTCTGCCTCTATACTTGTCTGTCTTATGTGTACTTGTCTGTCTGCCTATACACTTGTCTGTCTTCTGTATACTTGTCTGCCTACCTGTATACTTGTCTGTCTTCTTTATAAATATTTGTCTACCTGTATTCTTATCTGCATGCTTATACACTTATCTGTCTCTGTATACTTGTCTGTCTGCCTGTATAATCTCTGTCTTCTGTATACTTGTCTGTCTGCCTGTCTGTTTTGTTGTGTTTTCTGTGTACTTGTCTGTTTACCTATACACTTGTCTGTCTTCTGTAAACTTGTGTGTCTGTCTGTATACTGGTTTGTGTTCTGTATAGTAGTTTGTCTGCCTGTATACTTGTCTGTCTGTCTGTCTATCTACTTATCTGTCTTCTGTATACTTGTCTGTCTGTCTATCTACTTATCTGTCTTCTGTATACTTGTCTGTCTATCTACTTATCTGTCTTCTGTATACTTGTCTGATTATCTACTTATCTGTCTTCTGTATACTTGTCTGTCTATCTATCTACTTATCTGTCTTCTGTATACTTGTCTGTCTGTCTATCTACTTATCTGTCTTCTGTATACTTGTCTTCTGTATACTTGTCTGTTTATCTACTTATCTGTCTTCTGTATACTTGTCTGTTTATCTACTTATCTGTCTTCTGTATACTTGTCTGTCTGTCTATCTACTTATCTGTCTTCTGTATACTTGTCTGTTTATCTACTTATCTGTCTTCTGTATACTTGTCTGTCTGTCTATCTACTTATCTGTCTTCTGTATACTTGTCTGTCTATCTACTTATCTGTCTTCTGTATACTTGTCTGTCTGTCTACTTATCTGTCTTCTGTATACATGTCTGTCTACTTATATACTTGTCTGTCTTCTGTGTAAAAAAAGGTAAAGGAACCCGTTACACGCCCATTTAGGCATATTGGGAATATGGTGTTAGGCCCATATTATCTTGACCGTCGGCACACGAGGGGTGATGTGGTCGGCATCACGCCGGCCGCCTTAACCTTCCCAGAGTAGCTCTGGTACCCATTTGGGGCTGGGTCGACCCAGGAGCCGTTTGTGGCCTAAAAATTTTTCCGCCTCATCTGGGGATCGAACCATAGACCACTGCGCTAGGAAGCCAGTGCACTAACCACTATGCTACCGCGGCTCCATTGTCTTCTGTGTACTTGTCTATTTACCTGTATGCGTATCTGTCTTATGTTTACTTGTCTGTCGACCTGTATATTTGTCTGTCTTCTGTTTACTTATCTGTCGACCTGTATATTTGTCTGTCTTCTGCGTACGTCTCTGTTTGCTTGTATACTTCTTTTTTCTGTGTACTTCTTTTTCTGCTTGTATACGTGTCTGTCTTCTGTGTACTTGTCTGCATGTATGCGTATCGAATGTTGCATGTCTTTCTAAATGTATTATGTAATGTATACACCATGCATGCACGGGTGTAGTGCTTGTATTTCTATCAATTTCTAATTTGCTTCTCTGTATGTGTGTGTGTGTGTTTGTTTTGGCCTCCCTCCAGCGCTCTTACCTGAGGATTCCAGACCAAGGACTGCCATGTAACGCTGTCAGCTGGCCTTCTGCATGTCTTTCAAATCCAACATTATCGTTTTCTCACGTCATGTTCTACAGATATTGAACTAGTTCTTTCCATCATTCCCCACTAATGCTGTAGTACGTTTATTATGACGTACGCGAACCAAAATAAGATACAAACAGTGCTGGCCTTAACTTGAGGCAACTCGAATAAGATTAGATGTGCTGGCCTTAAACTTGAGGTAACTCGAACAAGATTAGATGTGCTGGCTGTGACGGTATTGCCTCCCCTGCTTTGCAGTAGTGATCCAACAGTGGCCAAAACTCAAAGAGTATCTAATATGGGCTTCAAAGGTATCTACCTTCGCACAAGATTACTCTTGGCAGAGATGTAGATAGAAGGGTGATGACACTTCTATTACAAAGGGAGTCGTGAAGAATAAGCGAGAACAATACTGCTTTGGCTGAGTATGTTAACTCTATAATTCCGCCGACGCTTTTGTGAAGGATTTAAGCACTTCTTAAGTTCAGCTCGTTTAAGCCCCCACCCCTGATTTACTCAGTGGAATTCTATTATTCTAGTATAGCTCTGTTTAGAGTGTGTGTAGTAATTTGACTGAGACAAACATGCAGTAACTTTAATATTATTAAATCGAAGTTAAATTTGTAACATTACAAATACACCAATACCTCGACTTTCGTCGCTTCGCTCTTTCGTCGGTTTTCAATTCTAACCACGTTTCCAAATTTCGTCGCTCGCTTCGCTCTTTCGTCGCATTTGGTCACATCTGCGCGTCATCTTGATTCTTTCGTCGTTCAGTCTTTGAACAGAAATCGTTCGGTGTGCACTGTTTTTTTTTAAGTTGTCCGCATTGAATCTCTTATATTTGTCATTAAACATATTAATACTATTTATTTTTGTGATTAAAATAACAAAACTATTCATACTATATTATTTTTGTGATTATACTGTAAACAGTTCATAGTTATTTTAGTGATAACAGTCTAGTGACAGTGTTCATATCGTGATTATACGACACGTGTACAGTTTTCATACTGTACTTTTTTGTGTGATTAGGCCTTATACAGTACTACTTATTTTTCTGCTTTAATATATTCATAATGGGTCCTAAGTGTAGTGACAAAGTTAAAAGAACCCATAAGGTTCTCAATTTGCAAGAAAAGCTTAAGCTAATCAAGCTTAATGAACAAGGCATCTTAAATGCTGAAATAGGCCGCAGGCTAGGTGTACCAAGCACTACAGTTAGCACAATGGTAAAGAACAGAGCTAAAGTGTTAGAGGAAATTAAAAACGCTACGCCAGTGCATACCAAACTTATTAGAAAGCGGCACAATTTAATTGGTGAGATGGAGATAGTGTTAAATGTGTGGACTGAAGACCAAGTCAGCCACAACATTCCTCTAAGCCAAGATCTTATCCAGGCTAAAGCACAAACTTTATTTAATGCAATGAAGGCTGAACAAGGAGAGACATCAGCTGAAGAGACATTTGGAGCTAGCAGGGGCTGGTTTGAGAAATTTAAGAAAAGGTCAAATTTGCATAATATAGCAGTGAAGGGAGAATCAGCTAGCGCAGATACCGCAGCTGCAGGAGATTTTCAAGTGAAGCTTGAAACAATTATAGAAGAAGTTGGCTACACAAAGCAGCAGATCTTCAACGTAGAATAAATTTCGACAGAAGTTCAAAAGTAAATAGTGGGCTAGAACACCAAATAGCCCGTTAGAGAGAACTTCTTAGGGAAAGGAAGAAGACATCAATGAGGTAAACGTCTTTGCTCTCCTTTTTCAAGACGCAACCGCCACAACCAACTTCAGTCACCCCTCCCTCTAACCCTTCAGATTCCGAGCCATCAACATCAGCCCCAGCCCCAGTTAGATCTCCTTCAAAGTGCCCTTCTCCTAAAAGAATTAGATTGAAATCCTCCAGTTCTGAAGATGAGCCACCTCAATTTTCTCCATCTGGTTTTCTAAGTCTAGAATCCCCCTAAATTACCAACATTCAAAACTGTACATACGGTATATATTCATCGTCTACTTGCTCAAGAATGATTTTAAGGTAAAATGCTATTTACGTATTTTTTATTTATTACTGTATTTTCTTTACTCTTATGTTTATTTCTCTTTATCTAGGTGTTGCACGCATTCGCAAGTGTTATATATTTATTTTCGTTTTTAGGCGGACCTAATGCATTTGTAAGCTAAATAAAGGCTATGCTTCGACTTTCGTCGATTTTCGACTTTCGTCATAGCTCTGGTCCCTAACCTGTCGAAAGAGCGAGGTATTGGTGTAACAAAATTTATTAATCACTTTAGGTTTTAACAGTTGAAAATAATTTGAATAGTTATGGATCAAGAAAAGTTATCATCATGGTCTTTAAGGATTGTGAAGTGTTAAAAGAAGTTCAAGTGGCAGCATAGATTTGAACTTAGCTGCCAATGACGGTTCTGCTCCTTCTTATGGGTTGGTTCTTTCCACTCTGCTCACGCTCATCCCTGATCAAGGTTGTCGGGAGTAGCTCGTTTCCCAGAAATGTCAAGGAGAGTCTACCACGTTGGTCCTTCGTCTTAAAGCTTAGACCACGGTTCCCTTCTTGTTCCAGAGATAGTACTTTCTGCTGGTACCACCAATAACTATGGTAAAAGAATAGAACGAAACGCTGTCTGAGTATGGCGTTTTCCATCACATAGTTATGGGTTCCTATCTTCCCATACCACCATCCCAATTACTCAGACTTTACCCTCGATGAGAATTAAATTTAATCCCTCGGGATAAAACTTCCTTTACATTTAAATAGAATAGCTTTCATAGTTACTTTATATTTAAATGAAAAGTTTAACAATACAGATAGTCTGTTTACATATACATCTCCACTGATTGAAAAGTGTTCACAATATAAATTGAATATTTTTTCATTTATGTTTTACACTGAATGAAAAGTTTGAAACTTCCATTACTTTAAAATGAATATTTTCACATAGACATTTACACTGGTTTAAGCTTGAAAACTTACATTAATTTTAAAGTGACTATGTTTATAGGGACATTTACACTGCTTTGAAAATGTAAGTATTATACTTAGAATGTACATCATTTCTTTCATCTTTCCCTCCCTGCTCCATAGGGAACCAGGAACTACTTTATGCTTTTAGTTCTCTTTACGAAATTATCAATAAAGCAATCACCAGCCCGTGCAGTGGTGGTTCATGAATCATCATTCTATACGCCGAGGTTGCCAGCCTCAAATGACTTTGACATCCACAAGCGAGTTTTACATTAAATTCACATGGTAATCTGTCTTGTACAAAAATGTTGTTGTCTCACGGCAGACGACAGATATATATATATATATGTCGTAATATTTGATAAGATAGGACTGAGATATTTATGGTCCCGTCCGAGCAGAGGTGATAGTGATAGCTAGGTGAGAGGAAGGTGTAAGAAATAGTTTCTGTTTCACGAGGGGCTGATGGTGTAAGAGAAAGAACAGTCTTGGATTGAGTAATTGCTCTAATCCAGCCTATCCTTTACGACTATATTTAAATTCAGACGCACTTTCTCTCCTTGTACAAAATTACAAGTTACACTGCACACATATACACAAGTTCTGTGACAAATACGCACAAACGTGAAAACAAACTATGGATAACAGATGAGCAGGGGTTTGACCAACACAATAGCTTAAGGTTTAATATGTTTATTATTACTAGAAAAAAAAAATCACAATATAAAAAAAAAGCATTTACATCAGTGAAGTATAGTTTACAGACAAGAAATGAAAATTAATCCAATAGGCCCTCCCTCTTGTATAGGAAAACTAGGAAGATCCCAACAGACGTAATTAACCCCCAAAAAGATCAAAAATTAACAGTGGGGGTAGGGAATATTCAGGACTGATAAAGAACAAGTCCCTAATTTAACCTATCACGAGAACACTCAGATTAGTGAGAGATAAAAGAAAGAAGATAGGGATGTTATTGGTAACAAAAAAGAAAATTAAGTTTCTTTCTTCCAGTTCGCTCAATCATTCATATAGTGGCCACTTCCAGATTTGCTTACCCATTCGTTGACGCAGCATACATTCCAAGGAATTAAACTCTAATATGAATACACCTATGTAAAGTCAGAGTATTTGCCAATTTCAGCCCCAGACTATCCTGGTTGCTGTCTGCTAATCTCAGGGAGTCGCTGAAGTTGGGGTGGTAAATATATTCCTGGATAAATTTTCTTCCCTGCCGGTAGTTGGTTGGGGTTAAGTCTTCTTTGTGGTAACCACCGTCATAGGAACAAATAATACTTATTGTCCTGTGTGGTCTAGCCTCTGGTGGCTGAGACACTCTGTGACGTGATGGGAAAAATGCTAAAATGATAATAATCGGCTGTTCTTTGAGATGATGGCCGTGTTATGAACAGTGAGTTCTCTTGAGTATATCCGGTGGAAAACTCCTGTCATGAGTCAGATAAAGGAGTACATAGTTTCTGCCACAGCAGGCTGATAATAGATATTTTATATGAAAAAAAATTGTATTCTGTGAATGTTCCGTTCCAGTTAAAATTTATAATATTGTGTGCATTTTCTTGATTTTGACCTCTCTACATAAAGGGAGATGGTGGACCGCACAGGGGTCACAACATGAAGATTGTTGCAACAATAATCTCTGGATACTTATAGGACCATCAGACCGTAAAACCGCTAGATCGCAAGGTTATGATCAGCCTAGATTATTTTTGGAAGAAAATACAAATGTTTTAACAATATTATCAGTATCCTAATCTAACACGCGTTTAGGTAGGACATGTTAAGCACTCCATTATTAAATTAAATTTAAAACCCACAAGAGTCTTGCTAATCTCATCGCTTTTAACACCAGATATTAACAATAGTCACTTAAAATTTACACACGATGAAATAGAAATAAATTGCCGTTCCCTTAATTATCCATCGCCTAGCGTCTATTAATTAATTTAAAGCATCTCTTACTGGGAGTAGCGAGTAATTAAATTTACGTCTACGGCTGTACAAATTAGCTATACGTTATTTAATTAACACAGAAAAAAAAACCGTGAAATATAATGGAAACACTTTAACAATTAAATTACTCAAAATTCTTAAATATATATATATATATATATATATATATATATATATATATATATATATATATATATATATATATATATATATATATATATATATATATATATATATATATATATATATATATATTACCGCAACACAGAAAACTGAATTAATCTCCACGTATATAAGTGATCCAAATTGTAATATGGCTCTTATAATGCGAGCTAGATACTTTCTTCAAAGTTCCTAGCGCTACTGATAACTGAATTTTTAGAGATGGGGTATATATATATGAAATGGGTATAAAATCGTTTCTAGTGCGAGATTTCGTGCCTCTGCCCGCATTTTGGGAGAATCTGCGGTCAATGCCTGAATGAAAGCTTTTTCTCTCGCCTTTGCCGACCGCATATTCGTTTTGCTAGCGAGCGGACGCCTTTTGGTCCCGTCTCTCTGTGTAGCAAATTGCGTCCCCTGGACGCGAACAAGGGATGAAGTCGGCAAAAGTGGTTATCGCCTCTTTATTCTACAATTAACGACCCGTTCTCTCTTAGGGAACTGCCAGAAACCATTGCCTCCCCCCCCCCCCCCCCCCGTGTTTCAGGGACAAGGCACTGACGTGATGTCGTAATCTGACAGCGGCAGACGCCCTTTGCCCGTCCCCTTTTGAAGGAATGTCAGTTAAGAATCTAAATATCTGCTTTGATAGCGCGTGAGAGAAGACAGGTAGGCGTGTCTAAAACTATAAGGAAATGCAGAATGCGAAAGGCATGGCTTCAGCGCGATACCACTTATATGCTAATGAGGGAATCAAAGGTGGGGACCCACGTTGGATGCGTTGATCGAAAAAGAAAATAGGGGAGGTGACGGTGGTATTCAAGCGACTGATCGAGATGTTCGATTTTCATACTCTGTTACTATATATATATATATATATATATATATATATATATATATATATATATATATATATATATATATATATATATATATATATATATATATATATGTATGTTAGTTCACATGTTAGTAATAAATATGAAATGTAAGTCACAACTTACGCCAATCCTGACTCACAGATCTTTTGTTCAGATGAATAAAAGAGACTTGAATCGGCCTCTTACACGCTTCAGGGGTGTCGTTAATTTAATGTCGCCTCTCTGACTTCGTGTGTGGTCCTTCAGTTTCCTCAGTCCCGGTTTACTTATTTAAAATGTTAGAGAATTCCTGGGCAATATTGTAAGTCCTGATAAATACTTCAATAAAAGGTGTCCAGTATTTTAAGAAAGAATTCTGAATTCTAATTCTTCACTGTCTGGTGTCTTGGCGAGCGATTTATCAAGTGAAATAGCTTGAGAAAATAATCAGATTATATTCCCTGCCTTCCCACCCCTTCGTTTATTATGAGCTATCAAAACACTCAAATAATATTCAAACTGGCGGGTTATGGGGTAATTTCAAAATGTTCCGACATCGGATAATTTTGAACGTAAGGCAGAGGTCAACTTTCCCATATATGGTAATAAGATGTCCGATGCCCTTGTGTACAGACAGATAGGTAAACTCATACAGCGTGTTCAAAATGTAACCATCATTACTTAATCAGAAAGTACTCTTGTCATAACAAGTAGGACAGGAAACGCTTCGTCATAAGTTTCCCCGGCGTACACGAGATCTTGTGCTAATCTTAGCCAAGCTGTGCCACTCCCTTGATACTGCGAGTAATTATCTCAGCAAATCTGGGTAGCGTCAAGCAAATGTGATTATTATCACCTACAGGGAATGTCAAGCAATTCGACAATACTCAAATATCTGCTACTTAGCAGAAAAATAACGAAGAAAGAAAGAAAGAAAAGTGCGATAATTGAGAGCACATAATAGAAATCAGTACCACAAATGTACCGATACTGCCGGGGTGAAACAAAGATCTATAGGGGCCGCCTCGTTTTGTCACACTGGCATTAACTTGAGGTAACTCGAACAAGATTAGATGTGCTGGCCTTAACTTGAGGTAAAAATCACGAGATTTACCTTACTTACTTAGTCGTTCCTCTTCTACCGTGAGGTGAAGAGGTTACGAGATTTACCTTGAACTGAAACGTTGGGCTGTTTAGTTTGACGCACTCAATGGAAACCCAGGTCTATATACTTTCCGTGTATCATTCATTTTCTTGGAAAGACACCATTGAAACAGAAACCCTAATTTAGTTGTCTCTCCCCCTCTCTTTTCTGTATCCTGTTACGGTATATGCTATTAACGCCGTCTGCTAAAGGTTAGCAGACGTGCAATCGTAAAGGTTAAGACATTTAATATATTGCGATAGATGTTTCAATTATTGAACGCTCCATACACGATCGATTATGACATGTCTAGCGTTGTTTAGGACACAGTCGGTAACTAGGAGACGCTACCCTTTGTTACTTGACCGCCAAGCTGAATAGCTGCGTTTTTCTAACCTTCCAATTCAATGGCATGATATAGCCATTTATATGTGCATTTTTGATGGACCAGGGTCAGTCCTAGAACTCTATATGAGAGGAAAATTTATGGAGGTTAGTATTTAACTAGAATTCTCAGAAGGAGGAGAATAATCGTCAAATTCGTATGAAATATTCAGACTCGCAGTCTCACTGTCGGCAGGTAGCCATGTCTAGCTGCGCGTGCATATAGCTGTGATGTTCTGACGACAATACTGCATTGTATCCTTAAACGGACATTGACACGTAAACCAGCAGTCTACGTTATTGATTAATTTATGCATGACTTATAAGGACTTATGTTCTGTTCCTATTTGAAATGATCATCCTGTGTGTACATGTGATTAAATATTACGGACTCAATCTGAAGGCATTAATTACTTCATTAATGTTGCTGAGTTCAAGTTACATGAACTACTTCTTCATACCATGCTACTGAGTTGTATGAACACCTTCACCCTAATTCGCGTAATACTAAACAAAGCACGATTAACAAGAGATCACTAAAGTAACCATACTCAGTGCATGATCTTCAACCGGCAAATAACTCAGCAACAAAGTGGCGGCCGAATGCGGGGAACGACAGAAAAAAGAAACAAACTTCTGTTCCTTACGCACATGTTAACCATAATATTTATGATCAAGTTTCGATCACATGATCCAGTCGAAGATGACGTCTTACTCATTCTAATGCCTAACAACGTGACGTCACTGAAAGTCGTGTAGGTGATCTGTCGGAGAAACCAAAGTCGTTTTCTAAGTCTAACCAGGGGAAACATGAGCCATTTGAAGCAAACACACGATATGGACTACAGGAGCAGACAGTCAGGGGCATTAGCCTAGCTGTTGACGACCTCTAGCACTGATCTAAGCAACGGAAAAGATAAGTCTAGTTGTTTTAATACTGTCGTCATTGCAAACAGTAATACTGAGTCCATGCCTTTTGCCTGCATAGGCATGTCTTTTCTGAATGTGTTTCATGTATTTTTTTGGGTTGTTTTAATGTGTTGTTAATTAGTGGGAGGTAGGGAGGATGAACCGAAATTAGATTCTGTGGCTCTCACGATGCCTGAATTGATTTCGGTCGTTTCTTAGGGCAGTTAAACGATTGCACTTTTGGAAGCCCCATTGAGGTTTGCCATTGGACTGTCTGTCCAAATCTGCTGTCGTTTGACGATTTGTGTTAGCTGTACCGTTCCGTAGATAACTGGTGTATTTTATTCGTACTCAGTTCACAATTTTATTCAGTTTTGTATCATGTTCGTTAACTATTTCGTCCAGTCTCCTCTTACTATCATTTATTTGATGATTGTTAAATGGTCGTCCGTTATGAGTCCTGTGATGTCATCATTTTTTGCAGTCATTTTTTTTTTGTGTACTTTGAATATTAAGTTGACCTCGGGTCAGACCTTGACCCTTCATTTGGCTTGTGACACTTCCGCTTGTTTTATTTAGTTCATAAATTCATTTTTAATTGTGAAAATGTCTTGTTTGCGTCTTGACATTGTTTGTACCCTTTAGTTGCATCATTGTTTTGTTTGTCCTCATGATATATATTAAATACTACATTAATAATATGATATTATATGCAATAATACACTTGTAATTTAATTTAATTAATTTTTTCTGATATTTAAGGTTAATATGGGACATTGCATAATTATGCAGTGATAGTCCAAGAAAGTAGCACTACAATTTATAAGAGATGCCTAGGGCATAATAATATATATTATATATATATTGACCAAATAAAATAATCTTATAGTCTACCTTTGAGGTAATAGACCCATTGTATATTATTTAATATACTTTTCTGGTACTAAGAGAGTGACTTAGTACATTGAACAATATAATTACTAGGAATCATACCCAACATTATTGGATATTGAGATTAATTGTGTGATGTAATTACATTATAGTTAACAGATATCATAACTATTTATGATATAGTTCGTATTTAGATACAATATTGTTACAAAATATTGTCTATTAGTTGAACTTAGACATAAGAGTTCAGTACTATTGTGATTATTTATATTGAATATTCCTAAGTTGAGTAAGTATAATAATTACTCTGAAGCTACTATTGACTATTTTAATCAGTAATTATCAATAATTACTTACAGATAAAAGTCAAAATGCTTACTATAGACCATTTCGTTAAAATTGGTAAGGAATATGGTTATAAATCTCAAGAACTTCGTCAGTTTGCTGAGGCAGAACTGGAAAAACATAAAGCAGAAATGGAGGAACGTGAAAGAAAAGAAGCAGAGAAAAAGGCTGCATTAAAGAAAGAGGAAGAGGAACAAAAGGCTGCATTAAAGAAAGAGGAAGAGGAACAAAAGGCTGCATTAAAGAAAGAGGAAGCAGAACGTGAGATGAAGCAAATTGCCAAGGAAAATAGATTAAGAGAAATTGCTCAACAGGAAGAAGAGAATAAATTGAAACGAGAGGAAATTATTTTACAACAAGAAATGGAATTGGCGCGTATTAAATTGGAGACAGCAAGATTACAAGCACAAAGTGCTGATGCAAACCAGAATAATAACGCACAAAATGGATCATCATCCAGCCAAACTAAACATTTCTACAACTTTAAATTACCCACTCTCAACTTAAACGTGGACGACCTTTCATCGTTCCTGTCACGTTTTGAACAGACTTGCAAAACAAACCATTTGCCTGAAGAGTCATGGGTACTCAAGTTAAATGAATTCTTGGTTGGAGAACCACTGACGGCTTCTCAAAATGCTGACCCATCAATAGCAAATAACTACGGTGCTATTAAGTCCTTGCTTTTACGAAGGTTTCACCTGGACGAGGAACACTGTAGGTTGAAATTTAAGGGAATTTTACCTGAATCTCCAAAAGATTTTGCAGGATTCATTGCGAACATACGCAATACATTTAATAGATGGGTTGAACTGGCAGAAGTCAACAAATCATACGACAAATTAGTTGATTTACTACTACGGGATAAGGTATTATCTTCGGTTAGCCAGCCATTTTTTGCATATTTGCAGGAGCGTAAACCAGGTACTATTGACGAGTTAGAAAAAATTTCTTTAAACTACTGTTCGGCACATCCGAATGCAACCATTTCTAACTCCTCATTAAGAGAACCTCTACCTGTGGCGTCTAATATGGCCTACAATCATAATAACAAACAAAGACATCACAGTGTAGACAGAAGCAGGTTCCAAAGAAATCACAATGTTCACTTTCAGAAGGGACATAATAATGATTTCAACAATAAAAATGAGTTCAACAGAGGTAGATCACGAGATAGAAATTATTCACCTCAAACAAACTACCACAATGGTCAACATAACACTAATTATAATCGATCACATACTCCCAATAATAATAATAACTGGAATGGTAATAATCATGGCTCGAGACATCGAGATAATAGTTACTATAGAGGACGACGAGATAATTCTAACAATTATACTCGGAATCGATCTCATTCTCGGGGATCATCTCATTACAACCATAATACAGGGGCGGCAGTTACAAATAATACTACCCCTATAGCTCAGGTCCCACTTGACAATAATACAACACAGTCTTCTGCTGCATGTTTTGCTATTAATTATAATGTGGCAAATAGTTGCCAACAATGCAATCTTATTTTTCAGAAGGCGAAAGAAACAGTGCTTAACTGCGGACATATTACACCAGAGGTAGGTCTTGCAGTCAACGATGGAACAGGCTTACTAATTTTTAACAGGGGAATCGTTAATGGATCCGTCGTCTCAGTGCTGAGGGATTCAGGATCCACAACGATTGGTGTACGTCAGTCGCTGGTACATCCTAGCTGTGCGACAGGAGAATATGTACGCTGCATGACATTTGGTGGAACTATTGAGTTCTACCCAACAGCTATTGTTCATATTAGAACACCCTTTTTCACAGGGAACGTAAAAGTATGTATGCTAAAAAAGCCTATAGCTGATCTGATGGTTGGTCGTATACACGGCAGTAAAGATTGTACTCCAGATGAGATCATAGAATGGGAGAAACATAACCTATGCACTGGAAACGCCGTGACGACTAGAGCGCAGACTCAACTCATGGAAAAAGTTGATGATAATAAAATGGATGCAGACAACCAAGAGGAATTTGTAGTCAATTCACCTATTGACAGGGAAACATTTGCAACCAAACAAAAAGAGGATAAATCTTTAAAAAAAATTTTTAAGCTGGTTGATAAAGTTGACAATCTATCCTCAGGTAATAATAACAAACATTGTTTTGTTATTAAAAATGACATATTGATTAGATGTTTTAATGACAAATCACAAATGAAACAACAAGTTATGGTCCCGTATACTTTTAGACGGTACATTCTTCAACATGCACATGACTCACATTGTGCTGGACATATGGGATATACTCGAACACGATCTCGAGTACTGTCTTCATTCTTTTGGCCAGGAGTGTCAAGAGATATTTCGCAGTATGTACGTTCCTGTACTACATGCCAAGAAGTGAAAGCACGTGGAGCTTTTCACACGGCGCCTATTCAGGCTTGCGATATCTCAGTAAGACCGTTTGACAAGATGGCAATAGATATTATTGGTCCATTGCTACCATCGGCCAGAGGACATAGATTCGTCCTTACGTGCATTGATTTGTGCACACGATGGCCAGAAGCTATCCCATTAAAGACCACCACTACCACAGATGTAGCTGATGCACTACATCTCATCTTTTCTAGAATAGGGTTTCCTAGAAAACTTTTATCAGACCATGGGTCACAGTTTATATCTGACACCATGAAGGAAGTCATGAAAACTTGGAACATTGATAGGAATTTAAGTAGTATTTATCATCCTATGAGTAATGGTGCGGTTGAAAGACTTAACCGTACACTTAAACAACTACTACATAAGGTTACTGCTAAGCACCCTCATGACTGGGACAGAGCACTCCCAGCTGTTCTATTTGCTTATCGGGAGGTACCGCATGAACAAACTGGCTTCTCTCCCTTTGAATTAGTTTTTGGTGCTCCCCCAAGAGGTCCTATGGGACTAATAAAAGACTTATTAATTGACGAGGAGATGACTCAGGACACTCAGTCATCTTACGAATATGTGATTAATCTTCGGAAGAACATTATTGAGTCTTGCCAGTTGGCAACAGCTTCTTCTGAGGCTGCAAAAGCTAAGGCTCGATCTCTACAAAATAGGTCTCGACGATTACGCCAATTATTCCCAGGCGATGAGGCTTATGTGTTACTTCCTCACAATAACAATAAATTATTGATATCTTGGAATGGTCCTTACAAAGTCATTGATAAAATTTCCGACGTTGATTACGTCTTAGATATCAAGGGACACAAAAAGATATTTCATATTAACATGCTCAAGCAATTTCATACACGTCCTGAACACTTACAGTCAATTTTTCATGAACTAGATGACAACACAGTATCTACTTGTTATTATTCTAACTTATCTGTCATCCAGGAAGAAGAATCTTCTTTTCCTGAGGTACAGTTACCGTTACCGGTACCAGTAGTTCAACCTACTGAATCTTGGCGGGATGTAACCATCTCTTCAACGGTTACACCGCAACAGCGTCTACAGATTGCTAATCTATTACAATCTTATCCAGATGTATTGACCGACGTCCCGGGTCGCACATCGGCTATCAGTCATGACATTACTCTCAATGATGATACACCTATTCGTGTACATCCCTATTCGGTTCCTTTACATTTCCTTGCTAAAACTACTAAGGAACTTGAACAGATGTTGTCTCTGGGAATCATTGAGACTAGTAATTCGCCATTCTCTTCTCCATTAGTGATTGTCCGGAAGAAGGACAATAACATCAGACTATGTGTTGATTATAGAAAATTAAATGCTAAGACTATAGTTGACAGCGAACCACATCCACTTATCGACGACTTACTGCCACGTCTATCCAACGCAACTATATTTAGTAAGATAGACTTAACTAAAGGTTATTGGCAGATACCACTGACCGAAAAGGCTAAGTACTACACCGCATTTTCCACTCCACAAGGTCTATACCAGTGGAATGTGATGCCTTTTGGGCTTGTTAATGCGCCAGCTACCTTCATTCGCCTGATGCGACAAATTTTATCAGGTAGACCAGACGTTATTACATATATTGACGACATATGCTTGTTTAGTTCGTCGTTTGAGGAACATGTTTCGGGACTTAGATATGTTTTCGACACTCTAAGGAATTATCATCTAACTGCTAAACCTACAAAGGTGCAAATCGCGTGTAATGAGATAACCTTTTTGGGACATATCATTGGAGCGGGATATATCCGAACGTTACCTAGTACAGTCTCCAAAATTCTAAACATAGCAGTTCCTCAGACGAAGAAACAGGTCAGGAGTTTGTTAGGACTTGTTCAATATTACAGTAGATTCATACCAAACTTGTCATCCATCACGGCTGTATTGTCTTCATTTTAAAAAAAAAGACATGCCGGTGAAGGTGACATGGACTGGTACATGCAATGAAACTTTCAACAAAATTATAAATTTGTTCTCGCATGAACCAATTTTAAGACTTCCCGATGCTTCCAAAAGATTTTTTCTTACGAACAGATGCTAGTAACTACGGCATTGGTGCATGCCTGCTCCAGAACCATGATGGCATTCTACATCCTACCTTATATATTTCAAGAAAGCTAAAGCCGGCAGAAACAAAGTATTCCACAGTGGACAAGGAACTTTTATCAGTGATATGGGCAATAACTAAACTTGAAAAGTTCTTGCTTGGTGCTCCCTTCACCATACAGACGGACCAACGTGCTGTAGCATCTTTGCGTCGATCTAACCATAAGAGCCAAAAACTCGCCAGATATGCAATCATCCTACAGCCATTTGAATTCTCCATTGAACATATTCCTGGCACTGAAAACATTGTGGCGGATGCGTTGTCACGTAATCCTATTGACGACGAATAATCAACATTAACATTCCTAAAACATATCAACTATAAGGGAACTAACCTTGCCTTCAATTTAAACTTTATAAACACTATATGCATCACAGAATTGAACTAAAGACAATCAAGGTATACATATTGACATTGAAACTTCGTCTAACGTCCATACACGATATATGAATATTCGTTGAACAATCATGGAACAATATCTGACGACAAGTCGAACTTATTATCCTATGTGCACTTAATTCTTGGATGCTGGGATAAATGACATTTCTTTCCAACGTAAACGTTTGAACATTTTTGCCTAAAAGAATTCATCAGGATCAAGACTACGGATGGATCATCATATCCTATACTAATTAATTAGTTAACTTAACTTCTTAATTGAATTATTATCAATAAAATGAAATGTGAGAAAAAAAATGAAATGAAAGAACAAAAAAAGAGAACGAAATATAAAAAAGAAGAAATTATGAAAAGAGAAAATAAATCTCACACAAGTATTAGATTAATATTTTTTTTTAATGTACCTATACGTTATTTAGTTAGTTAAATTAGATAGTTATTATTCACTAACACTTAACACACACAATTAAGTTAAACTTATATTCGAATTTCTTTCTATTTCTTCTCACTTATTTTGTCTTTTCTTCTCTCATAACATCGTGTTACATTAGAATCTTAATAATTTAACTCTTAGTTTAATTAATTAATTTAATTTTAATTAGTCAAATTAATTCCTATATGACATACTAATACGACAGACCTTACTTTAATTTAATTCTATCATTCACTATTAACATTGGACATTTTATTTAGTTGATATAATAATATGTATAATATTGATATATAATATGATTAATGTTAGATGACTATGACAAATAGTTAGTTGACATGACCGCGACACGGTTCTACTCAGAACATCGTCGGCCATATGTCACAATTGTGTTAATTTTTTTTGAAAAATTGTTAAGTCGGATAGATCTTGAAAAAAAATCTATCGATTTTTTTTTCCCCGGTGTACAGGGAATTGTTACGGTATATGCTATTAACGCCGTCTGCTAAAGGTTAGCAGACGTGCAATCGTAAAGGTTAAGACATTTAATATATTGCGATAGATGTTTCAATTATTGAACGCTCCATACACGATCGATTATGACGTGTCTAGCGTTGTTTAGGACACAGTCGGTAACTAGGAGACGCTACCCTTTGTTACTTGACCGCCAAGCTGAATAGCTGCGTTTTTCTAACCTTCCAATTCAATGGCATGATATAGCCATTTATATGTGCATTTTTGATGGACCAGGGTCAGTCCTAGAACTCTATATGAGAGGAAAATTTATGGAGGTTAGTATTTAACTAGAATTCTCAGAAGGAGGAGAATAATCGTCAAATTCGTATGAAATATTCAGACTCGCAGTCTCACTGTCGGCAGGTAGCCATGTCTAGCTGCGCGTGCATATAGCTGTGATGTTCTGACGACAATACTGCATTGTATCCTTAAACGGACATTGACACGTAAACCAGCAGTCTACGTTATTGATTAATTTATGCATGACTTATAAGGACTTATGTTCTGTTCCTATTTGAAATGATCATCCTGTGTGTACATGTGATTAAATATTACGGACTCAATCTGAAGGCATTAATTACTTCATTAATGTTGCTGAGTTCAAGTTACATGAACTACTTCTTCATACCATGCTACTGAGTTGTATGAACACCTTCACCCTAATTCGCGTAATACTAAACAAAGCACGATTAACAAGAGATCACTAAAGTAACCATACTCAGCGCATGATCTTCAACCGGCAAATAACTCAGCAACACTTCCTACGATTGTTACATAAAACACACACACACACACACATACTTACGCACACACTTGATTTGTCACATATTGTTTACATTTTGCGAGAAATACACGAACAGCATGTTAGAGTTGTTGCTGTGGTGTTGGAGAGCAGATTGTTTAAACCCCACCCACAGTTAGACACATTTCTCGGAATTATTATCCACGTGACCGATATGTTTCCTTCTAGTGACAAAACGTTATTATGGATAAACCTCAGGGCAGGATGTCTCTGACTTAACTGTTCGGCTCTTCTTTTTCGTGCGTGCATGATTCTACTCTCCTAGAATTAGAGCGTGAATGAGAGGAGGGTGGTGAGTGAGAGAGAGAGAGAGAGAGAGAGTCAGCACTGACATTGTTGTGCCTTGGCGGTTGTTCCAGGGGCACTATAATTCCGCAGTAGTTGTCAAACACTAGCAAACATTATTATCGGTCTATCGATTCATCTGTCTATCTTCTGTTTGTGTCACCGTCCGTCTGTCTGTCTGTCTACATGTCTGTCCATATATCCATTTGTCCGTCTGTCTCTTCACCGACCGACTAATTATCCATCAGTCACTGTGTCTATCTCTCTGACAGTTACCATCTCCGTCGACTAACAAGTTAAGTATATCTCACGTGGATATGCCCTTGACTTAGAACCTGCAGAAAAATAGAATTGCGGGAAGGCACTATAGGACCTACAAAAGACAGCAGGAAAGTAAAGCAGATGTAACAGGGATCTCATTAGCGGAGCTCAAGTCGTCATTTTCCCTTTTGTTCCCTGTGGAGCATAGAACCACCACGACAACAAGTCCTCCTGCAGGAAACCTGCACCAACGCAACAGAGTGTGCTAGCAGGTGTGGTTTATGAAACAGTTAAAAGCAGTATGTAATGCTCCTGCCAACCTCCTATTAGCCGCTCCTTACGACATGCCTGAAGTAGCATTGACCATATGTTTTCTTGTTATCTTCACAAGACCTCTGAGAAATACTATCAGTCATTATAATGTGTTCTATCGCTCCTTCTGGAGCACGGAGCCACAACTGCAGCAGCGTCCCCCTGCTAGAAGCCTAAACACAGCATCTACATATTTTTATATGAATAAATAAAAAGTTTTTCTTGTCCTTCTCCTTGTAAGACCTATTACTATTTGTGTGTGTGTGTGTGTGTGTGTGTGTGTGTGTGTGTGTGTGTGTGTGTGTGTGTGTGTGTGTGTGTGTGTGGGTGTGTGTTTTATATTTTGTTTCAACTATGAATAAATAAGGAAACCTACAGCCTGTAAACAACAAATAAATAAGGAAACCACCAATAACCAATAAACAACAAATAAATAAGGAAACCTACAGCCTGTAAACAACAAATAAATAACAGATATAAATGAAGGCCTATGTTTCAGGCATTGGTGAGACATAAACAAGTAGAAAGATGTTGTAGCAGTGGGTTCTGTAACAAGTAGAAAGATGTTGTAGCAGTGGGTTCTGTAACAAGTAGAAAGATGTTGTAGCAGTGGGTTCTGTAACAAGTAGAAAGATGTTGTAGCAATGGGTTCTGTAACAAGTAGAAAGATGTTGTAGCAGTGGGTTCTGTAACAAGTAGAAAGATGTTGTAGCAGTGGGTTCTGTAACAAGTAGAAAGATGTTGTAGCAGTGGGTTCTGTAACAAGTAGAAAGATGTTGTAGCAGTGGGTTCTGTAACAAGTAGAAAGATGTTGTAGCAGTGGGTTCTGTAACAAGTAGAAAGATGTTGTAGCAGTGGGTTCTGTAACAAGTAGAAAGATGTTGTAGCAGTGGGTTCTGTAACAAGTAGAAAGATGTTGTAGCAGTGGGTTCTGTAACAAGTAGAAAGATGTTGTAGCAGTGGGTTCTGTAACTGATACAGACGACGCGTTAGTTGATATCGCAGTTGTGTTTATGCGGACTATCAGTTTGATCACAGATCACTTGATTATATGTGTCCGTACGTGGGTTCGTACTCAGACAATTATTAACTATTTTAATTGAGATATTGTCTGTCTGTATCGTAGTCGTCGACACTTCATTGTTTGTTCAGTGCGAATATCATTCCTCATAAATACATGGAGAACTCTTCCTCATAGAAGAGTAGTTAGTATAATGCGAATCCAATCAATAAAACATGGCATGCAGACCAACCTTCAAGTCAAATGACGAATGCGGTAAGTCCTTCATACTGAGTCCAATATATACATTTATTTGACAAGACATGTGAAGAACATCATATGGTGATTCATCAATATAAGAATTGTACATCTGCATTAGTCAATGGGAATCCATAATACCGTCACTCTTCCAGTCAAATAAGTTCATGCCAGAACATCAAAGGCGATGTACACGCTCTGCTGTCATCCAGTCAGACGGTAATGATACGCCTGTGTATTTGACGAATATTAATATATAGATCATCCACTGATCTACTAACCTTATATTTCATTATCCATTAAGGAACTATGGACCGACCCTGCGCGTCCATCAATAATAATAATTCGGCAATACGTAGCCTAACTCTGGAGGATTCAACAATGCGACTTCATGGCGTGACGGTCAAATACAAAAGGGTCCCCTAAATTGGTCACTACGCGTGACCATACCAACGCTCACGCGTCACAATCCGACTGTGCGGATTGCGTTCATTAGACCATGAAGTATAACAATGATTCTACATTAATTCTCTTATCATCAAAAATGCGTGCTGCCAAATATAGCAGACGACGCCGATAAAACACCGTAACAGTTCCCTTCACGCCGGGGAGAAAAAATCTATTAGATAGATTTTTTTGAACTATCTTATTCAGAGATCCCAAAAATTTAACCAAAACCCGACATATGGCCTACGATGTTCTGAAAATCGTCGTGGTCATGTCGATAATGTATCAATCATACTAATCATGTAATATATTAATAGTTATGTTATCCATGGACATTATAATAACTAACGGAGTGTCCACTGTCGCTAAATAATTTAACTTAAAGTGTGTCGTGACTAAATAATAAGTGAAGAGAATTATTCCAATCAATTAAAATGAAACTAATTAATTATAGTATGTATGTAAGGTGTCATTAAATTGTAATTAACTAAACTAAATGATATTGTTATAGTAAAGGAAATGAGAAGTAAAGACGAGTAAAGTAGAGAAAAAGTAAAGTATAAATTTAATTATTGATGTGTGCTGAAAATTAATCATGTGTATTAAGTAACTAATAACTAATTAACTTAATTAACTAAACAATAATATGTAATATATTCTATCAACATATTTGCCAAATATATATAAGAATAATCATTAATCTAAGTATATTATTCAGTGGTGTGAGATTTTTTCTGTTCATATATTTTCTTTCTTTTATATTTCATTTTTTTCTCACAATTCAACTTTATTTATTAATGAAATCAATAAGTAGAACTAACTAATATTGGATATGAAGATCCAAACGTAGTAATGTCCATAGGTGAATCTACCATTAGTTCCATTGAGTCTACGATAAGTTCCATTTGAGCGGAAAAGAGTTTATCCGTATTCACAGTGTTCAATTAGTTATTTCAATTGCTGAAGTATAGCGGTATTTGTCCAGACGGAATTCAGATATTCTTCCCGATTATTTCGAAATGAGCTGCATCACGAATGGACACTAACCAAATCACGAACATTCGTAATGAAAAATCGAATTCTGTCTCTTGTTATAATCAATTTCGTTTGAAGAACGTATCCATGAATTGTTTCATTCGTAGTATAAATCATAAGTATGCAATGTAAACAGTCATTGACGAAGTACGTAATCGTTACGAAGGACTTATTGTTCAGCATCTCTTTAACATATTAAATTCTAGTTTCTTTTCACTTGAAAATATCATCATAAACGAAGAGATGTAACGTAAGTTGAATGTCCAGACTCCTTGTGGATTGTAAACATAAATTTCGCTTGTTTGCCGAAACCGTGATATTCAACATCGTTGATTGTACCAACGTTACTTGAGGTACGAATTTCGGTATCATAAAGCGTTGTATGTCCTAGGAGAACTTGACATCCCGTAGACTCGTGACATATTTAATATTATCGTTAACGAAATTTGAAATATCGTTCCACGTTTGAAGTAGTAGAACAGTCACGTTAGTTGAATTTGAAGTTCATGAAACGATTGCAAGTCTTTAAATGTAAACGTCGCTGACGGTGATAGTTGTCGGCATCTGACGGAGATACATTTATGTATAATTTAGTAGCATCTGTGTTTACCTCAAATTTAGGAGGTATTTAATAAAAATGTTCCCTATAAATTTGTGAAAGCGTTTGATGGATACCATGTCAACTTGTCAATTAGCAATGTCTTTGATATAGACAAAAATAGACGAGATAATACGAAACTAATGCTGCATTGGGCTGAGCAATAGTTAAAAAACCAAGAACCATGTACTTACTGTATATTGTAGGGCATGGTAAAAACAAATAAGACAGAAAAAACATGTGGTACAAAATATAAATGTCACAAATAATGTCTATCTTTTCTACTAGAAATATTACCAACCAATCTAGATATAGATGAGAATAGAATGATTAGTAAAGAAAAGATACGATGACTCGGGCATTAGGCTAAGTCCATGTCAATAGATATGTTGTCAAACACCGTGTTCCTCACCTACAACATGTTTATCCCGTGCGTGACGCAGAATCAGGTACCAATCCCTCTGTAGCCTGAGAATGAAATGGTGATGAAAGTAAAATAACAAAACGAAGGCAAGGCAGGGGGGGGGGGGGGGGGGGGGGCGGGGGGGAGGGATGGGGGGGGGGGTGCGGGTGGGGAGGGTGGGGGTGATGGGGGGGGTGGGGGGGGTGGTGTCGGGGTTGGGGTCTGGGGGGGGGGCGGCGTTGGGGCGGGGGGGGGAGGGGAATATATTGAGATGTGCATGTCGGGGATATGGGACTAGGGCAATACTGACGGAGAAATAAGGAGGAGGAGGGGGAGGTCAGGAGGAGGGGTAGACAGGACTGTGGACGACACGAGCAGGCGGGGGGAGGATCTGGCCGGCAGGGTATGGGTCTAGTAATAGTGTGGCGACTTGGTTACATTCAGTAACAATTAGGAACCAACAGCACGCCTACCAGGACAGGCTGGAAGTGCGAGCAGCGGTACGGGTGCGATTTATGTGGTGAGGGGACGGGACATGAACATAGGGCCATGCGGACCAGGACAAATGGTTGGTCCGACGGACGCGGAGGTCCGATGTTATCGTAATCCTCATGGGGTGATCATGAGAACAGAGCGGGGGGGCCATAAACACACGGACGATGGGGATAAAGACACAGTGATGGATGCGGGTAACACTCAGGAGAGTGCGTGAGATAGGCATGAGTGATACGACCGTGGTGAATGGAGTTATCGATGGGGAGGGGAGGGAGGTGGCGCGGGATATGGGGGAGATTGGGTCTGTTTTACTGGAAGAGGGGTGGGGGTCTCTAGTGGTGTGGGCGCAGTGTACGTTCAATCCAAAATACGTGGGAGGTGGGGCGGGGCGAGTTAGGTGCGCGGGCTTTCTTCATGGCCCGATCTTTGATGTATGTCTATAGGCCGAGGATCCGTGAGGGGTGCGTGTGTAGAACTAGGCTAAGCACAATTGGATAGGACTGTGCCTCGGGGAGAGTATTGCAGTGGAAGGGGTGAGGCGGCGCTAGATTGTTGGACTTCTGTCGTAGGTCGTGGGGGTAGTTGGGTCTTGGCGGGCTAGATGAGTAAGAATTATACGGGCGGAGATGGGGGATTGGGGGGTGGATGCAGTTTAAGTCACAGAAGGTGTGGGGGGGGGAGGGTTGGGTTTATATTCGAGGACGGAGTGCCCTTGTGGTTGATGTCAGAGTATGTTTGGGGTGCACCTGGCCAAAGGGTGGGAAATGGACATGTAGTGTGACTCAACAATGTGCTGGCGAGGTATCGGTCGTTATATAGGCATCTGCGGGGTGACGGATAGGTATTGAAGGCACTTCTAGGGTACAAGCAGTCTTCGGGGAAGGGGGTAGGGAAGGAAGACGGTAGTAGGACCTCAATACGTGTAGAACGATACCTTGTTCAAATGTTACAGAGTGAACAGTGTATAATGATAGTAAATACGTGTATCCACGGAGTCGTAAAGAAGGGACGCAATTCCGGTCGCGCTAGCGCAAAAGCAAACGCTTTATGGAATCATACCCGGATATCTTTCGGTGGCGCCGTGTTCGGTACTCGTTAGGCATAACTAGCGGATAGCTACTAACAGTTATGTTGAATGCAAGTCCCAGGTTTGGCGTGCATAATGCGTGTCCTGAGCGAAGATAGTGAGGTTCTTTATTCAATGAACCTCTAAGGATCTGCGACGTCAACTTACCGTTACATCTCCGTCGGGTTATGGATGAATATTTGTCAAGCTGAAGTAAGTTATTATACTTATGATATCTTGTAATGAGGTGTTCTTGAGTAGGGCTAGCAAAAACAAGAATGTCCTTCTTAAAGGACGAGGTACAGATACTTCGTCAATGAAGTTCTACGTGCACCTTTTACCTACTGATTCTGAGAACGACGGGAGAGAGGGAGGGACACAACTTTGTATCATAGGTTAATAGTGGAGATCTATGTTGCGGCCTACACGGATATTGAGGTAATGCAGGAACAAGTAGGGACTCAGAAATGACTGATGGGTCTTGGCATCGAGACGAAATCGGTACGTCGAGTTGTTATGGATTGTAGACTGGTCCATCGGATTAGCATTGCTCATGTGAGGCGCGCGAATGTAAGAATAGTCGGGAAGACATACCTGGCGGACTGAAGGGCCGAGGCCGGAGACTCTAAGTATCCTGTGCTACATACGGCCAGGGACAATAATGTGAGACACATAACTTTCAATGAACACGGCGAATTAACTCAGACTCAAATGGAGCTCGAGTCTGTTTGCCGACTCAAGTTTAAGGGTATACCTTACGTTCAGACTCAATGGGATACTAATTGGTAGCGCTTGGCACCTACGTATGCTACATCGACAGTACAGGCGAGAAGGTTACGGCACACTGATGAAGCGAATGTGGTCGGGCTTGGGGCTCTCCCGTCTATTGGGATTGTCATTAAGCAACGTATTTGGTGATAGGGGTGAGAAAAAAAAATGGAAATAGTTATAAGGTATGGGAATATCAGATGAAAAATGAAAATTCGATCTCTACACACACATGATATTAGAGCTCCGTGTGTGACAAGAGCTAATGAGATCTCAATGTCGGGAGACAAGTGAAGTTACACAGTGAGAGCGAATTGTGGGGGATACGACCCTTCTGAGTGGTACTGTTGTCCGTATGAAGGCGTGTGAAATGGTTACACACGCACGTTATCTTGGTGTTGTGATGTTAGGTGTACGGAAATTTCATAACTTGATGTACGTGGTCAGCCACACGATCAATTCAAGGTAGTAACTCTGTACGTTCTGGATACTACTATTGGAGCGCTAAGCTTACCTCGTCTGACGGACTTGCTTGTTTGTGCGTGTAGCAGATAAGGTACATTAGTATTGCCCAAACTGTATGGTGGTATCAGGAGAGAGAGATGTGACAGGTATATGAAGGACACCACATCGATTACGAGCACGTTGAATGGCAATGCCTGTGGCCTAGGTGGATTGGGGTGGGGGGGAAGAAAGTCGACGGCACATTCTCTGTAGTTCACACGCGGACATCATGGGTGGCAGCAATGCGGGTGGGACGTCGGGATAGTGTATAAAGTTTGGTGATGGCGGACAGGGGGACACGTCTGCGTGTTTCTGTGTATGAGACGAGGGCCATTGGAGTACTGAACTCTGGCCGTACTCATCTTAGTGTACATGATATACAGCAGAGTGACTGAGATACGAGTCTAACGGAGGGCATAGTCCTCGTTCGATTTGGCACAGAACTGCGTAGGGCCTGTTGGCAGGGGGTTGAGGGGGGGGTAATTTGATGCGGGCGATGGGAGTTGCGAATGCAGTCTCGGAATACATGAGAAGGGTCAAAATAAAATCTAGCGTACCTGAGGAGTCGGGTCTTGCGCCCTCCGTAGATGAGGAACTGTTACGAGTGTGTGCATGGCACATTCGGCGCATCGGCGATTGATCCCCTGCGAGAGTAACTATTGTGGCGGACAGCAACACAGCAGTTGTTGTATTACGACTTACAGGAGTGTGATTGGTTAACGTAGAAATCATCTGTTATATGACTCTCATGGTTGCTATATGAACGCAGACTGCTCCTGCGGAGCAGTCTACAGTCCGGATTGTCACCGGCGTGTTAAAGGCTTGGTGATGTGGCGGTGGACCACGCTAGTGGACCAATTTTCAGGGGACCTATCCGGGGTATTAATGTAGTGGAATCCCACGGAAACTCGGCGCATGGGATGATAGCGCACAAGGAAGGGTTGAAAATCACGTTACTGGCAAGCCATACGGCCATGGGAGAGAGAGGGACTTACTGATGTATATGGGGTCGCGCAGGGCGGTGCACATGCGGATGCGCGAGTAATGAAGGGGAGTTGGGCAAAGACTAGGGGAGAGTGTAGTTTCAGGGGGCGGTGGGGATATCTATATACGTTGATAGGTTGGTCAAGGGTTCACTGTGCGGCCAATAATACTCAGCGGAGCAGTGATCCGGCGGACTGGGGAGGACAGCATGTGCGGCGAGGACTTGGCGCCTTTTGAGGCTTCGTGCAATGCTAGGGAGGCGTAGGATGTACGTCGCAGGAGTGGGGCACCTCGGGAGGAGGATTCCCTTGGCTGGACACGATGCGGCAGGTAGTGTCTCTAGTTCCGAGAGTAGATGGAACTGCATACCAGAGTGATGGCACGTCTATACAACAGGTCCTATAAAGTCAAATAAGTATGGGCATCTGGGCGAGCTGGTGGCTCTCAGTGAGATGACAGGGAGTCTACCTGCGTTCAAGACTCAAGGTTGAATACGGTAAGGGTTTGGACACGGTGCCATCGAAAGGAACCAGTTGTAGGGATGGGACTAGCGCCGGAGTTATCTCTAACTGCGCCCTTTCTATGAGGGGCGCAGGGAGTAATATATAGTTGCAATCCATGTTAGCATGTGTATTGTGGGAGGGAGATGGTGAATCGGGTCGCAAACTTGCAAGATCCAACACATTGAATCAAGGTTCGTTACTACGACGACTGAGACAGGGTCGAGGTACGCAATTAGCTCATAGTGTGCCGTGAGCATAGTCGACAATATGAGGGGATAATTATAACTGGGTCCTCTAGCGATACCGGACCGCTACAAGGACATCCACATGAGTAATATCAAGTGAGTCTGCAATTCGGAATTGGACTAAAGCTGGATAGGCCCCGCCAGACCTACACATAGACGTGCGCGGAATCGAGCAACGATACATCTCTCCCCGGTCGAGTCGGATCATCAGTTAGCAGAACGCCTATTCTGCTGACACTACATCAGTTCACACTAACCTTCAGTGTTTACAAGAACGAAAGCGCGACTGCTACAAGTTCAAAAGTGAAAGTTACAGCTGGCGTACTTTGGTCTTACATGAGAAGCCCTCTGCTGGAAAATCTGTAACACACATCTGGCCTGCTACTTGGTTACTATCAGGAGACCCACGGCGACATGCGAGCTTGTATATGGATACTTAAGCATGGTGGATTGTCGTGTATCTAAACGTTGTTAGGCAGAAATGCTCACTGGCAGCTTCGATTCAACCGCAGACCTCAACGGAGCGAGCCAAGGGGGTGCGTCCACATCTGTCTACTTGGTACGACGGTGCGAACCCACTGCTGCACAAGTTAGTCGATCTCGTCTGGTCGTAGCTTTATTAACGACTGGTGGCGAGCCACTGACCTAAATATATCACATGCTTCGTGGCGACGTGGTGACAGAAATCGCGCAACACTGCGTCAATGCAAGAAGCCATGACTTTCTACGCTGCTGGTACAAGGAACCCCACGCAGCAACTACGTTCTTTGCGACCTTGATAACAGGAATTTCCCATTGTGCTACAGTACTTACGTCTACTACTTTGCCACCATGGAGAGAATATCCCCACTGGTCTAATATGACATGGGCTTCGATCAATTCCTTCCTTGCGGACACGACATCTTTCAGCTTTAACTCTTCTTACTATCTGTGTATACATCCGACAATGCACTATGTATGGACAGACAAAAGCACAACTCCAGCTAGAGAACTACACATCAAACAATGCATTGTTCTGCACCGGAGTGTCGACGAGAACCTACCATGCTGCACATATCTCAACCATCTTTCCCGAGACTTGTTTTAAATTGTCCGCACCAATGGCTCTGTCGACAACTCATTAGTAAGCGGCTATATCATTCCTATCATACTTGTATATTTATTTGCCGTCTGAGTATTGACGTTTCGGCTGTCAACGGTTCACTTTCTAACCTTCTATTTACTTTTACGTTGGACTTTATTACTCTATGGCCTTATATGGTAGGTTCTCTTCCTTTCTGTACATATCATCGTAAAACACAAAAGTGGATAATAAGATTTAGTTATACAGACGTGTAGCTCGTACTCCGCTTATACTTCAGTGAAGAGTGGCAATATACGTACGGTACACACACAACATAGACTAGGACACAACATCCTCACGACACTCACTACGCGCCACTGTGTAACAGCTAGACTGTAAAAACAAGTTGCTGGAGGCATAGACGACGTGTGGCATGTCATCCTGCTCTGGGGCGTGGCTAGGCTTACACACATATATCGCGGGCGCTTGTCGGGAGTGCACACCGTTTCCGAGGTGGGAAGGGATATTGGATAGCGGATAATTTAGACGGTAGACCGCTGGGTGGGAGGAGGCCGGGTGAGTCTAGAGTATTGGAGGTGTGCCGAAGTGGGGGTATGTGGACATTGGGGGAGAAGTAGTTGGGGCCACGCAGTGATGGGGGCGCGGTCAGGTATAGCAGCGTATATAGGGGGGGGGGGGATCTGTAACAGGGACAGCAGTTTCACAGCAGGGACATAGAGCTGGCAGGCGTATAGAACTGCGGGGTGTGCTAGTCAATCATCGTCGCGTGCATGGACATGGGCGCGTCTGGGGGGGGGGGGGGGGGGCTAGAGCCCTCGCATATGGAGTTAGGCGGATGGTCGTGATAGGGTAGCATATTAACTAGTCTGGGGTGCACATATGGCGCACGCGCAATATGGGCGGCTCCCGGACAGGTGCAGCATTGCTAACGAGCAGCGATGGGCAGGAGCAGGGACTCTTTCTGCAAATGGGTCCACTTTCTTTGAACTGTGTCCGGTACAGTAACACCCGCACGCTAGTGGGTGCCATTGGCGCTGCTTATTGCACTCCGTCTGGGGCGGAATGGGGCAGAGGGCGTGCAGTCGGTGCGCTGGCAAAAGGAAAGGATAGCGACGGAGGCGGAGAAGGGCCGGGATGTGGGGTGTCCAGTTATAGAGCGTACCACAGTGTATGGTCGATCAATGGGACGGGTAAACAGATTGGTCCGGACCATTAAGAGACACCGCAGAATCACTCCGATCTAGAGGGCGAGATGCGCGGCTGCATGGTCTCAGCAGAGGCTGCCTTGATTCAGCGGTATGCCTAGCTATGTCAAGCTGGGGTCATGGTCCTAGATCGTGGGAGGCCATATCCTCGCTGTGCTATGCGGCGCAAAGGCCTGCTGCAACGGTGTGCATAATGGTCGACAGAGGAGCAATAGCCTAGACGCTAGAGAGATATAGTATGATACGAACAACTTGCATGCGGCGCGGGGGACGGGAGTCAGAGCGGGGGGGTCGGTCGCCGAGAGACCGAGACTACAGTGTGTACGCGGTGTGTGCTAATATGGGTCAGCTGTCTGCGATAGTTCGGGTCACAACACAATTAGGTGTGCGCGCCGGGGGATCATTTGGTCCATAATGGATGATTAGTAGTCATTGCTACGACTCTGTGATATACGAACGATCGGCATCTCGCATATATCTGACCGTGACCTGCGGACGTTCACTTACATGACAGACTTTCCTCACTGTTACACATAGCAGGGGAACACATAGACCGGTGCACCTTCAGTCACAGTGCTATCAATTGAAGTAACAACCCAACGGCTCCCCCGTGACAATAGGTGGGGATAGGAGCAGGGAGGTGGGGGGGATGGGGGGTCCGTCGATCTCCTAGGGAGTAGTGCGCACTGGGGTGAAACTTATTTAAATCCCACTATAAATCTCCGACGTAGATATTCAATATGTTATTGGTAGGTGAACTGAAGGCGGGTTGGACTTGACTGCGGGGATTGGATGCTGGGGATGGGAGCTGCCCAGAGGTATTCAACCTATCAGGCACTCTACCAATGCCGTGGACCGCGATACTGTGCTGTGGCCTCTAATGCACACCGTCTCGGTCTAACGGTACGCATCTCGTACTGTCTCGGACCCTCTCACCCTCCGTCGCATGGTCTGTCGATAACTGTTCGACTCTATCGATTTCTAGGTGTTGTCAAGAATTGCAGAGCGTGCTAGGTGAACGAAACTCGTAACAATAGAGCTGACCGCATACTAGTTGACCTAATCTTCCAGGACAGCCCAGCCATGGTAACCACTACCACAAGGCTCTCATGCCAGGGGGGAGGTTTATCCAGATAGTAACGAGTGGCCGAGTGTGGCACTACGAACTGAATACAGAATCTAGCGGAACACAGGGGGTCGATCAGTGATTCGTCATAAGAAGTAATCTGTGGCTCTCCTACAACGCATCGTTGGGAAGGAGAGGGTGATATATCAAAATCAATCTGATATTCATACTCATTATGCAAGAACAGTTATGGCGCTCAACTGCAACTACACGCGTGAACAACGGATAAGATTAGTCTCGTACAGAATGGTATCTCTTAAACGTCGCAACAAGTGGCGATATACATATTATGTTTGTAAGCTGAAATCAATGATGAGAATGCTATTATATGTTAGGCCTGTAGTGTGCAAAGGGAGTGGGGCAGGTTAGTATGTAATACTAATCGTAGGAGGTGTTGGCTGGGTAGGGTATGTGCAGCCTGGGGTGAGAAGAAGCATGGCGAGAGACGTCAGGGAGGTTGGTTGTTTCGTTATATGTAGAGTGAGAATAATCTTCTGTGGGGGCTCCGTGTGAATGGCAGTAGCGCTTTGCGGGGTGACAGGGGCATTAAGAGCGAAGGTCATATGTCTTATATGGGTGGGGAGATCAACTATGTACGGATAGGTCAAGTAGGGGGCTGCCTAGGGGAGCAAGAAGTACATGAGGGGATGGTGCATTGGGTTGGACGTGAAACGTGGGCGACGGTAGCAACTGGCAATAGCGGAAGGTAAGTACCATGGGCCTGAGCAGACGGGTATCTGTCTGGGCGATACGATGTATGTGTATTGCTAAGCGATAGGCATCAAGTCGATCCGGTTGGTGGTGCGTCGCGGCACGTTTACCGGACTACGGCTTCCTCAATCTGTCCCTGGTAGCTCTCATGGAGGGGGGACTGGCATCTCATTGCTATGTGATTGTCTATGCACTGGGGAAAGTGGGGATACCGGGGATCGTAATTGATTGTATTGGGGAACCGGTAGGCCCTAAGCCTTCATAGATTACTAGTGGGTTGCCTCACGTGGTCAATGATCCGTTATGAAGGCATTCACATCAAAGGCAGTATTGTGACACGGGTCAGAACAGCATCATAACGTCAGCACACTCGACTTGTTGCATAGGTCAGCGTGAAACGAATGTAGGAGGGCTACCAGGTCTGGGCGGTCTGTATGGTCGAGCGTGTATCAAGAGTGCGCATGAACAGTATGGCCGATAATCGCGTAAATATCTATGACTACTGGAATGATGTGGATGACGAACCAATACAAATGAGGCCAGAGCCGAGGGAGGAAAATCAGAGAAGTGAACAAGAACGACACGCTATAGTCAACATGATACAAACATTGTGTGTAGTGACATCTTCTACCAGAGAGCATATAGTTCTATTGGACGAAAGGAGGATGACAGCGGAACGGCATGGGGAGCCTGTGGCAAGGAAACATATGCACTTCAGGCGGTAAGATGGGAACTACTTGCGAGTTCAATAGGCCCACACTGAGCGCAACACATGCGGAACGCGGTAGATAAGTACGACACAGGCTATGGGGCAAAAGACTAATGGAGCGGTGCACAGGTACTTCATGTGTGACTGAGCGAGCATCGCCACATGGTCCCAGGGACTAGTAGATCCTCAGCACGAACATAAAATACGTAGGCTCAGTAGCAGACCACGTGCTTTTGATCGGATCTCGGGTATTAACAGACGCGGTGCAAACTCATAGTATGACCAAAACGAAATCAGAACTTCACTAGGAAATTGCAGTAAATATATTGAAAATGTCGTAACCTGTAAACTGATTCGCGCCATCTACGTCTGCATACGAGCGCGTGTCTGTCGCGATCTCGCATGTCTCTTTGCTGTGTGCGTACAGTTCAAGAGAAGAACATACTACCGCAGTAGCAACAACTGCCCAACTGTTCACACGGGAAAAATATAAATCTAACATACGTCACGGAGGAATTTATTGCTGGCAAGTTATGAGCGTGTACGTCAGAACAAGACTCGCGACGCCAAGGGTAGGTTCTCTGCGAGCATTATTTTGGTAAGCAGCATGTCCCATCTATAGAGTGAGCAGTACTGGGGGCGCGTTCAGCGATCGGTATTCCGAGGAATCGTCGGGGCTCTATGTACTATATTTTTGCGGATTCGATTTGATTGTAGATAAGTTCATAAACGTGAAATAGAAATTCCACAGCCAACATCCGGCCACCGGTTGATACAGACGACGCGTTAGTTGATATCGCAGTTGCGTTTATGCGGACTATCAGTTTGATCACAGATCACTTGATTATATGTGTCCGTACGTGGGTTCGTACTCAGACAATTATTAAGTATTTTAATTGAGATATTGTCAGTCTGTATCGTAGTCGTCGACACTTCATTGTTTGTTCAGTGCGAATATCATTCCTCATAAATACATGGAGAACTCTTCCTCATAGAAGAGTAGTTAGTATAATGCGAATCCAATCAATAAAACATGGCATGCAGACCAACCTTCAAGTCAAATGACGAATGCGGTAAGTCCTTCATACTGAGTCCAATATATACATTTATTTGACAAGACATGTGAAGAACATCATATGGTGATTCATCAATATAAGAATTGTACATCTGCATTAGTCAATGGGAATCCATAATACCGTCACTCTTCCAGTCAAATAAGTTCATGCCAGAACATCAAAGGCGATGTACACGCTCTGCTGTCATCCAGTCAGACGGTAATGATACGCCTGTGTATTTGACGAATATTAATGTATAGATCATCCACTGATCTACTAACCTTATATTTCATTATCCATTAAGGAACTATGGACCGACCCTGCGCGTCCATCAATAATAATAATTCGGCAATACGTAGCCTAACTCTGGAGGATTCAACAATGCGACTTCATGGCGTGACGGTCAAATACAAAAGGGTCCCCTAAATTGGTCACTACGCGTGACCATACCAACGCTCACGCGTCACAATCCGACTGTGCGGATTGCGTTCATTAGACCATGAAGTATAACAATGATTCTACATTAATTCTCTTATCATCAAAAATGCGTGCTGCCAAATATAGCAGACGACGCCGATAAAACACCGTAACAGTAACAAGTAGAAAGATGTTGTAGCAGTGGGTTCTGTAACAATTAGTTTGACATTACCAGCCTCAGGCACAACCTCACATTAACTGCCTTCTACGACATGCCTGAAGGAGCTGTACACATATTCTTTGTTTGCCTCATCAGAGACCCCCGGGAATTACACGGGGCCCCGGGGGGAATGTACAGAGCAGATTGAAAGTAGGCTAGCCTGTGCTCAACAGGGAACAGAAAGAAGTGAATACATATGATAAATCAGCTTCACTTTCTGTCCGTCCTTCAGTTCGCTCTTGTTACCCGCCAGCTTTCACATAATCGCACGTGATCCATCACCTAATCTGTTATGACATAAATTGCCTCCAACAAGCGCGCGCCATCACCGTTTATTTAAAAAAAGAGGAGGAAAATAAATCTTGCAAGGACGGAGATAAGAACGTGCGTGGGCGGAGGTTGAAACAGCATGTTGGTGTCAGCAGACCTTGCACGTCAGTGTTTCTCATAGTCAAGCCACATGAACCCCGGAGTTCTCAAGCTGTAGCTGAGCGGTTCCCAGCGGCTTCTTTGAATATGTCGCGATCACGTTTAGCAATCTAACATCTTCGTCACTACCCTTCAGCTGCATAGGGAGTATAGGATCCCATTGAGGCATATTGCGACTATGGTGTTAGGCTCATATTTTCTTGGCCATCGGCGCACTAGGGGTGATGTGGTCAGCATAGGGAGTGTAGGCCTTTAGTGAATTCATGTCGTCTTCTTGTCCCGTGCCATCTCGTAAAGGTATTCCCATGTCGGATCTTTCACGCCTGACTCCAGCCCCACTCTCCAGAACCGTGTAACAACGGAAGGAAATTAAAAGAAGAACCGCACGTCGCATTGTATGCCTGGAACAGCCTTTTGTTCCCGGTAAGATGATATGGTATTGTAGTATGTTACATTCAGTGAAAGTGGACATTAGTAAGGGACTAATAATACCAACAATCTTTTATGGCAGAGAGACATGGTGCAGCATGTTGCACATCTGTAGTAGCATTCTTAGAACAGAATACTTAAAAGAATGCATGATCCTGTCAACGATTGATACAGTTGAAATGAGAATAAGAACAAATAACGACATAACAACAAATGCAAGTCTCAGTAGAAAGTCAACTTTGATGTATCATCCGCAGCACAAAACAGGCAGAGAGGATTATTACTGGAACAGTGAATGTCCGCCTCAATAAATGAAATAAACAAGATGAAAAAACTACAATTCATGACTAATAGAAGAGATTACAGAACACAACAACAGGCAGAGACATTTGAAAGGCTCACAAATCCACTCATTGAATGACAGACCGGAGGGTATGGCCAGGGTGAACTCCACACAAGCTGCTTTGCACAATAAGCAAAAGAATACACCCTCGTTTTACAAAACCTTGCACCAAAGCAAATGTCAGTGACCTTTGAAAACTGGTCAAACAACTGCCGAGTTGTGGTAGAAGCCATGAAAAACGGTTGTAAGAATGATGACAATGACAATGCAGTTAAACTGGCTAAAGAAGGATGAAGTCAAATTGTTACTGACGACATGGCAACACGTCAAGAGATAAAACAATCATTGAAACAACAATCACTTCAAAGAAAGATGGTGTAGAGAACTTCCAGAGTGGAATATAAGAGAAACATAATATTCCTTACCAAGACGAGATCGGGTACAAATGTTCCGTCCATTCTAGTCTCAAATACCATCTGTTGAGAGAATTATAAATCGGACCGACAAACAGGTGTCCATGTGGGGAAGAGAAGGAAACATTGGAACATGTCTGTCAGGAATGTCTACTCCGCGAGCTGACCACATTGACAACATTACCTTCACCAACCTCATTGAGGGAGATACTATATCCCGATGTCGGAACCTTGAGACAGGCCGGCAAGTTCCTGAGAAAAGTGGACGTGGTTATATGAGAGAAGCATAAGAAATACCGTTCATTTTCTGAGAGACGTAGATGTGGTTATATGAGAGAAGCATAAGAAATACCGTTCATTTTCTGAGAGACGTAGATATGGTTATATCAGGATAGCCTAGGACAGATCCCCAACTTTATGAAATAAATGTGCTTATGTGAGGGCGAACAAGGACGAAAAAGGTCACAGTAGTTTCAGAGACAGCTGGCAAGGAGAACATCCAAAATGCCATAACTGAGATGAAGGTCAGGCACCCCTTCAATCCGTTAACTCTGGGTCCCAGAACTCAACCACTAATTACCATACGTGTCTAATGTTGCATTTCTCAGGGAAATCACTCAGTGAGTTTTTTTCTGGAAATGACTCATCATTGGTGCGTTCGTTAAAGTCACGAGTGTCTTATTTAGTGATAGTACTTGATGTAGATAGCAGCTTGTCTTAATTAGTCACACTACTTTTTCTAGCCTTTGTCTTAATAAGTGATACTTTGTTGTAGATTAGTTCTGTCTGAACTTTTGATACTTGCTTTGTTGATTAGTTTTAATTAGTGATACTTGTTTCTAGGTTAGCTTTTCTGGTGCATTGATTCATGAGTGGAAGACAGACAAATTAGCTGGTAGACAGAAATACTGATAGATATATTCACGAGTGGAAGACAGACAAATTAGCTGGTAGACAGAAATACTGATATATTCACGACTGGAAGACAGACAAATTAGCTGGTAGACAGAACTACTGATAGATATATTCACGAGTGGAAGACAGAAAAATTAGCTGGTAGACAGAAATACTGATAGATATATTCACGACTGGAAGACAAACAAATTAGCTGGTAGACAGAAATACTGATAGATATATTCACGAGTGGAAGACAGACAAATAAGCTGGTAGGCAGAAATACTGCTAGATATATTCACGAGTGGAAGACAGACAAATTAGCTGGTAGACAGAAATACTGATAGATATATTCACGACTGGAAGACAAACAAATTTGCTGGTAGACAGAAATACTGATAGATATATTCACGACTAGAAGACACACAAATTAGCTGGTAGACAGAAATACTGATAGATATATTCACGACTGGAAGACAAACAAATTAGCTGGTAGACAGAAATACTGATAGATATATTCACGAGTGGAAGACAAACAAATTAGCTGGTAGACAGAAATACTGATAGATATATTCACGAGTGGAAGACAGACAAATAAGCTGGTAGACATAAATACTGATAGATATATTCACGAGTGGAAGACAAACAAATTAGCTGGTAGACAGAAATACTGATAGATATATTCACGAGTGGAAGGCAGACAAATAAGCTGGTAGACAGAAAGACGGATAGATATTTACGCCGGTCCTCTGGAATCACCTGCTTCATGGTCATCCTGCATGGGCAACAGCTTGGTCTCTTTACCCAAGCGCCCAACCTCGCGTCGGCCGAGACACTGTTTTGGGGGCGTTCCTATGGTCAGTAGTGACTGAAAAGAATACTACTATATTTAAAAATATGGATCGATGATTAATGGATGCCTAGAAATAAATGAAGGAGAGTTGGTTAGAAGATGTGACAGATGAATGGATTGATAAATGTCTGATACAGAAGTAATCAGTTGGTTGAAAGATGTGACAGATGAATGGATTGATAAATGTCTGATACAGAAGTAATCAGTTGTTTGAAAGATGTGACAGATGAATGGACTGATAAATGTCTGATACAGAAGTAATCAGTTGGTTGCAAGATGTGACAGATGAATGGATTGATAAATGTCTGATAGAGAAGTAATCAGTTGGTTGAAAGATGTGACAGATGAATGGATTGATAAATGTCTGATACAGAAGTAATCAGTTGGTTGAAAGATGTGACAGATGAATGGATTGATAAATGTCTGATAGAGAAGTAATCAGTTGGTTGAAAGATGTGACAGATGAATGGATTGATAAATGTCTGACACAGAAGTAATCAGTTGGTTGAAAGATGTGACAGATGAATGGATTGATAAATGTCTGATAGAGAAGTAATCAGTTGGTTGAAAGATGTGACAGATGAATGGATTGATAAATGTCTGATACAGAAGTAATCAGCTGGTTGAAAGATCTGACAGATGAATGGATTGATAAATGTGTGATAGAGAAGTAATCAGTTGGTTGAAAGATGTGACAGATGAATGGATTGATAAATGTCTGATAGAGAAGTAATCAGTTGGTTGAAAGATGTGACAGATGAATGGATTGATAAATGTCTGATACAGAAATAATCAGTTGGTTGAAAGATGTGACAGATGAATGGATTGATAAATGTCTGATACAGAAGTAATCAGTTGTTTGAAAGATGTGACAGATGAATGGACTGATAAATGTCTGATACAGAAGTAATCAGTTGGTTGCAAGATGTGACAGATGAATGGATTGATAAATGTCTGATAGAGAAGTAATCAGTTGGTTGAAAGATGTGACAGATGAATGGATTGATAAATGTCTGATAGAGAAGTAATCAGTTGGTTGAAAGATGTGACAGATGAATGGATTGATAAATGTCTGATACAGAAGTAATCAGCTGGTTGAAAGATCTGACAGATGAATGGATTGATAAATGTGTGATAGAGAAGTAATCAGTTGGTTGAAAGATGTGACAGATGAATGGATTGATAAATGTCTGATAGAGAAGTAATCAGTTGGTTGAAAGATGTGACAGATGAATGGATTGATAAATGTCTGATACAGAAATAATCAGTTGGTTGAAAGATGTGACAGATGAATGGATTGATAAATGTCTGATACAGAAATAATCAGTTGGTTGAAAGATGTGACAGATGAATGGATTGATAAATGTCTGATACAGAAGTAATCAGTTGGTGGAAAGATGTGACAGATGAATGGGTTGATAAATGTCTGATACAGAAGTAATCAGTTGGTTGAAAGATGTGACAGATGAATGGATTGATAAATGTCTGATACAGAAGTAATCAGTTGGTTGAAAGATGTGACAGATAAATGGATTGATAAATGTCTGATACAGAAGTAATCAGTTGGTTGAAAGATGTGACAGATGAATGGATTGATAAATGTCTGATAGAGAAGTAATCAGTTGGTTGAAAGATGTGACAGATGAATGGATTGATAAATGTCTGATACAGAAGTAATCAGTTGGTTGAAAGATGTGACAGATGAATGGATTGATAAATGTCTGATACAGAAGTAATGTCTAATATATCATCATCATCATTTCCTTTATGCCCATAACTGACCAAGCAGCCACTATTACAGCTGATTCCCTTACAGGAAGCCTGTACCAAGCAGCCACTTGACTTGTGCAAAAATGTTGTTGTCTCACGGCAGACGACAGACAGATTGTTAATTGTCTAAAGTTATCTGTCTTCCATATTATACTGAAACAGAACGACAGTCAGTAAATTGTCTGGACGACTCAAAAAATGGCGGCTTTACTGAATCTTTAGATGGTGGTTTTTGTCAGACGCTTTAGATGGTGGCTTTACTGAAGCTTTATTTGGTGGTTTTTACCTTAGATTTATAGGGTGGCTTTACAGAAGACTTAGATGGTGGCTTAACTGAAGATATAGATGGTCGTTTTACAGACAATTATTAACATTACAATTAACGGCTATAAAACCAAATACTGACAGAGATGAGAACAGAAAGGACAATTGTATGACATATCAGGAAGAAGGGAGTCAAAGTTATAGGAAATGTTCTGATATAAGTTAGACAACTCTGTATGACACGAGGCGAGATTGATGCGAATTGAGGTAAACTCAACCCAGGACGTTGCGTGAGGGTTCGGTTCTTCATAAACCACGCGTACATGAAATTCGCGTAAAGGTAACTTAAGAAGCTACAGGAAATGATGGGTTGGGCTCCAGGCTCTGGTAGAGCGTTATTTAAACACGTTTGTATGTACTAATATTGATGAATTAAAAAAAAAAAAAAAAAGGCAAGCTACTCCAGGTCAAAAGTAACTAAAATAAATGTTTGAAATAAATAAGTTTACTTAGGTTATTATTGCACTTATTTCTTACATTAAAAGTGAAAAAATATATATGAATATTATTGAACAATCACACTGACCTTTCTCTTCATCTTCTTCGTTTCCCCCTCAGATGTCAACTTGAATAAGTTCAAAGTTCACCCTCAGATGTCAACTTGAATAAGTTCAAAGTTCACCCTCAGATGTCAACTTGAATAAGTTCAAAGAAAGCAGTGGTCAGCCTGAGGCTGTTGATATCTCCGTAGATTTTCTCCAGGAATGGTACTGGTGATGGCCATATGCGTTTTCTCTGTTCCTCATATGTTGGGTACCTTTGAAGCAGATGTTCGGCAGTCATTTTATCTGTGCCACAGTCACACTCATCAGTAGTTACTTACTTACTTAGTCGTTCCCCTTCTACCGTGAGGTGTAGAGGTTTAGAAGAGAGAGCGCCAGACTAATCCTATCAACTGTCTTCCTCCTGGCCTGGTTCCATTCTAGTCCTCGGTCCTTCAAAGATTGTCTAATGTTGTCCTCCCAGCGAACTCTGGGTCGTCCTTGGGGTCTGGATCCCTGGCTCTTTGTTTCCCATGCTTGTCGTGGTAGCCGATCTTCTCCCATTCTGCAGACATGGCCAAACCATCTTAGTTGGGACTGTTCAACTTGGGTCTGCAGGGGGTGGGATTTAAGGCCTTGACGTATCGTCTGGTTGCGGACCATGTCTCTTCTTGTTACTTCAACCACCTTCCTAAGATACCTCATTTCTGAGGTTTGGATCTGGCTTTTGTGGGTTGTAGTCATTGCTCATGACTCGCATCCATATGACTGGGACATAGGTGGAGCGGTATACAGCCATCTTCGTTTTCTTACCAACCTCTCTCTTCCTGAGAAATCCTCGATTTATGGCCTGAAAAAAGTCTCCCATCTGCTGCTTTTCGAGTGGCCAACTCTTCTTTGATGCCGCCCTTTCGGTCTATAATAGCTCCGAGGTATTTAAAGTGGTCGACCTGCTCCAGGACCTGTTCTCCCAGCTTAATCTGATGTCTTATTTCTTCTCGTGATATCACCATGGATTTTGTTTTAGAGATGCTTATGACCATCCCTCTCTTCTCCAGCTCTTCCTTCCAGACTTGCGGGTTGGATTGGAGATGTGCCTCTGATTTAGCAATCAAGGCAACATCATCAGCAAATACCAGCTCCGAAATACAGACCTGTCTCATCTTCCAGTACCCCACTGAATACTTTTTTGTTCTCTCCTTACATGCCTTGATGACATCGTCCATGAGGAGTATGAAAAGATAAGGTGACAGGATATCACCCTGTCTTACACCAATGGTGGTCCTGAACTCTTCTGACTTATGGTTTGCTGTCCTCACATAATTTCTGCAAGACTTGTAGAAGCTCTGAATTGCATGAATCAGAGGTGCTGGAATGTTCTTCCTTGCCAAACAGTCCCAAAGTTTGCTCCAGGGGACCCTGTCAAACGCCTTTTCCAGATCTATGAAACAAAGATGGATCTCATTCTTATACTCAAGGGCCTTTTCACTCAGCTGTCTGAGTGTGAAGATTAGGTCTTGAGTACTTCGGTTTGCTCGGAATCCGCACTGGACCTCATCCAATTGTGGCTCAGCTAGGCGTCGGAGTCTCTGCTCTAGGATTCTAGAGTAGATTTTACCAGGGACACTGAGAAGGGATATGCCTCTATGGTTTCCACATTGTCGATTGTCACCCTTTTTGAAAATTGGTGTTATGATGGCAATCTCCCAATCCTTTGGTATGGTATTGTTGCACCACGCTGCCTTGTAGGACCCTTAAGAGTAATAGGTCGCCTGATGCTCCCATGTACTTAACCATTTCTGGTGTTATACCATCATGCCCTGCTGCTTTGCCCATCTTGATTTTCTCCAGTGCTGCCTTCAGTTCTTCCATCATTATGTCATCTTCATCACCATTTGTTTCCTCTTCTGTGCTAGTGGTTATCATTTCTGATGCTTGACCTTGCTCACCATCCAGGAGTTCTGAGAAATATTCTTTCTATCTTTCCATTACTTCCTTCGGGGCAGTAAGCAATTTGCCTTGCTTGTCCTTTATAAATTTGAAAGGGCATTGTTTTTCCTTCCTCATGTTCTTTAGGGTCTTATAGAACAATTTCTGGTTTTCTTGCGCATCTTTTTCTAGCTTTTCTCCAAATTCTTCCCATGACTTCTGTTTTGCTGCTAGCACCTTGTTCTTTGCTTCTGTTCTGAGTGTCACATATTCTCTATATTTCTCCATTTGTCCTGTTGTGTTTTTAGCTCCTAAATATTGTTTCCATGCCATTTTCTTCTCTCTTATTTTCTCTTTGACTTCCTCTGTCCACCAAGATGTCCTCTTTCTCTTGTTCCCAAGTCGGACTTCACCGCATGCTTCTGCAGCAGCTGTCTTTATGATGTCCTTGAATTTAATCCAGAGGGTTTCCAAGTCATCAGGTTGTTCTTCTGTGTTTCTCACCGCTGCAGCAATAAGCCCCTGATATCTGGTCTTAATTTCTGGCTCTCTCAGCTTGTAGGTCTTAATGCTCATTTCTCCCGTTCGTTTACTTAGTTTCTTGCGTGATGTTGGGCAGTTCCTAGGCTGAGCAACTCTTTCAGTTGTTCTTTTGATTGTAAGCAGGTAGTGATCACTTCTGGCCCCCTCCAGACTCTAGCATCCCGGACATATTTGAATGAGCTTCTCCTAACAATGGCATAGTCGATCACTGACTTCTCATTCTTTGTTGGTTCACATCTAGTGTATGCATGTATGCGCTTGTGGGGGAACTTTGTGTTTGTAATGATCAGATTCTGCTCACTGCAAAATCTAAGGAGTCGCTTTGCATTGTCATTGAGAGTATCTTCACCATATCTTCCGATAACTCCACCCTATCTAGCATGGTCATTTCCAACTCTGGCATTGAAATCTCCGAGCATGATAATTTCATCTAGGCAGTCATCCACTGTTCTTTGAAGCAGCTCGAAGAATTCCTCCTTGACTGCTCTCTCATCCTCATTTGGCCCGTACACTATGACCAGGTTGACTATAGTTTCTCCTTCTTTTAGTTTTACAACCATAATGCGCTCCGAGACAAAGTTCCATCCCTTGATACTATCTTTTTGGTTTTTGGCCACAATGCAACCCACGCCCCCTTTAGCTCTTTCAGATATGGGTACCCTACTGTAGAGCAGCGTGTTGCCATCGAGATCCAATGTTTCCTTGTCCTTTTTTCTTTGTTTCGGTAATAGCCAGGATTTCTAGTTTTGCTTTCCTCATCTCTTCCACCAGCTCCTCTTCTTTCCCATTTATACTTCTTGTGTTCCAAGTTCCATAAGTCGTAGTCCGTAGTTTGTTCCAGTTCGTCGCCTTTAGAATCAGTCCGGTTTTCTCTCTTGTAGTTCTCGTAATCAAAAGTTTAAAGCAAACAGGTGATTGGCCTGTTGTGCCTTTGCATGGTGGAGGGGCTGCCTCCATGCAGGCCGCCCTCCTCCTTTTTCAGCCGGGCTTGGGACCGGCGTAGGCGGAGTTCTCATCAGTAGTTCCTACCTTTAATTTGTTGAATAGATGGTATCTCAATCTGTTATGACCTGTGCGAAGTCTGAAGATTACCACTGTTCACTTCTGCTGAGCTGGTAATATGCATCATTTTTTTTATGGCCTGGATGCTCTGCTTCCCACTTGTGCCTGTATCTGCGCTTGATGAAACTCTTGGCCTCCTCATAAGTTATAACACATAAGGTAGGGAAACCACGAGGCCTGTAAACAGTAAATTAATATGAAACAAATATAAAGGTATGTTATAAGGCACTCGTAGGAAATAAAGTAGTAGAACACTAGACAACAGAAAAACAACAGACATGAGTGGCTTACCCAGGATTTGAACCCTGGACCTTCCGTGCGACAACACCGCCTAGCTATGCAAGCTAGTTGCTGATCCATCTGTGTATGCATGGATCCAGGTGTTGCTTGGGTAATGTTTCTCTATATATTTTGTGGTTAGGATTCTCCTTTCTGTTTCATTTTGGCTGTTCTTTCTCTCAATACCAGGAACGTTTTCTATCATTTCAGGGAAGCACTGTCGTTTCCAAATTGGTAGCTTGTGTGCAGTACATATTGGCGTAGCTGTTGATATTGCAACACTGACCTAATCAGATACAGATGACATATCAGGATCCATCGTAGAATGGCGTGCTGTTCCCGACTGATTGTCTGGGTCATCTACCAAACAGGCTGAAAAATGAGATTCTGAAGGTTGAGAAACATTGCAGAACCGCTGCATGAACTTCCGCTAGCATTGGTTGTCGTGTTTTTTTTTTTCCTGAATATATTAGGTTTATATGGAGACCACATTACTGTCAAACATTACTTTCGAGGAAAATATGCAATAACGTCATTTGCTGCGGTCTACTTTAAAAGACATTGCAAATCAGCGCATTCATTCCATATCAGCGCATTCATTCCATTTTACTACCTGTACGGTTTTGTTGTTGTTGAAAATATTCGAATTCAGTTTTGCATATGATTGCCTATCTTAACGCTCAGCTCGCGCGTAATTGAATTAGGTTCGCGCACAGAAAATAGGGGTTTTAAAGAAAGCTCGCGCACATTAGAATTCGCGCGAATAAAACTCGCGCAAAAAGAGGGTTGAGTGAATATAACAACCCTGGACAGTTTGCCAGTGAAGAAAGTCGTCTATCGAGTTGATAAAACAGTACTGGGGAGTCAATTCTTTCTTTGCCTCATAAAAGAACCCCCGGTAGATAAACGGTTGCTGCTTCAGGCATGTATAAGGCGACTAATATGATGAGGGGGTTGCATGGTAACCTCATTAAGCCAAACATATTGCTACATAAACTATTGCTACAATAGTATATGGATGCTTTGTGTAGGATGTCTGCACGAGGTCATCTGCTGTGATTCCATGCTCTATAAGGAGCGAAAAGAAAAATGATGGTGTCTAGGGACCAAAGGTTATGAAGAGACGTGGTTGTGTACGCCAGTCTGCACGGCAGTTACAGACGTCTGGCGTCTGTCGAAAATGAGCTCTGTTGTGTTTTTCTCAGTTGGGATGTTGTTTCTAGAGTTTTTGTAAAAACCAAGAGGTAAAATACAGTAAGTCATAGTCTGTTGTGTACGTCGGACATATTAAGGCTTATTACCAAACATAAAAGACCTTGTGGTCTGGTGTTTCCTGCTATTAAAGATGTCGTAACGATCTGTGACCGAAATCATTGGGAAATTTTCTTGATGTAAATGGTACAGGGGCAGTAACCATGATAATTGTGCTCTTGTTGCCGGTTTTATCACGTTTCTCTCCCCTATCTCGCAATATTTGATCTCCAGTGTCACGTGTTTATGTAATTAACAGCATTAGGGGTAGAAGGTTGTGTACAGACATGATCGCCAGCCTCAGCCGACAGTATTAGATAATATTTCTTTCTGTTATTTCTCTTTGTTTTCTTTGTGTCAGTCTGTTTTTTGTTCTTCTAGTCTCTGCCTGTCTCTTTTTTTTCCTGTTTTTTTTCCTCCATTGGAATAGATATTCCCATAGCAAATACTGCCGTACGGGAGTGAAGTGTTAGAGACTGCACTATACTAGGGCCAGTATCGAGAGGTGGGGTGACCAATACATGTCTTCGCGGCTTTTTCTTTCCCTAACTCAAGCAAAGTCAGGTACCTATTTACAGCTGAGTAGACTGGAGCGTGACGATACCGTGAGTCAAACACGGCACCTACGTCACAAGAGATCTGCGCTCTAACGCCATCTGTTAATGGGACGCTCTTTTCCCACATTCTTTTTACTTTATTCTTTGGCGTAGGTCCCGGGGGGGGGGGGGGGGTCTCTGAAGAAGTAAATAAAAAAAAGGGCTACTTCACCCTCAAGGATGTCGTACCAGGCCCTACTTCACCTCCAAGTGGTGGTCCTGGCAACATGCTGCATCACTGCAGTCTGGCCGAGATAGTAGGGATCGAAGAGGGAAGGCAAACCCGGTCCCAAAAAATGCCGTGCTGAAGTTGGATGTGTTAGCCGAAAGGCGCAGATATCGCAGCTTCGCTGTAAACGGAAACCAACGCAACCATCGTCCTTTTCAGGACGAACGAGGAAGAAGAAGTTCCACACCCTGTAATGAGCGCAAAAGGAAAGTGAGAATTATGGGAAAGATGTCGCCCGTAAGACAAAAACTGAATATGACTACTCTTCCCCCCAGGCATGTCGTACCAAGCGTCTGATATGATACATGGGGCAGACAGGTGAAGGCTTCCTGCAAGAGGACTAGCTGTAGTGGTTGTTCCATGCTCTGTAAGCAGCTCAAAAGGGAAGTGATAATTATGGGTAGGATGTCGCCAGTAAGACCAGGATATGGCGACCACTACCATATAAAACATTGCTACAGAAAACACCACTGTAAGAGTACATGCATGTTTTGGTGTAGGCGTCATTCAACTGGACGTGCTATAGTCGTGATCCTATGCTCGACAGGGAGTGAAGCTGGAAATGATGAAATTATGACTGATTGTATTCTTCTTCTCCACCCCTTTCGCGGCGTGTGTATCACTGCAACTCTTGCAGGGAGTGGCCAGGGTTTAACCATTGCAACTCTTGCAGGGAGTGGCCAGGGTTTAACCATTGCAACTCTTGCAGGGAGTGGCCAGGGTTTAACCATTGCAACTCTTGCAGGGAGTGGTCAGGGTTTAACCGTTGCAACTCTTGCAGGGAGTGACCAGGGTTTAACCATTACAACTCTTGCAGGGAGTGGCCAGGGTTTAACCATTGCAACTCTTGCAGGGAGTGGCCAGTGTTTAACCATTGCAACTCTTGCAGGGAGTGGCCAGGGTTTAACCATTGCAAATCTTGCAGGGAGTGGCCAGGGTTTAACCGTTGCAACTCTTGCAGGGAGTGGCCAGGGTTTAACCATTGCAACTCTTGCAGGGAGTGACCAGGGTTTAACCATTGCAACTCTTGCAGGGAGTGGCCAGGGTTTAACCATTGCAACTCTTGCAGGGAGTGGTCAGGGTTTAACCGTTGCAACTCTTGCAGGGAGTGGCCAGGGTTTAACCGTTGCAACTCTTGCAGGGAGTGGCCAGGGTTTAACCGTTGCAACTCTTGCAGGGAGTGGCCAGGGTTTAACCGTTGCAACTCTTGCAGGGAGTGGCCAGGGTTTAACCGTTGCAACTCTTGCAGGGAGTGGCCAGGGTTTAACCGTTGCAACTCTTGCAGGGAGTGGCCAGGGTTTAACCATTGCAACTCTTGCAGGGAGTGGCCAGGGTTTAACCGTTGCAACTCTTGCAGGGAGTGGCCAGGGTTTAAGCGTTGCAACTCTTGCAGGGAGTGGCCAGGGTTTAACCGTTGCAACTCTTGCAGGGAGTGGCCAGGGTTTAACCGTTGCAACTCTTGCAGGGAGTGGCCAGGGTTTAACCGTTGCAACTCTTGCAGGGAGTGGCCAGGGTTTAACCGTTGCAACTCTTGCAGGGAGTGGCCATGGTTTAACCGTTGCAACTCTTGCAGGGAGTGGCCAGGGTTTAACCGTTGCAACTCTTGCAGGGAGTGACCAGGGTTTAACCGTTGCAACTCTTGCAGGGAGTGGCCAGGGTTTAACCATTGCAACTCTTGCAGGGAATGGCCAGGGTTTAACCATTGCAACTCTTGCAGGGAGTGGCCAGGGTTTAACCATTGCAACTCTTGCAGGGAGTGGCCAGGGTTTAACCATTGCAACTATTGCAGCGGTGGTGGGTTATGTAGCAATACATTTGACATGATGAGGTTGCCACCGTCATGCACAACTTCATATTAGTTGTCGCCTCTTACGACTGCCTGAGATAGCAGTAGCTCTACTCTCGGAGATCCACGAGATCTACACGAGACACTCGCTGTATTACTTTATAAATACACAAATAAATACATAGATATACAAGAGAGAGAAAAATAGTGTGTGTGTGTGTAGTGTGAGCGCGCGCCCATGTAATGATGATTTTTGTGCAACATTAAATTCTCGATTCATGACTTCAGATGTTTTAAAATCTGAGCAAGTACACCCGTCAGAACTATGCAGGGGAAGAATTAAAACTAATGACGTTACCTTTTAGCATCTGTAGCACATTTATAAGACTGGGGATCTTGCTGGGAACTGATTTTGTTGATTCTCAACCACGTGACTTGAAATATTTGTGGAGTTGTTAAAAATAATTTTAATTTTTGCTTCCTGACTTTCATGGGATGTAATCCACCGTCACCTACCTCCGTCAGAGAATCAATCAACCCACAAATATATCAATGAATATAAGCAGATATATGACATTTTAATAAACCTTTCTCGGTTATTATTTGTACAATAAAATCAGTGTACAATTTCCTGTTATCAGATCTGCTTAAAAAAATTGTTGGCAAATGATTCATACAACTATGATTTACCTTGTATCATATATGAAATGCTTCATGAAAGTATTGATGCTCACAGCTCTGGGAACTGTGGCGCACTCTAACATCACTAAATCGAAATAGAATGTTATGAATTATTTGATTTTTCTTCTCAGGTGCTATCATAAATTTACTTTCGCTTATGACCTATTTCAGTTGTTCACAGTTCATCTCCCAACAGATAGACACTGATTTCATTATTTACTGCCAGATATGCGTTTACCTTGGTATGTCCTGTATTTCAGTTTGCCTGAAAGTAACTGTAGACTTCCGCAATTTCCTTACCATGGTCACGGATTCGTGCGCATACAAGATTAAAATTCATCGGCACTTCTAGAGATATTGCATATGCGATACATTTTGATCTTTTTTTTTTTTTAATTTATCAAGTTTTATCTTTCTATAATAAATGTTGTGCCGTGTGTTCGCCTTACTGTCGCTGAAGTATCAAGTATCTTGCGATGGCCACACTTGATAAGGCGTATAGAACATTCTTTATACATTTTATATGAAGATATCGGAATCAGAAAGACTACTGCTATGTTTTTTTAAACCGTTCTAAAAACTCGTGATTGAGCTGAGAAATGAAGCAGAAAAAGGCGATCAAAGAGTTAATTTTGTGGCTTTATAGTTCATGCAGCTGCAGGTGACTCTACGGAAATAAAACGAGAACTGATAAGACAGCACACTCACACTAACTCTCTACTTCAAGTGTCAAACATTGTCGCTGTCTAAAACAGAGGAGCGAACGGTCACAGTTTTTAAGATGAAGGTTCGAGGCAAGCAGATTAACGAAACAAGCTCAATGAAAACTACCTAAAAAAATATTTAAAAATTCAGTGATAAGAAAACTATAATAAACATTGACAAGACAAAGAACAAGAGACGGTAGAAAAGGAAGAGATTCTAACTAGACTGGTCCTGGCTGAAAGGAATGAAAATGAACGGATAACAAACATATGTTTGCTCACACACATAAATAAACACAGATACACGCACTCGTCATATAATAAAGTATAGCGGATATAAGTTGTTCACGTGTTCGCTAACTCATTTTATTGTGAGTTTTTTCCCCAGACCTAATACAACACACAAATATGTTTTTGGTGCAGTATTAATATATAGAGCTATTTCTTTCTCGTCTTGGATCCTTAGCCTCTGACAAAGCAGTCAGTGTCCATCACGCCTAGTGGCGTCTTGTAGGGCAGCAACAAACTGTCTCCACTCTGCTTGGTCAGTGGCCATAACGGCTAGTGGCGTCTTGTAGGGCATCTACACATTGTCTCCACTTTGCTCGGTCAGTGGCTATCACGCCTAGTGGCGTCTTGTACGGCATCCACAAACTGTCTCCACTTTGCTCGGTCAGTGGCTATCACGCCTAGTGGCGTCTTGTAGGGCAGCAACAAACTGTCTCCACTTTGCTCGGTCAGTGGCTATCACGCCTAGTGGCGTCTTGTAGGGCAGCAACAAACTGTCTCCACTTTGCTCGGTCAGTGGCTATCACGCCTAGTGGCGTCTTGTAGGGCAGCAACAAACTGTCTCCACTTTGCTCGGTCAGTGGCTATCACGCCTAGTGGCGTCTTGTAGGGCAGCAACAAACTGTCTCCACTTTGCTCGGTCAGTGGCTTTCACGCCTACTGGCGTCTTGTAGGGCAGCAACAAACTGTCTCCACTTTGTTCGGTCAGTGGCTATCACGCCTGGTGGCGTCTTGTAGGGCAGCAACAAACTGTCTCCACTTTGCTCGGTCAGTGGCTATCACGCTTAGTGGCATCTTGTAGGGCAGCAACAAACTGTCTCCACTTTGCTCGGTCAGTGGCTATCACGCCTAGTGGCGTCTTGTAGGGCAGCAAGAAACTGTCTCCAATTTGTTCGGTCATTGGCCATCACGCCTAGTGGCGTCTTGTAGGGCAGCAACAAACTGTCTCTACTTTGCTCGGTCATTGACTATCACGCCTAGTGGCGTCTTGTAGGGCAGCAACAAACTGTCTCCACTTTGCTCGGTCAGTGGCCATCCTTCGTGCAGTGCTTTAACTAATCTCGGCCTCCACAGCTATCCTTCAAGTTGTTATTGGTCGGGCCTCTCTTTTACCTTCCTTCTGGGGGCCATAGTATGTCAGTTCTGGTGATGGTGTCGGGATATCTTTTTAAAACATGGCAGTATAAATGTAAACATCCAATATTTTTGCTCTGTAATTTCACAAACCGACTTTTGCCAAAATTAGACTCCTGGTAATAAAATCTGCATACATTTGAATAAAGGTCACAGTGACTCACATTTGTGTTATTTTTGAGAAATGAATGATTTATATGTTTTTACTCTTGTGTGTGTGTGTGTGGGTATGTGTGTGTGTGTGGTTGTTTTTGTCAAGCTGCCCACACAAAAATGAATAACAAATAATTCTGTAGGGATTAATTAAGAATACGGAGTTGAAAGAAACTTGTCACTCATGGGGGAACAGTACTCCGTGGTTACGTGATCAGACGAGAAATGTCAAGGGAATTCTTCCAGGAGACCACGGTCATAGGACGATGCTGCAGACGAGAGCAGATGAAAGTGGTCAGGCGTATCTACTCCTGACCGAGAAGAGATCAGGGTGACATTTTCAGACGTTACTAGATAATTAGATGTCTGTTGTATGAGAGAAGTCTGCGACAGACCGCCTGTTGTTTTAGAGAAATAGATGTGGATATGTGTGACATGCCTGGCCCAGACCACCAATTTTATGAGAGAAATAGATGTGGATATGTGTGACATGCCTGGCCCAGACCACCAATTTTATGAGAGAAATAGATGTGGATATGTGTGACATGCCTGGCCCAGACCACCAAGTTTATGAGAGAAATAGATGTGGATATGTGTGACATGCCTGGCCCAGATCACCAATTTTATGAGAGAAATAGATGTGGTTATGTGTGACATGCCTGGCCCAGACCACCAAGTTTATGAGAGAAATAGATGTGGATATGTGTGACATGCCTGGCCCAGATCACCAAGTTTATGAGAGAAATAGATGTGGATATGTGTGACATGCCTGGCCCAGACCACCAAGTTTATGAGAGAAATAGATGTGGATATGTGTGACATGCCTGGCCCAGACCACCAAGTTTATGAGAGAAATAGATGTGGTTATAAGACAGCGAACGAAGAAGGAAACTATGTACGAACGAACGAACTTTATTTTGGAAGGTTAAGAATTAAGCTGGTCTCTTGCCTTACACAATGGGCTAATCACGTGTTTGTCAAACATTTTGATTACATTTTTTCCCAGGAGCCTTGTGCTCTTTGGGTCCCCTCTACACTTCGTTTTACTGGGGGGTAGAAGAGGTTCCGATTATGAGATGAGATGAGTCTCCTGCCTTGCAGGATCGAACCCTAAATCGCAATTCTGCCAAGTGGCACCGAAAAAGGGGTGACGCGGGAGGTCAGCGGTAGAATTATTTCACGTAACTTGGGACCCAAAGATGCAGCAATAGAGAATGCAGTCAGCGACCCATAGCTTGACTGCTTGCATCAGGGTCAGCGAATCAGAGCTGACCAAGACCCTACTCCACCTCCACGTGGTGGTCCTGGAAACAGTCTGCATCACTGCAGTCCAGCTGAGAAAGTAGGGATCGCAGAGGGAAGGCAAACCTGGTCCCAAAAAATGCCGTGCTGAAGTCGGATGTGTCGACCGAAAGGTGCAGATATCACAGCTCCGGCGTAAACAGACACAACGCAACCAACGTCCTTTTCAGGGCGAACGAAGAAGAAAAAGGTTTTACGTAAATTAAAAAAAAAGTGGCTCGTTTTTTTTTTTTCTTTTAATATAATTTTTTAAATGTGAAATAAAGTCTTAAAATATGTCTAGCCATGTTGTACTGACTTCTGGACGAATGCTGCTTTATGATAGTACAAGGGGGTTCAACTCTGAACTATGCACATAGAAAAAAATATTACGGCCCCTTAAAATAAAAAAAAACCATTTTATAAATATTTGTAAAGCGTTAAAAGAGACAACGTTAGACTTTTTTGGTGACAAGTTTTCACATTTTCGCGGCAGCGGCGTATTCACAGCCCTTGAGCCCCATTCACGAACTGATCAGAAACCTTAGGGGAGGGTTCGGCAACCGTTTGTTCCCGACCTACCGGTAGTCCAAGTGCATGATTTGGTGGATCTTTAGCTGACCGAGAGAGAGAGAGAGAGGGGGGGGGGGGGGATTAGATTTTTAAACTACGAAAATTTCTGACCAGACCTCTCCCGCGGACATTTAAAATTGCGGCGTCACCGGGGTCAAAGCTGCTTGTTTGCCCGCATCCCCAATGAAAACTCGAGCTGGCTACTAAAATGTATTGGTAAACTGAAGGAGATAGGAGCGCGATCTTTTCTTTGTAAGGTTTGTCTCCTCCTCTCCATCTTAAAATTACATACACACACACACACAGATATATATATATATATGTGTGTGTGTGTGTGTGTGTATGTGTGTGTGTGTTTAGAAGGTTCCTAATTACTAAAATGGATCCCAAAAGCTCCTGAGTTGCCGACCCCTGCTGTAGAGGTTATATTGGTATAAAGTACATGCTTGTTCTCCTTGGTGTCTTTAACGCTAGAGTGGGTACCGATAATGTTTCATGGCCTTCATGTCTGGGCAGGTTTGGTATTGGCAAGATGAATGAAAATGGACAACGGCTCTTAGAGTTGTGTGTCCACCATGACCTCTGTGTGACCAACACCTACTTTCAGACAAAACCCCAGCATAAGGTGTCATGGACACACCCACGATCCAAACACTGGCACCAACTGGACCTGATTCTCGTCAGAAGGCCACTTCCCAGGTTTTTGCTCTCCACGCGCTCGTACCATAGTGCAGACTGTGATACAGATCACTCCTTGGTTTGCTGCAAAATCAGAGCACAACCAAGAAAAGCCTATCATTCCAGATATGAAGGGAAACCACGCATTGATACCAGCAAGATGTCAGACCCTTTCATGATCGCTCATTTCACTGCGACCGTCAAGAAAGTGCTCAGTAGCCCTCAGCATGGTGATACTATTACAGAGAACTGGGAGCATCTACGCAACACCATTCAAAGTACTGCACTTGCCACCTTTGGTAAGAAAACGGCAAAGTCAAATGACTGGTTTGATGCTTCATCAGATGTGATGGCACCTGTCATTGAAGCTAAGCGCAATGCTATGAATGAATACAAACGTTCACCGAGTGCCAGAACCCTACAGATCCTGAAGGCTACGAGAAGCAAAGTTCAACAAACTGCTCGACGCTGTGCAAATGACTATTGACTCCAGCTCAGTGAGAGCATCCAGATCGTAGCGCAAACAGGCAACACTAGACAAATGTATGACGGTATAAAAAAACAGCATTTGGCCCCCCAAGAAAGTAAGACGGCACCGGTAACAACCATTAGCGGAGAAAACTAACCGATAAGGGTAAGCAGATGGAGAGGTAGGTCGAGCACTACTCTGAGCTTTACGCTAGAGAAAATACCGTTACACCTGCAGCCCTTGACGCTGTCAAATGTCTGCCAACTATGGAGGAGCTGGATGCCGAATCAACATTAGAGGAACTCAGCAAGGCCATTGATAGCTTGGCCTCTGGTAAAGCGCCAGGGAGTGATGGGATTCCTCCTGAGTTAATCAAATGCTGTAAGAGCACGCTATTACATCCCCTGCATAGGATGCTGTGCCAGGGCTGGAAAGAGACAACTATTTCTTAAGACATGCGAGATGCCAAGATTGTAACACTGTATAAAAATAAAGGAGACAGAAGTGATTGCAATAACTACAGAGGCATCTCTCTTTTTAGTATTGTTGGTAAGGTTTTTGCCAGAGTCATCTTAACGCGACTACACAAGTTAGCTGAGCGCATATATCCAGAGTCACAGTGTGGATTCCGAGCTGGCAGATCAACAACAGACATGATCTTTTCTCTCCGCCAGCTTCAGGAAAAATCGAGAGAGCAGAAAAGGCCTTTATATATCGTCTTTATAGACCTCACAAAAGCATTCGACCTGGTTAGTAGGGATGGACTCTTTAAAATCCTCCTGAAAATAGGCTGCCCTTCTAAAATGCTGGAAATGATAAAGTCATTCCATGACGACATGAAGGGAACAGTCCAATATGCTGGAAGCACATCACAACCCTTTGACATACGAAGTGGCGTTAAACAAGGCTGTGTTCTGGCTCCGACCCTCTTCGGGATCTTCTTTCCCTTACTCCTGAAACATGCATTCAGAGATGCAACTGAAGGAATATGCCTTCACACTAAGTCAGATGGCCGTCTGTTTAATCTTTCAAGGCTGAAAGCAAAAACAAAAATCAGAAGGGTCACTATAAGAGACTTGTTGTTCGCTGATGATGCTGCAGTCGTCACTCAAAGCCAACAGGAGCTTCAGAACTTGATGAATCGCTTCACTAAAGCATGCAAGGACTTTGGCCTCACATTAAGTCTAAAGAAAACGAATGTGCTGAGTCAGGATGTGGGGTGCTGCACCAGTTATCACTATCGATAACTATGAATTGGCAGTGGTGCACCACTTCACATACCTAGGGTCTACCATCAATGACAAACTCTCACTGGACATAGAAATCGACAGCCGCATTGGCAAAGCTGCAGCTACCTGTGCCCGCCTCACATCGCGTGTTTGGGGAAACTCCAAACTCACAACAAAGACCAAAGCTGCGGTATATAATGCCTGCGTCACCAGCACACTCCTATATGGCAGTGAGACCTGGACGACCTATGCTAAGCAAGAAAGAAGGCTCAATACCTTCCATTTACGATGTCTACGCTGCATCCTCGGCATCTCGTGGAAAGATAAAGTGACAAATGTCGAGGTGTTCTCACGTGCTGGCCTTCAAAGTATGTATACACTGCTTAGACAGCGCAGACTACGCTGGCTTGGCCATATTCGCCGCATGGAAGATGGTAGCATCCCAAAAGATATCTTCTACGGACAATTAGCAGATGGCAGGAGAACAGTTGGGCGACCACAGCTGAGGTTCAAAGATGTCTGCAAGAGAGATTTGAGGGCACTGGACATGGATCCAGCAACATGGGAGGATGAAGCTGCCGATCGCACTAAGTGGCGATGCTATTTAAGGCGCCACCTCAGATTGGGTGAAGAGAGGCTCACACAACAAGCAGAGGAGGGGAGAAAACGTCGAAAGGAGCACTAGGAAAATAAGCAGCTGAGGGCTGTCACCTCAGGGGCGCATTCCCATAGTCAGTTATGACTGAAGGGGCTATTATTATTATATATATGTGTGTGTGTGTGTGTGTGTGTTTAGAAGGTTCCTAATTACTAAAATGGATCCCAAAAGCTCCTGAGTTGCCGACCCCTGCTTTAGAGGTTATATTGGTATAAAGTACATGATTTTTTTTATTTCGTTAACCAGCGGCACTTGGACTTTCAGCCCTTCGGCCCAATGACATGTGATTGCGAGGCTGGGGAACCTGAGGACTTTCCTTCCAACCCGGTCAGGAGCTTCGCTCCTTCCCATCCACAGAGGGTTTATCTCAGGAGCCGTTCAGATTATTCAGTCAAAATCCCGGTCGTACACACTCCTTCAAGCGCCGACGCCCGGGCTTGAACCTTGAAAACCTGGTCGCCAGTACAACGTTGTAACCATTACACCAGAGCGGCTCCCAAAGTACATGATATATGTTGTATCATTAAACACGCCACTATTAATCTAATTTATGTGACAAGATATCCCGAACCAACAGGGTGACCTTGACATCCAGGTCACTGCGATCAGATTCAAGTCCCAAGATGACATCAGTCGGCCTGATGTATAAGGCACCCCATGAGGAATATTAAACAGTTTCCAAGGTCAGGCTGACATTTGTCATCGTCATGCCAGGTTCTGACAGCAGTGATATGGATGTAAAGAGCGTCCTGGTGTTTGGGGCTATTGAAATGGGTGACTGCTTTGATTTGTCCGATGAAGGCTATAGGCTACTTTGATTATCTGATGAAGGCTTTAGACTGCTTTGATTGTCCGATGAAGGCTATAGACCCCTTTGAGTGTCCGATAAAAACAATGAACCCCTTTGATTGTCCGATAAAGACTATGGCCCCCTTCTCAGAAAAAAAATGAAAGTGAAAGCACAGTTTAAAAGTTAAAAAAAAAATTTAGGTTATGTTTATAGACGCCTTAGAAGACGCCCTAGAATCCGCCCATGGACCGCATGTTTAAGAAACCTTGATCTAGCGGATGTGGTTGCACCAGCCGTAACTTACATGGTAAAGGTAGTCGCATGGCAGATACTGCTATTGGGAAGTGAATCTTTAGAGGAAAGGTTCTCAATCTTTGTAGGAACCAGGTCCCAAAAGCCACAGTTGGTGAGGCCGGCGACGCATGTACCAGAATTGTCAAGTAAAAATTAATTTTGGGATTTCAGCCAAAGGTATGCCGCTTAGAACTTGGAGTAAGAGAAACGGGAAAGACATGACCCATCGCCGTGCTTTACGCGACCCAATTTAGAGTTGCTATCTATACGTTAAGAATTGTTGCTGTAGAGACTTCACCGATACTAGACAAGAGCTGACAGACTAGCCTCAAGAACACACATAGTGGGACATTGGATATGGATAAGGGAGAGATACTGAAGATAATTATTGATCGCCTGTTAGAGAATGACACTGAAATCGATGAATCATCAAGGCTAAGATTGCTGGAATTAGGCATAACGTAAGACTAGCAGGGATGGACGAATCAGAGGATGCATCCGGCGTGTATACAACCAGCGTGCAACGCAAACATTTAGCATTCATGCACTTGGACATTTGCTGAGGGAGACTAAGGACATATGAGTTTGGCTGGAGTGCAGTGATGTCAATTCTGATCAACAAAAATAACAGCATTTAGTAATAATAATAAAAGCGGGCCCCTGAACTTGTATTATGATTTTGAAGTCATAACTGAGTATTGTATTGTCACTTTTGTGTGACGTATAATGGAAAAAGAGCCTACAGTAATCTGACAGTCTTTGTAGTTTCGTAGCGCTCTATGATTTGCTAACAAAACCATGCATTTTCTGCCTGTGTTTACTTACACAACCGTACTTTTTGGTCTCGCCTCTTTTGTTTGAACATAAGCAAACGAAGTGTTTACAAACTTTCGTGACCTGCCCGTCATAACAGGTAGCGAATCAGATTTGTTTACCGCGTCTTCTCACGCGAGCTTTTCTGTCAATCATACGATACATGACAGACCGCACGTGAAAAACACAGAATCTTTTTAAGTCTACGAAGGGACATCCAGGGTTTTCCGAGTACGCTTTGAAGTAGACTCATGGGCAAAATCTTCGAGAGACCCGTTAGACGTAAGAATTCTGCTGATGTCGATTAGCAATGCCCGACAGAGCGACCTGTAAGCCTTTGTCTTGTAACTCTGTTTCTGATTCTCCGTTACACACAATAGCGCGAAAATTAACAACATCTATGGATCAGAGAAATATAATGATATATAAACTGTGTTTTCTTAAACCTGCTATCAGTTGTCACTCAGAATTTTTGGATAGTCTGAGCACGCAGTTCTAGAACCATCTTGTTAAATGTGTTATTAGCAATTCGTGGGGATTTTTCATTCTGATTTCTGGTAATAGAAATTAGTGCTTACGTGTTTAAAAGTGTTAGCTTTTACCAATTAAAAGTGTTAGCTTTTACAATTATAATTCACTTAGATTTTCCAGCTGTTGAAACTAGTGAAATAAAATAACTCGTAGCTATTTCATACCAGATGTTCAATTATAATGTTAATTTTCAACTCACGCTTTCTCACACAAGAAGAGACGGTTTTAGCTGACTGGTTTATATACTAGGCGCGACTGATAGTGACAGAAAAGAATTCACGCTTGATGTCATTGTGCGTATTTATTATAAATGCCTATTATTTAATATCACACGACTAAACTATCAGACGCCGACCAAATTAATAGCTGCTTAACGACCGGCGATAGTTTTTGATAATTGACACTGTACGCTGATCGTTAACCCGCGAGCAAGGGGGGGGGGAAGAGTCGCATAACTCAATCCAAGCTACACTAGCTAAGCGACGCACGATAAGGTAGGCTAAAGAAAACACCTGTGCCATTTAACTTTAATCAGGACTGACGGAGTGGATAAGAGACCGTCTTGTCCCCATCTGTGTGCATATATATAGCTATATGGAAGAGCAGCATTTTTCCATAATTGTTTTTCTTATATTCCTAGCAGACCTGATCAAGAGCGTCCAGCGGTCTTTTCTTTTGTTTGTTTTGGTCTGGGAAATTTTACTGTTAGTTACCTGTGCCTCAAATTGGTTTGAGCGGGACCGATCTTCATTATAAGCGTACGCGCCAAAGATACATGAGAACAGTTCTGACACTAAAAGTAATTAAACTGGACTTACCAAACCCAGCAATATTGTTTTCAATTTTATCAGCACACTGGGGTGTGCAAAAGATAACATTTATTCCCGACTTCTGACAGTCGTATTCAAGCGAAGCATCCAGAAATTTACGCTGTTTCAGAATCGGCACTCTAACATAGAGTCAGCCGATAGGATTATCATCATTTATCATTGTAACATTTTTTGCAACCTGACGTATTCCAATACTGGAAGTATTTGCCTCTTGTTTAATTGTGAACCACAAGAGCACGTTCCTACGTCAACTATTCACAGTAACATTTGTTAGCTAGAAAAACTACCAGATTTGGCGTTCCCCTCAAAAGTTGTTGTTAGAGGATGAACTGGGGCCAATGTGGGAATCGAACAGGATAGTTGTACGCCGAGGAATATCTCCTAGGAGGTACGAGTCAGAGAGTGGCCACTGATTGCAAGAGAGAGTGAATATTTTTCTTGTTTACAGAGATTTTACCAACTCTGGATTTGCCTAATTTGTTTACTTTTGATAAAGTTGATAAAGTTGAATATTTTATTCCCGTTAATGATATCCACCAAAAGGATAAATATAAGTGGATGGAAGCAGACATCATCATCATCAGTTGATAAGATCTCTATGGTGTTGTTTGCTCCACTGTAGTGTATGGAATGTCAACTTGACCTACGCAGTGGTGTGTAGACATGGATTGAGTGTATAATGTGCGAATGATAATAAGGGTTCGTGGTGTTGACAAAAATGTTCTTTCCTCACACTCATGTATGGCTGGAAGTCATCGACACCAACGACTGTGTACCTTTACTAAAGTTTAATTGGACGTACACACTCGACAGCACAGATAGTGACAAATCACAGGTTGGCATAATACATCATAGTACAGTGGATAACTGGTCTTGCAATGTTATGTTACATGGGCACTCATGTAGATTAATATTATAATGGACTGTCAGTAGCCAAGCCCTCAGTATCGCCCATACATATATATCATCTGACTTCACTGACTGAGCACGTCAGCTTATAAACAATATTTCAGATGGCTTCTAAACCTAATCTCGTTTAGCGACGATTCTCCCACATAATGTTCAGCACATATTTTTTTCATATAATAATATTGAACCGCTGATAAAGGGTTCTCATGTGTAGCAGTGATCTCTGGACTAAACAAGCGATAATACGGGCATCCCCTTTTCTCTTCTTGCAAGTCACTACATGTTTGGATCCAAGATGGCTTCACTCGTGAGCTGTCACTCACGTTTGGATACAGATAATGAATCTGTCCTAAAGTTAGTCATTCATAAAACATTGCATTGCTCTGTAGATTTGATCATGAACAATTGACTGCATTCTACAGAATATAGTGCTGCTAGGAATCGAAGTCGTTTTCATCGAGTCAAATATATTCTCTTATCGAAAATGGTGGCTTCGTACGAGAGTTCATAAAAGTATCTTGGATTACCTTGGTATAAGAAATATGAAACTGCCATTCCTTGGCAATACGAATAAACACTGGGGTAAAGCATACACGATAGGTCTAGACGACTATCACTTTCCCCACAAATACTGAGATCACTTTTTCCCCGGCGACAGGCCGACATAGAAGACACAGTCCCTATCAGGACGAAGCCAAATCACACCACACTCTAGCGACACATCCGCCGAATAGCCTTAGACCTCTCTAGAGACAACAGAACATATAGTTCGACTTAGATATGTAAAGATATACAGATATAAGACAGACTCGTCCTACTCAGACAAACAATACACATAAATTCAGGCCATAGATATTCTGAAGCAAGAACAATCTATTACTACCCAAACAAAGAATAAATCGCAGAAATAATGGATTCATCCGCGGAGTTTGATCGAAGAGACGGCACAACTTTCAAGGGAAGTAACTCAATAATGACTTTCCCTTAAGCACTAAAAAATTACCTATGTATAATATTGTAAGATATCAAAGACTGCACGTAACAACTTTACTGTACCTATAGAGTAAGATTTTGTTTACTCTACTGTCTACTCTGTATCATAGTGCTAACCTTCGACCTTTGGGTTATTAACTTTGAGTTCTTTTCTCCATAGGGGGAGGGCGCACTGTAGAAGTCGGCCACCATTTTGTAGACGCCCTTTTTATTTATTTGTAGTTGTGAAGGTGTATGGCATGATGTTACGTGCAGTCTTTGATATCTTACAATATTATACATAGGTAATTTTTTTGTGCTTAAGGGAAAGTCATTATTGAGTTACTTCCCTTGAAAGTTGTGCCATCTCTTCGATCAAACTCCGCGGATAAATCCATTTTACTGCGATTTATTCGTTGTTTGGGTAATAATAGATTGTTCTTGCTTCAGAATATCTATGGCCTGAATTTATGTGTATTGTTTGTCTGAGTAGGACGAGTCTGTCTTATATCTGTATATCTTTACATATCTAAGTCGAACTATATGTTCTGTTGTCTCTAGAGAGGTCAAAGGCTATTCGGCGGATGTGTCGCTAGAGTGTGGTGTGATTTGGCTTCGTCCTGATAGGGACTGTGTGTTTCCTATGTCGGCCTGTCGCCGGGAAAAAGTGATCTCAGTATTTGTGGGGAAAGTGATAGTCGTCTAGACCTATCGTGTATGCTTTACCCCAGTGTTTATTCATATTGCCAAGGAATGGCAGTTCCATATTTCCGCTACCAAGGTAATCAAAGACACTCTTATGAACTCTCGATCGAAGCCACCATTTTCGATAGTTACGATTTGAATGTCTAAGAGAATATATTTGACTCGATGAAAACGACTTCGATTCCTAGCAGCACTATATTCTGTAGAATGCAGTCAATTGTTCATGATCAAATCTACAGAGCAATGCAATGTTTTATGAATGACTAACTTTAGGACAGATTCATTATCTGCATCCAAACGTGAGTGACAGTTCACGAGTGAAGCCATCTTGGAACCAAAACATGTAGCGACTTTCAAGAAGAGAAAGGGGATGCCCGTATTATCGCTTGTTTAGTCCAGAGATCACTGCTACACATGAGAACCCGTTATTAGCGGTTCAATATTATTATATGAAAAAATATGTGCTGAACATTATGTGGGAGAATCGTCGCTAAACGAGATTAGGTTTAGAAGCCATCTGAAATATTGTTTATAAGCTGACGTGCTCAGTCAGTGAAGTCAGATGATTTATATGTATGGGCGATGCTGAGGGCTTGGCTACTGACAGTCCATTATAATATTAATCTACATGAGTGCCCATGTAACATAACATTGCAGGACCATTTATCCACTGTACTATGATGTATTATGCCAACCTGTGATTTGTCACTATCTGTGCTGTCGAGTGTGTACGTCCAATTAAACTTTAGAAAAGGTACACAGTCGTTGGTGTCGATGACTTCCAGTCATACATGAGTGTGAGAAAAGAACATTTGTCAACAACACGAACCCTTATCATCATTCGCACATTGTACACTCAATCCATGTCTACACACCACTGCGTAGGTCAAGTTGACATTCCATACACTACAATGGAGCAAACAACACCATAGAGATCTTATCAACTGATGATGATGATGATGTCTGCTTCCATCCACTTATATCTATCTTTTGGTGGATATCATTAACGGGAATAAAAATCCAACATTATCAACCTTATCAACTGGTGGACCAGCTTTCTGGGTTTGACCTCGCAGAAGTTCAGAAGTCAACAGATTACCGATACCAGACCGTTTCCTGTGGCTGATACGACACACTTGCAGTATTGGTTTGCTCTTTGTCAACACTTCGTCACGTGACCTGTCAAGTGAATGCAGTATGTAGGCCAGCGTTGTTGACAGTTTTACATTAGACATTACAGAGTTTCACAGAACAGTTGGATCAATTCTTGTCAATGTTAACAGGAAGACAGTATTTGTGTACTAAGAAGTCCTATTTTCATCGATGGATCTTCTTGTTTTCCATATATGAACTTTAATATTTAAGGCCAGAATGTTTAATTGAATAAAGTGGCAGTTTGTTTATGTTCATAAAAATAACTTTGCCATTACTGTAAAACTGAGCCTATTTTGCAACACATACTATCATACACATAATTTATATATATATTTATGTTTACATGTTATTTGTTTGTATAGTATGTTAGTTTCTATGTCAGCGGGTTGTGTTTAAGGTTGGGCGGCGTCCTCACAACAGAATATCCCACGTCATAGAGGGTCCGTTGTGGGCGTTTTCTATAGGTGCAATTTTCTTGATTGAAAATTTGCTGCGACAACTGTTGCTTTTGTGTTAGCTGTGGAGACTGTAATTATTGTTATTTTTGTAATATTTCTTTGTTCTTTAGTTTTGTTTTGAGTTGTTTGTAATTTGTTGGTCTACTCTTTTCTATCTTTCAGTTCTATTCACAATTTATATTCATATATTGTGACGTCATTTGTGTTGTTATTCTTTGCAGATTCAGTGATTATTTTCATTGATTTCCCTATTTGATTTATTTTGATTTCTGCAAACGTTCTTGTATTGTCAGTCCTATTTGTACTTTATGTATTCTGTTGGTTGACATATGTTTTATATAGGTATATTTCATAAGACACAATTGCCTGTGCACTGCACTTGGATTATGGTATAAACCAGTACCTGATTATTATTACTATTATACAAGACCTTATTAAAGGCTTGTGACCCACAGATATTGGGATAGTATACTGATTAATCAAGTCATTGAGAACTTGTGGTATTATTATTATTTCAGGTGATTAGTATTATTGTTAGACACCATGTCTACATTAGAATACTTCATTATACAAGGGAAAGCCCTTGATAAAACTGGTCAACAATTAGAACAATGGGCAGTTGCTCAATATGACAAAGCATTAGCTGCAGAAGAGAGAAGAGCTATGGCAGAAGAGAAAAGATTAGCTGCAGAAGAAAGAAAAGCTATGGCGGAAGAGAAAAGATTAGAAAGAGAAGCTGAGGCTGCTGCTGAACAAAAGAAATTGCAGATGCAGATGGAGGAAAGGAGATTTGAAGCTGAACAAAAAAAATTAGAAAGAGAAGCTGCGGCTGAACAAAAAAGATTAGACAGTGAAGCTGAACAAAAAAGATTAGACAGGGAAGCTGAACAAAAAAGATTAGACAGGGAAGCTGAACAAAAAAGATTAGACAGGGAAGCTGAAAAAAAAAGATTAGACAGGGAGGCTGAACAAAAAAGATTAGATGCTGAAGAGAAAAAAGCAATAAGAGAACATGAATTTGAGTTGGAGAAATTGAGATTGACAAGTATGAGTAATGTTAATCAGGCATCTAGTGGTAATGGTAAACCTTCTACTTACAAGGTTAAGGTTCCACCGTTCAATCAGTCCAGTGACGATATTACATTCTGGCTGGATAGATTTGAACGTTCTTGTCGTACACATAATGTGGATAAATCACAATACGCTAATCAATTATCAGAAAACTTGAAAGGTGAATCTTTGACTAGATTATGCCTTGTAGGAGAAGCAGATAAGGATAATTATGATGTCATTAGGGCGGCTTTGATAAAAAAAATATCAGCTAAGTGAGGAAGGCTATCGCCTTTTATTTAAGACGATGGTACCTGAGACGGGTGTAGAATTCTCAGAATTCACTGCAAAGGCACGTCTCACAGTTGATCGTTGGATTGAGCTTTCCAAAACAGAAAAAACATATGAAGGACTTATGGATTTGTTGCTCAGAGATAAGATTATGTCATGTGTGAACAAACCTTTCCTTGAATTTATACATGAGCGTAAACCCAAATCTCTAAAAGAAATGGAAGAATATTGTTCCCAATATGTCACTGCACACCCCGACGTGACTTTTGGCAACACTAAGATTAAGGAGAGTATGCCAGTTGCTTCAGCAACACCATACAATCCCAATTATTCACACAGATTTCAGGGACCTCAAAACAGATTTGATAAAAAAGGTAACCATAATAGTTATCAAAACCAAGGTAACCAATCATTTCAGGGTTCTTCTTCAAAGAACTGGAGACGACCTGATAGCTCTCGACACAGGGGTGGTCATAATTATAGGAATTTCCGTAGAGGAAGTAATTATAGAAACTATCAGGGTTATCCGTCTTGGAGTCAACAAGATCATAATTACAGAGATACTCATTATAATGAATATGATAATGGTAACCAAGGGAACTATGACTCAAACCCAAATAGGGGTTACAATAGAGGTAACAATAACTACAGAGGTGATAATAACCGAGGTAGATCTCAAAACAAAAGACATAAACCACATTTTCAGGCAAACTCTGTACAACAAGAGTCCCATGAAGCCTATAAACAGAGTAAAGATAATAATGATGCTAGTAATATGGCATGTGCCGCTTTTGATTTTGGGAGAGCATCTCAGTGCCCCCAATGCAAAACGTTATTTGATGCGTGATGCCATATGATGATGGATGGTATCCGCATGTCTGGTTTTGTGTGGTGTGCAGATGTGTTCAGTCAAAACAATGTTCATACAAAAATAACAGGGCAATCCACATAGGACGTCAGTAAACTCACGACGTATAAAGTCAATGATTCTTGTAACAGCCGTTGACGTTTTTCTTCATTATTTATTGTGGACGCCACAGTGACAAAATGGTTACGCGAATATGTGGGCACATCAAACAGTCATTATCACAGCAACATTCAATACAGCAATAGACGGTAGACAGCATTACAATGATGAGTCAGATGCATGTTATATTTCATAGTGCTGTAAATGTAGTCAGGTGAAAAACTCCATCCTTTTCTATAACAGCCAGGAGATAACCAGATGTATGAGATCAGTTCACTCTCCTTAGTCTGACTTCAGCAAGACAGACACGTCTGCCGAAGTATAAATAATGTCCTCAAAAATATCCTCTAGATAATAAAGGTTTTTCAAACCTAGTTCAGGTAACCAAGTAGCAAGTAATAGTCCTTGGGACCTGCATCAACCGATGCAACACAATACAGCGACATGTGAGCTAGGAAAACATCTCGTGACGACGACTTTCGAAGACAGGCTATGAACCAGAAATCGTTCACGACCAAAAATCGATAGAGTTAATGAAAAAGTCAATTTACCTTGCTTTCATGAAATACACAGAAATATTATGCCTCCCGGCATGTGGGAAACACTAGAGGTATTATCTCGAATAAACGAAATATCCATTAAGAGGACTCTCACATTCCTGACAGAACAAAAAAATAGCGGAGATCCCCTCTTCAACGAGGCATCTCTTTCGCCATTCCAAATCGCTCACTCCACTAGTGGTGGGCGGAAACCGATCGACCAAGAAGCAAGACAAGTCATGCGCAGTCCAGCGCAAAATGACCACAGCTCAAACTTAACTGCATTCGATACCAACGCGAGAAGACAAATGCTTACCGAGAAAAGTGACTATAAATTTCAAGCAGTTGTTGCCCTTGCGTTATAAAATAGATATTGAAATAAAACGATGTTGCGAGAATTTATCACGCAACATATCACCACCTCCTCCCGATAAAAAAAAAATGTGGAACATATTTTTTTTTTTCAATATCAAAGAGCATGCGATAAGCGGCTCAAAACGCACGAATTATGCGCTGATAATTAACTAAATTGCCAAACAATAGGCTAATTATAGAGTGTCTGGTGAGGATATACCTCAACAGAAAAATAAATATGTCTCAAAAAATATTCACATCGGGGAGGTGTCACCAACACACATCACGTTAGCATGTAAACACAATATACGTATGCAAGTTACCATAATCATCATTAAACAGCATACTCTAATATTGTCTTTAAAAATGGATGTACAAATCTGATAGGAAAATTTAAATAGTACATTCTTTGACATGTAATGACATAAGTACATAGTAAAGTTAAACTACATGACGATCCAGGACATATGCTCTGGTATTCCGAGGGTAAGTACACAATCTAGAACTCGTCATGCTTGATACTAGTAAGGTAAGTCCTCAGCTCAACAATGACATTCTGAGAAAGTACAAGCAATATAATGCTAATTAATAACTAATATGCTTCATAAGGTACAATACATTATTAATAATTGTGGCTGTTTAGTAAACTAACGGCCCTTATATTAACTACTCAGTCCTCCTCTATCATCTTAAAAAACGAACAGAAGAAGATGACAACAAAGCACGATAGTGTGTACATATAAAGTGAGTACAGATGTGCTAATCTATTGTAGTAATATAGGTGTGTTATGACTCTGTAATATATAGGAAATATAGGACAGAAGTATTAGTTAGAGTCATGTGGGCATCTAGACAAAATGTCAGCCATCACATTATCCGCACCACGGATAGCTCGTACCGTGAAGTGAAAAGGTTGAAGAGCTATAGCATATCGAGTGGATCTCGAACTCTTCAAATTCTTAGTCTGAATAGCTGTAAGAGCTTTCTGATCAGTCTCTAGAATGAAATGTGCGCCCAGGAGGAATCTTTGTAGCTTTAGAATTGACCAAACCATCGCTAACAACTCACGGTCTAAAACCGAGAGTAGTTCCTCTCTGCCGCATTTAGTTTTCTAGAAATGTACATAACAGGATGCAGAGTATTTGCATATTCTTGCATCAGTGCTGCTCCAATCCCAGTGGATGAAGCATCACTCCGAAGAACAAAAGTCCTATCAAGAGTAGGTAATCTTAAGATGGGAGGAGAAGAAAATATATTCTTGATTTGGTCTAATGAAGATTGGCATTCTTCAGACCAACGGACCAGATTAGGCGAACCTTTCTTCAACAATGTTGAGAGAGGTGCCATGATCGAAGATAAATTTGGAATAAATCTCCCATAAAATTGAATTAAACCTAAGAGACTCCTAACTTGTTTCTTCGTTTTAGGAACAGAGATGTTCAGTATTTTGGAAGTATTGTGGTCTTCTGTCTTCAAGAGACCATGACCAACACGATGACCCAGGAAAGAGATTTCACCAAAACCAACAAAAGCTTTAGAAGGTTTTGCTGTCAAATTATTCTCACGTAGAGTGGACAGTAAGTCATATAACCCTAAATAGTGATCTTCCCAGGTATCACTGAAGAGACAGATGTCATCTAAGTATGCGATGACATCCGAACGATGTGACAGAATTCGACGCATCATGCGAACGAAAGTGGCAGGGGCGTTCATGAGACCAAAAGGCATAACATTCCATTGAAATAGACCCCTAGGTGTAGAAAAAGCAGTAAGAGGTTTGGCATGCTCTGCTAAAGGCACTTGCCAATAACCTTTAGACAAGTCAAGTTTAGTGAAGAATCTAGAATTAGAAAGTCTAATCAGTAGATCTTCTAACAAAGGCATCGGTTCAGCATCGAACTTTGTGACCTGATTCAATTTGCGATAATCAACACAAATTCGTATGTTCTTATCCTTCTTCCGGACAATAACCATGGAAGAAGAATATGGTGAAGTCGATGGTTCAATTATATTTAATTGAATCATTTCATCCAATTCCTTTTCCACCTGCGACTGAAAGTGTATAGGAATAGGATAAGGCCTAACCCTAATTGGATTATTGTCGGTAAGAATTATGTCATGTTCTATGACATCTGTGTGTCCAGGAATGTCAGTGAGAACATCCTGAAATGTTTGTAACATCGACGAGACTTGTCGATGTTCGTCACCAGAAAGATTAGGAGAAACGAAACGTTTTTCCAAGATTCCGTGGAATGTAATGGAACCACTGGAAGGGGAAGGTTGACATCAGAGAAGGTAGCTTCCTCATCCTGTATGACAGACAGGGATGAATAATGACCGTGAGGTGCAGGAGCATCATCCGTTGCCTGGAAAATAGGCAGCAAATAGTCCGGACGTTCGTGAAATTCCGAAAGCATGTTTATGTGGAAAGTTTTATGCTTTCCATCAATATCGACCACATAGTCAACATCGGAAATCCGAGAGACTATTGCATACGGACCTTTCCATGCAATAAGAAGTCTATTTTCCCTACTGGGGAGTAGGACGAATGCTTTGTCACCTGGACAAAGTTGTCGTAGACATCTATTCTTGTTAGCAAACTGTCTTGCCTTCTCTTTAGCAATTTCTGATGAAGCAGTTGCTAGCTTACATGCCTCAATGATCTTTTGTCTAAGAGCAATGACATACTCATATGAGGATTGAGTTTCATCGCTAATATCATCGGCAGTGATGAGATCGTGTAATAAAGACATAGGGCCGCGTGGACGCGCGCCAAAGACAAGTTCGAGGGAGAAAATCCTGTGTGTTCATTAGGGACTTCTCTATAGGCAAAGAGAGCCGCGGGTAAAACCCTGTCCCAATCTTGAGGATGATCTTCAGTTATCTTACCAAGCAAAGTCTTGAGCGTTCTATTCAGACGCTCAACTAACCCATTAGACATAGGATGGTAGATACTACTGAGAGATCGTTCAATATGTAAGGTAGACATTACCTGTGACATAGTGTCAGATATGAGTTGAGTGCCATGGTCTGACAATATTTCTCTGGGGAACCCCAAGCGAGAAAATATCAACCAAAGAGCATCTGCGATATCTGTAGTAGATATGCTCTTAAGAGGAATAGCCTCTGGCCAACGTGTGCACATATCGACACATGTAAGGATAAACTGATGTCCTCTGGCCGACTTGACCTTAAAAGGGCCAATAATATCTATGGCCATTTTCTGAAACGGCCGAATAGGAATGTCAGCAGCCTGGATAGGCGCAGCATGTCGTGGTCCTCTAGATTTGACCTCCTGACATACCTTGCATGATCGGCAGTAAATACGAATGTCCTTATTGACAAAAGGCCAAAAGAAAGCCGCAAGGACTCTCGACTTCGTACGGGAAAAACCCATATGTCCAGCACATTGCGAGTCATGAGCATGTTGTAATATTTGCACTCTCATGCTCTTGGGAACAAGAATTTGCGAATGTGCCGACGTAGTCGAATCTTGTACCATACGTACAAGTACGCCGTTTCTCATTGCAATCCAAGATTTTCTATTTGTATCCTGATTCGGATCACCTTTCTTCGCAAGAACGAAGAATTTTTTTAAAGAAGGATCTTCTTCTTGCAATTTTATGAAAGAGTCACGAGTGATTACTAAGTGACTATCTTGGCTATCAACTTCATTATCACTATTCAGTGAAGTTTCGGGTGTTTGTAGAGCTTGTGCTCTTGTTACTACTGCATTTGTAGCTTGCATGTTATTATCTTCCCAAGCAGCAATCTGCTGTGGGGTACACTCCCTAACTCCGTGAATACGACCAATAATAAGGTCCGCAATAGGATTAGGTAAGAGACAAGCATGCACATCTCCAGTAAAGAAAGGAGTGGCAATGCGAATTACAGCAGTAGGATATTTTTCTAGAGTGCCGCCAAATGTGACACATTTAATAACCCTTCCTGTAGCACAAGATGGATCTACAAGCGATTGTCTAACACCAATAGTGGTGCATCCGGAATCGAAAAGTAGTGAGACCGGAGTATCATTAACAAGACCCTTATGTAGAATTAAAGAACCCCTCCCGTCATGCGCAACAGCAGCAGGAAGAGCGGGAAGTGGGTGACCACAACTCAAAGTAGTTATGGTACCCGGTTCGAATAAAGTACTGCATTGGGGGCATTTGTTTGCTCTCTCAAAGTCAAAAGCAGAACCAGTGACCGCGTCAAAGTTTTTATTATCAACAACATGATTACAGGCTCCCTCAGTTTCCTGTTGTACAGCATTAGCCTGCTGATATCTCTTTTTTTTTTTTTGTGTTGAGATCTACCCCGACTATTATTACCTCTGAAGTTATCAGAGTTATTATTATCTCTGCAGTTATTATTGTCTCTATTGTAATTGTTATCCTGGTTCGAATTCCAGTTTCCACGATTACTATCATGTTCACATTGATGCGAACATCTATTTGTTTGGTTCTGAGGTCTTCGGCAGGAATAACCTCTATTACCATATCCTCTTTTGAAATGCTTATAATTATTAGGATGATAGTAACGACCACTATCAGGTTGTCTCCAATTCTTCGAAGAAGAATCACCATGAAATTGGTTTCCATGATTTTGACAGAAATTACCGCTACTCTTTCTATCAAAATTTTGTTGAGATCTACGAGCAAAGTTTTGGCCATACGGAGCTGCCGAAGCAACTGGTAAACCTTCTTTCACCTTAGAGTTACCCATGGTTATGTGTGGGTGCGCAGTTACGTATTGGCAACAGAAATCTTCCATTTCTTTTATTGTTTTAGGTTTACGTTCATGAAGGAAAGCAAGGAAAGACTCATTGACAGACGACATGACTTTGTCTCTAAGTATTAAGTCCATAAGTCCTTCATAAGTTTTTTCCGTCTTAGATAGTTCAACCCATCGTGAGAAAGTAATGCGTATTCTTGCAATAAACTCGGAGAATTCAACTCCATTTTCAGGTAACATGTTTTTAAATTGTAGACGATAGCCGTCTTCGTTAAGCTGATATTTCTTTAACAGAGCGGCCCTGACAACCTCATAATTGTTCTTGTCAGGTTCATCCACCATATTTAATATACTTAGAGCTTTACCTGTCAGTATCCCTGATAACTGATAAACATATTTTGCTTTGTCTATGTTATGAGCTGTACATGCTTGTTCAAATCTGTCCAGATAGAACATTATGTCATCACTGGAAGGACTAAAAGTTGGCAACTTAATCTTAAAAGTATCATTATTAGCCTTACCAGAAGATGAACCCTTGTTTGAATCATTACCATTACTCATGTTCATCAATTTCAATTTTTCCAACTCTAAAGCTAAGACCTTTTCTTCATGTTCCATTTTTGCTTTCTCTTTCCTCTCATCAGATTCTCTCTGTAATCTTCTCTCCTCAGCCTGAGCCTCTATTTGAAGTCTTTCAGCTTCTTTTTCAAGTCTTTTATTCTCAGCTTCTTTTTCAAGTCTTTTATTTTCAGCCTCTTTTTCAAGTCTTTTATTTTCAGCCTCTAGCTGGAGTTTTCTTTCCTCAGCTTCTGATTCCCTTTTTTGTTTTTCCATTTCCATTTGGAATCTTTTTTCATCCACCTGCATCTGCAGTTTCTTTTGTTCAGCTTCCATCTGCAGTTTCTTTTGTTCAGCTTCCATTGCTTTATCATATCGAGCAGTTGCAAATTCTTCTAACTTATCACCAGTCTTCCCAAGCAATTTACCCTGCTCAATAAAGTGCTCAAATGTAGACATGTTGTCTAACATATGAGTCCAAAACCTGAAATAATTAACTAATTTATTTCAAACCTAAGTGTAACAAGTCTTAATTAAGCACTTGTATATTCACATCACCTTATATTATCCCAGTCTCTGTGGGAAACAAGTCTCCAATCAAAGAACTTGTATATGAAATATCACCAATCAATTCTTGATCATAAGTGCACTTCTCATTCAATAGTGCACAACACTATTCATCATTCATTTATCATCAGTGTAGTAGTAACAGTGCATTAGCATAGCCCATTAACTAATTACTATAACTGTAAACAATGACTATGTAAACACATGCAGAATGTAAACATTGAAAATGTAAACAATGCAAACAATGTAAACAATAACAATGTAAACAATAACAAAGATCAGCAACAATACAAAAACGTTCGCAGAAATCAACTAAAAATAAAGCAGAAATTAATGAAATATCACAAAAAATGTGACGATATCTACGATAGAATTAAACAAAATACATGACACCACAGTGTATAAACAAAAATGTTGTATGAAACTAAATTATAGACAAGAGTAGGCTAACAAATACAAACAAATCAAAACAAAACTAAAGAATGCGAAATAATAACGAAAACAATATTAAAACATGTCATCACAGCTAACATAAATAGCAACAGAAGTCGCTTAGCAAATTCCAGTATCGGAAATTTGCAAACCCTACAGAAAACGCTCACAATAGACGACCTCTATGACGTGGCATAATCTAACGGAGACACCACCCAACCGAGAACCCGCTGAAATATAAACATATAAATATACAAATAACATATAGACATATAACATATAGAATGAGATGATACACAGAAGACTCAGCAGAAGTATAAGGGCACAGTTTACATACAAACAGGCCACTTAACTTATAGGCTTCCAATCGTAGAACAGCAGAAAAACGGATGTCAATCAACGTCCTAAAGAGCGAAGCTCCAACGATGATGGCACATCTGAACTGCTTCCACTGCTAACACGATGGTACTTGAGCTTCTGACATACTGTGTGTTGAGTTGTTTCGGCACTTGACCTTCTAATCCAAAAGTAAGTTGATGGAAATCGGTACTTGGCCTTCTTCAGAAAACAACCCGTTTCAACCGGCACTTGACCTTCTCAACAAACGACAGCACTGGAACCTTGACAGCAGCAACTTGCTTGACTTGCGTAAAAGATAACAGCAGTCCGAGTTATCCGGCAACATGTAACAACGCCGGGTACTGTCAAATTCTTGTTTCCGTCAAAAAATTGAAATTTTGACTTTTACCGGGCAACGCCGAGTACTTTGAAAATTTTGAAGATGTTGACTGTCTTGAAGAATGTTAATTTCTTGAAGGATGCTGATGAATTCTTGTTGAAAATGAAGTGGGTAAGGGACCCCGTGTTTGCTGGTACCAGAATCAAACCAGCTTATGGCCACCAAATGATGCGTGATGCCATATGATGATGGATGGTATCCGCATGTCTGGTTTTGTGTGGTGTGCAGATGTGTTCAGTCAAAACAATGTTCATACAAAAATAACAGGGCAATCCACATAGGACGTCAGTAAACTCACGACGTATAAAGTCAATGATTCTTGTAACAGCCGTTGACGTTTTTCTTCATTATTTATTGTGGACGCCACAGTGACAAAATGGTTACGCGAATATGTGGGCACATCAAACAGTCATTATCACAGCAACATTCAATACAGCAATAGACGGTAGACAGCATTACAATGATGAGTCAGATGCATGTTATATTTCATAGTGCTGTAAATGTAGTCAGGTGAAAAACTCCATCCTTTTCTATAACAGCCAGGAGATAACCAGATATATGAGATCAGTTCACTCTCCTTAGTCTGACTTCAGCAAGACAGACACGTCTGCCGAAGTATAAATAATGTCCTCAAAAATATCCTCCAGATAATAAAGGTTTTTCAAACCTAGTTCAGGTAACCAAGTAGCAAGTAATAGTCCTTGGGACCTGCATCAACCGATGCAACACAATACAGCGACATGTGAGCTAGGAAAACATCTCGTGACGACGACTTTCGAAGACAGGCTATGAACCAGAAATCGTTCACGACCAAAAATCGATAGAGTTAATGAAAAAGTCAATTTACCTTGCTTTCATGAAATACACAGAAATATTATGCCTCCCGACATGTGGGAAACACTAGAGGTATTATCTCGAATAAACGAAATATCCATTAAGAGGACTCTCACATTCCTGACAGAACAAAAAATAGCGGAGATCCCCTCTTCAACGAGGCATCTCTTTCGCCATTCAAATCGCTCACCCCACTAGTGGTGGGCGGAAACCGATCGACCAAGAAGCAAGACAAGTCATGCGCAGTCCAGCGCAAAATGACCACAGCTCAAACTTAACTGCATTCGATACCAACGCGAGAAGACAAATGCTTACCGAGAAAAGTGACTATAAATTTCAAGCAGTTGTTGCCCTTGCGTTATAAAATAGATATTGTAATAAAACGATGTTGCGAGAATTTATCACGCAACAGGCACATTAGAGAAATACTCTACTGCTATCATTAGGATTGCTACTCCTTTCTTTACAGGAGATGTACACGCATGTCTTCTTCCGAATCCGATCGCTAACCTCATCATCGGTCGCATTCATGGAGTCAAGGAATGCACTCCGCAACAAATTTCCACGTGGGAAAGGCAAAACATGCAGATTGCTAACGCTGTAGTCACTAGAGCTCAGGCTCTTAATGTGCCTCAAACTTCATCTATTGAAGATAATGAAGTGCATAACCAAGATAATCCCTTGGTAATTTCTCGTGACTCGTTTATAAAACAGCAAGAAGATGATCCCACTCTGAAGAAATTCTTCATTCTTGCAACTAAAGGTGATCCGAATAAAGACACAAGTCGCAAATCGTGGATTACAAAGAAGAATGGCGTACTTGTACGTATGGTTCAAGACTCCATTACGTCAAGTCATTCTCAAATCCTGGTTCCCAAGAATTTTGGAGTTAAAATTTTGCAGCACGCTCACGACTCTCAGTGTGCTGGACACATGGGTTTTTCCCGTACTAAGTCAAGAGTCCTTGCGGCTTTCTTTTGGCCATTGGTAAACAAGGACATACGTATTTATTGTCGATCTTGTAAAGTATGTCAGGAAGTTAAATCCAAAGGTCCACGGCATGCTGCACCCATTCAGGCGGCGGACATTCCTATTCGGCCGTTCCAAAAAATGGCTATAGACATTATTGGTCCATTTAAGATCAAGTCTGCCAGAGGACATCAGTTTATCTTGACGTGTGTTGATATGTGCACACGTTGGCCAGAGGCTATTCCTCTGAAGAGCATTACTACTGCTGATATTGCAGATGCTCTTTGGCTTATATTTTCTCGTCTGGGGTTCCCCGGAGAGATATTGTCAGACCATGGCACCCAACTAATATCAGATACCATGTCTCAAGTAATGTCTACCCTGCAGATAGATAGATCTTTAAGTAGTATCTACCATCCAATGTCTAATGGTATGGTCGAACGCCTTAATAGAACACTTAAAAACTTACTGGGGAAGATAACTGAGGATCATCCTCAAGACTGGGACAGAGTTTTACCTGCGGCCCTCTTCGCTTACAGAGAGGTACCCAATGAACATACGGGATTTTCTCCCTTTGAACTCGTCTTTGGCGCGCGTCCGCGTGGCCCTATGTCGTTGCTTCACGATCTCATAACATCTGACAATATTGACGATGACACAAAGTCATCCTACGAATATGTCATCGCGTTGAGACAAAAAATTATCGAAGCATGCAAATTAGCAACTTCTTCTTCTGAATTTGCGAAACAGAAGGCAAGGCAATTTGCCAATAAGAAGAGATGCTTACGACAACTTTGTCCTGGTGACAAAGCATTTGTATTACTACCTTGTAGGGAAAACAGATTACTTATTTCTTGGAAAGGTCCGTACGATATAATATCGAAAATTTCCGATGTCGACTATATTGTCGATATTGATGGGAAGCATAAAACCTTCCACATCAATATGCTTACTGAATTCCATGAACGTCCGGATTATTTGCAACCCATTTTCCAAGCAACGGACAATTCTCCAGTACAACATGGTCATTACTCATCACTGTCCGTGATACAGGATGAGGAAACAAGTTTTTCAGATGTAAATCTTCCTCTTCCAATGATCCCACTTCATTCCAGTGAATCATGGAAGAACGTTACTGTCTCTCCTGATTTGTCTCTAGGAGAACAGCGACAAGTTTCAACTATGTTGCAAACATTTCAGGATGTACTCACTGACATCCCTGGACAAACGAATGTCATTCAACATGACATTGTTCTAACTGACCATACTCCTATTAGGGTTAGACCTTATCCTATACCTATACATTTTCAAGCACAGGTCGAGAAAGAGTTGGATGAGATGATAGATTTGAAAATAATCGAACCATCCACCTCTGCATATTCTTCGCCGATGGTTATTGTGCGTAAAAAAGACAATAACATACGTCTTTGCGTTGACTATCGAAAATTGAATCAAGTAACGAAGTTCGATGCCGAACCTATGCCTTTACTGGAAGAGCTACTTACTCGACTCTCCAAATCTCATTTTTTCACTAAACTTGATTTGTCTAAAGGATATTGGCAAGTTCCTTTATCTGAACGCGCCAAACCTCTCACGGCTTTTTCAACACCTAGAGGTTTGTTCCAATGGAATTTTATGCCTTTCGGTCTTATGAACGCACCAGCTACGTTCGTACGCATGATGCGCCGAATCCTATCTTATCGGTCAGATGTCATTGCATATCTAGACGACATCTGTCTTTTCAGCGATACTTGGGAAGATCACTATTCAGGGTTAGATGAATTGCTGTCTACTTTGCGTGAGCACAACCTGACAGCGAAACCCTCTAAAGCCTATATTGGTTTTAGCGAAATTTCTTTCCTAGGCCACCGAGTTGGTCATGGTTTCCTAAAGACAGAGGACCATAATACTAGTAAGATACTTAACATCTCAATCCCTAAGACTAAAAAACAGGTGAGAAGTCTGTTAGGTCTTATTCAATTTTATGGCAGATTCATTCAGAATCTATCCTCTATCATGGCACCTCTCTCAACACTTCTAAAGAAAGGTTCGCCTAATGTGGTCCACTGGTCTCAGGAATGCCAATGCTCTCTGGATAAGATTAAAACATTGTTTTCAACACCACCTATTTTAGTGCTACCCACTAAAGATAAGACATTCGTTCTTCGTAGTGACGCTTCATCCACTGGGATTGGAGCGGCACTAATGCAAGAGTACTCTGGAACTCTGCATCCTGTAATGTATATTTCCAGAAAACTTAATGCGGCAGAAAGGAATTATTCGGTTTTAGACCGTGAGCTATTAGCTATGGTTTGGTCGATCCTCAAACTACAGAGATTCCTTCTAGGCGCACATTTCATAGTAGAAACCGACCAAAAAGCTCTTACTGCTATACAGAGTAAGAATTTGAAGAGCTCGAGGTCTACTCGATATGCAATTGCTCTTCAACCTTTTCATTTCTCTGTGCGAGCTATTCGTGGATCAGATAATGTGATGGCAGACATTCTGTCAAGATGCCCACATGATTCCACATAACTATTAGGGCTTAGACTTCTTGATATGTCTAGTTCTATAGTAGTTCCTTTTCTATATCATGATAGATACACATTTGTAATTTAATAATATAATGATTGTATCACTACATAGCGGTTCATGGATGTTTATTCACCGCTGTGCTTTGATGATTTTTTCTTCATAAATCATAAATTTAAGATATCTAATACGAAATGATGATATGAATTTTTTAGGCATTGTGTAATTGCCAGAATTGTATTATACTTTGATGACACCTTCCTGGAAAAATATACTTGTAGAGAAATAATTTCTCTCAGTTTATGAGACACATTCTCACCAGTCGCTCCATAAGTCGACTTAGCCTCATATTAGGCGTTATAGGTATTCCTGATATTTTCATCTGCGCATTATTCATGCGTTGTGAGCCTATTGTACGTTGCTCCTAGATGTATTTCAAAAAAAAAAAAAAAAGTTCCATTTTTTTTTTTCCCGGGAGGTGTGGTAAGACTGTTACGTGCAGTCTTTGATATCTTACAATATTATACATAGGTAATTTTTTTGTGCTTAAGGGAAAGTCATTATTGAGTTACTTCCCTTGAAAGTTGTGCCATCTCTTCGATCAAACTCCGCGGATAAATCCATTTTACTGCGATTTATTCGTTGTTTGGGTAATAATAGATTGTTCTTGCTTCAGAATATCTATGGCCTGAATTTATGTGTATTGTTTGTCTGAGTAGGACGAGTCTGTCTTATATCTGTATATCTTTACATATCTAAGTCGAACTATATGTTCTGTTGTCTCTAGAGAGGTCAAAGGCTATTCGGCGGATGTGTCGCTAGAGTGTGGTGTGATTTGGCTTCGTCCTGATAGGGACTGTGTGTTTCCTATGTCGGCCTGTCGCCGGGAAAAAGTGATCTCAGTATTTGTGGGGAAAGTGATAGTCGTCTAGACCTATCGTGTATGCTTTACCCCAGTGTTTATTCATATTGCCAAGGAATGGCAGTTCCATATTTCCGCTACCAAGGTAATCAAAGACACTCTTATGAACTCTCGATCGAAGCCACCATTTTCGATAGTTACGATTTGAATGTCTAAGAGAATATATTTGACTCGATGAAAACGACTTCGATTCCTAGCAGCACTATATTCTGTAGAATGCAGTCAATTGTTCATGATCAAATCTACAGAGCAATGCAATGTTTTATGAATGACTAACTTTAGGACAGATTCATTATCTGCATCCAAACGTGAGTGACAGTTCACGAGTGAAGCCATCTTGGAACCAAAACATGTAGCGACTTTCAAGAAGAGAAAGGGGATGCCCGTATTATCGCTTGTTTAGTCCAGAGATCACTGCTACACATGAGAACCCGTTATTAGCGGTTCAATATTATTATATGAAAAAAATATGTGCTGAACATTATGTGGGAGAATCGTCGCTAAACGAGATTAGGTTTAGAAGCCATCTGAAATATTGTTTATAAGCTGACGTGCTCAGTCAGTGAAGTCAGATGATTTATATGTATGGGCGATGCTGAGGGCTTGGCTACTGACAGTCCATTATAATATTAATCTACATGAGTGCCCATGTAACATAACATTGCAGGACCATTTATCCACTGTACTATGATGTATTATGCCAACCTGTGATTTGTCACTATCTGTGCTGTCGAGTGTGTACGTCCAATTAAACTTTAGAAAAGGTACACAGTCGTTGGTGTCGATGACTTCCAGTCATACATGAGTGTGAGAAAAGAACATTTGTCAACAACACGAACCCTTATCATCATTCGCACATTGTACACTCAATCCATGTCTACACACCACTGCGTAGGTCAAGTTGACATTCCATACACTACAGTGGAGCAAACAACACCATAGAGATCTTATCAACTGATGATGATGATGATGTCTGCTTCCATCCACTTATATCTATCTTTTGGTGGATATCATTAACGGGAATAAAAATCCAACATTATCAACCTTATCACATGACTTCTATCTAGATCGTGCTTAACTGGTTACGCGAATATAATCTGAACAGGGGCGATCAGGTCAGAATGTAACGGGAACAGTGGCACGTTAAATCAAAGCTTGTGCCAACAGAAGTATACTGCAACTCCCTGATTCAAAATTCATACAATGTTTATTCAACGACGACGTTGGACGGGACAAGACATTCGTTATGGACGTTTGGCAGTTCAATTGACAAGACGATAGATAATGCATGCATAGATATGCCATAATGTACAAGGACGTTCAAGCAGTTGTGAACCTGGGGTTACCCCTCTCACCATTGACCTTTGCAAGGTTATCGTTTATGGTTATGTCCCATATTTCAAAATTCATTATCAAGCTTTCATCTTTTTCATATAATTTCATCAATAAAATAATCTGGAACCTCAGAACATTTTATCCTACAGGTATCCTTGTGCAAATAAATATATTTTAGGTTTAGTCCTCTGATTGACCTTTCCCATCTGCCGTTACTCGAATGACGGCTGTATAATAAATTATCTCGGTAGTTATATCTTAGGAAATACCACTCATAAAAATAGAAATATATCTCGGCTGGCTTTCAATGATTTCTACAATCGTTAATCCATTTCGGTACAGCCTGGTTGACTGTCTCGACTAGATACTAACATAGGCTTGAAGAAATGTTAAAAAATTATAATTAAAGCTTCGCTTTACTTCATTGAAGAAACACTTACGTAGTCGACCACCGGCAATGACTTCTATCCAGAAGGCCGGGTCGAGTAAGAACTATTTTTACCCATCACACGGGTTTTCAAAGAATCCACAGATCACAGGTCTGATATCGAAGCCAGCTCGCTTGGTTAAGCTCCTACGTCATTCTCCTTGTTTGGCAACAAGCGCGCAAGAAATATATTTCCCAAAATTGTGCGCTATCGTGCGCGATAAATTAAATATACAGTTATCTTCTTAATACATACACTGGTGCGTACCAACTTAACTGCAGCCAGACTCATGTCCATTTTTGCTACAGTTAAGGTACACAAAAAGTACGCAACAGTTAACTTTCCCCCCCCCCCCCCTTTCCCTTCCTTCACGAAAAAATATAATTATATTTTTTTAATGTAATAACCGAGGAAAGGTGAATCAGATTTACATCTACATATACTAATAATAAACTAAGTATATATTAATTAATAATAACAAAGTGAATATGAAATTTAATTCAACTCAAATAAACAAAAGATACGCAAGAAAGCATACAACTACTATTGACCAACTGTGGAACAATGTGGCAAAAATTAAAGTATTAAGGATGATTGAATTAAATCGAATGTAAAAACAACTAAAAAGAAATGTCAATAAATGAATTTAAATAAAAGAGATGAGAATGTATCAAAATGATAAATGAACAAGTAAAAGAATGTAAATAAAACACGCGAAGTGATCAACACACTTAACTGTGTCTAAAAATAATTAGTAGTACTAATTAATTACAAATGCTAAATCACTACACGTCATGAGTGACAATTACTAGGTATAATAACTAGCATTAAAATCATTCTAGTTAAATATATTAAATATTAAACTAATTAAATAAGTTTAATTGTGAAAATCTACTGAATCGTTTTCATATGTTTAAAAAGTTATTAATTCCAATAAATTTCTGAAGTTCCACTGTTATATTCGGAAACAGTCAATAATACATGAAGTTCCGTTCTATTAACATCCAACCACGTAGAAATGTTACTTTCCGAGCCATCCAGCAATTCAAAATATTCCACTGTAAAAGTATATATCTATCACATTAGAAGACTGTTTATATATATACTCAATGTAACTTTCGGAAAAAAATGTTATCACCTTACAAAGTTATATTCTCATCACTGTTATTGATAATTCACACTTTATTCGAAAATCGATGTGGATACGAAAACCTGAGTTAATGTTAATGATACAAATAATCCAAGTTCCATGAACAGCAAGTTACAATATCGGAACTGTCCGTGTAGAGGTTTCACCATCTGTAAGGCGTAGTAGCTCACTTGATTCGTACGGACATCGCGATAAAACGTCTGCCAAAACATTTTGAGATCCAGGTATGGAACGTATTGTAAAGCTGTATGGTTGCAAGGCTATCGCATATCTGGTAGATTTAGATGATTTGACGTCTTTGGTATTAAGAGCAGTAAGTGCTATCTGGTCAGATTCAACGATGAAGTGTGATCCAAGTAAGTATCTTTGGAGTTTCGTTATTGACCACACTAGAGCCAGAAGTTCTTTATCAAGAACAGAATACTTCTGCTCTGTCGACGTTAACTTTCTCGAGACATACATAACAGGATGCAAGGTACCCGAGTACTCCTGGAGCAATACACTACCAATTCCGTAATTTGACGTGTCACTGTGCAGGATGAAAGGAAGGTTTGCATTAGGTAATCTTAAAACATGAGCTTTTGAAAAAAGTGATTTGATGGTATCCAACGCGATTTGATGTTCCTGCGACCACCGAATCACGTTAGCTGCGCCCTTCTTTAACAATGAAGAGAAAGGTGCAGTAATGGTAGATAGATGAGGTATGAATTTACCATAAAATTGAATTAAGCCTAACAAAGATCTTACTTGTTTCTTTGTTTTTGGTGTTGTAATGTTTAGGATTTTAGAAACATTACTGTCCTCAGTGGATAACAGGCCGTGACCAACACGGTGACCTAAAAATGATATTTCGTGAAAACCCACGAATGCTTTCGATGGTTTAGCCGTTACGTTATATGACCGTAACGTGGACAGTAATGTGTTCAAGCCATCAAAATGTTCATCCCATGAGTCGCTAAAAAGACAAATGTCATCAATGTATGCAATGACATCGGGATGGTGAGATATGCGACGCATCATGCGTACAAAAGTGGCAGGTGCGTTTACCAATCCAAATGGCATAAAGTTCCATTGGAATAATCCACGAGGAGTAGAGAAAGCAGTGAGTGGCTTTGCATTTTCTGTCAATGGGACTTGCCAATATCCCTTTGACAGATCAAATTTAGAGAAAAAAGTAGAGTTAGACAGTTTAACCAATAAATCTTCTAACAGAGGTAATGGTTCTGCGTCAAATTGTGTAACTTTGTTTAACTTCCTATAGTCAACACAAAGACGGATGCTACTCAAACGGGGCCAAAAATAACTCACAACCTATTTGTACGACATTCCGTGAAGTGAAATTCATCTGTGAATAAAATATAATTTGATAAGCTTAAACACCGAGTATTAACTATTATCAGACCACTAGGTCTTTTATACTTGAATATACGCCCTAATTTCACCGACAGCCTGTTGCTGTCGTTTTTGACGGTGTCATAAGACGTAAGTCTATTTAATACTTTTTGATGATCTAAGTTAGAGAACTGTTTATTAACTCCCTGGGACAGGTTGATTTAGGGTTATCTTCCCTTTGTTATTCATTGTAGTTGTCCTGTCTTAAGACGGGGTTAGCTGTTCTCAGATCTTTTCTGTCTATGCATGCGCACGTTTTTTGAGCGCGAAACGAATAGACTTCCGTCAGGGAGTGATGAGCTGGGTTCTGACCGGACGAGTATGTCCGTACTTCTTCTCTGCATTATCTGGGGGAAAGATAGTCTTCAGTGTGACTGTGATGTCAGGGATTCTCCCCAGAGTGATTCTGTTCGTCAAGAATGACGACAGTTGTTATTAGTGTATTTCTCGGATTCTGTCCAAGGTAAAAGTAACTTAATTATTACGCCTAGATTGCAGAACATTTTGTGTCAACCTGTGAGTAGCGCTCACAGTTCTTGAGATGCAGAGTCCATTTTGTGTGCTCGATATAGCCACCTAAGACTATTCGTCTAGCTATATTACAGAAGCCCAGTGAAGAGATATTATTATTGAAACCGCCTGTTGGTGGTATGTTTCGGCATGGATGATTATACCTGCCTATAAAGAATACACTGTTGTTTGAATTATTATAGAGGCCCGATATCTCGGCCGATATCTCTGAGCAGAAGAAGAAGTGTCTGGCGTGTGAAGCCAGATGAAGCCTTGATTTTTATTATACAAGTTCTTAGACTTTGGTATTGATCAACTGGATCCGCCTTTATCGTGCGGCATATTTGTTGAAAGACTACCTGACGTGTTTAGTCAGGGGCCCTGAGCTACACTGTGAAAGAATGTATATTGTCAAGCCAGCTTTATTAGCATCTTACACATGAGCTATGCAAGATTTATGATGCTCGATATTTATAATCATTGCCACACATGAAATGTCCATGATCCTTTGTGCTATTGACTGTGTCGTCTGTCAGCGTACTGTTGCCGTAATAAATGTTGGAAAAGTCATCTGTATTATCCACATCTATGACTTCTACTTGTGGTGGAGTGAGTTTGGTGTAGATGAATAAGAGCCTATACGACTTCATGTCCACGATCTGCTGCTTCCTACGCATACACCTTTACACTCTACTGCATCCTACTACGAGTACAGTACTATACTCCTGAGAAACAACACGTATGCTGTTATATGTGAGTGTCTGTACTAACCCCTGGCAGCGCCTCACGCTGGTGACCTAGATACACGCAACACTGAACTGTCCAGGTGATCAACGACACGCCCTCTCAGCGACACTTCAACACGGTACAAATACCAGATTTCACACGAGCAAATAGACTTTAACATCTTATACTTACAAGGTAAACCGGTCGTTAACATTTGGTAAACGTCTTATAAAATCAACCGGTAGCATTTGGTTGTAACATCTGGTGGGTAAACCTGCGGTTACACAGCCCTTGTGTTTAAGTTGAACGGAGATGTAAAACTCTTTTTTGTTTTAGAAAACCTAATGTAAAGCTCACAAGAAAGTTGGTTATTACTAGAGCTAAGTTTAAAAGAAAATACTCCCTGACCTAGTCGTTTGAAGAATCACAATGACTGAATCGGCTTATCACCACTCACCATACGACGCCCGCCTTTTCAGTCTGAAACAGTGTACTGTATATTCGCAGTTAATTATTTCACTTACTTTAAAACCCTTGCTTTAATGGAGTTATTTCCAAATTACGAGTATTTTACATTGTTTTAGTTATTATACCTGTAAACGCGGCTAGGTCAGTGCCGGTCGTAACTTGATATACTCAAATGTACCAAGAAAGGGAGCAGCGCGCAGTATCCGCTATTTGTGATGAATGAAATTTAGAGAATTTTTGCGTCAGTGAAATAAAATGTGACAAATATACAAAGCTCATGTGATGTTAAATAAAAGTGGTTAAAATTAAATGAACGTGTGTAAGTTTCTTAGCAACAAAACAATAATGCACACGAAGACTCTCCCAAGTGTGAGACCATATACGAGCGCATCCCGTGATTACCTGTAAACCCGCCCCTACTATGTGGACAGAGAATGAACGTCTGCTATTTGTGAGGATGTTTTGCTAGTCGAGTATTGTACTTGTTATTCACAGAGCGTATGCCATTTGCTTTTTTGTTTGTTTGCGGAAACATGCTGTAATAAATGTTTTCAAATGTTATTAAATTTGGGGTTTTTATCGCGTTGTCTTATCTTTTCTTTGCTATAAATATAATATTGTTAAGGCAGGAAAATGGCCACCAATAAATGTTAAAGGGGGTTTACCGCTGCCCGTGTAAATGTTAAGTGTAGAAATGTAACGTGAGAGACTTGGGTGGTAAGTTCACACTGGATACCACAGGTGTAAACAGTCATGTATGGTCTGTGCTTGTTCAAGCGTAGCAGGTGACCGTGACACAAATAGTGCAGGTACAGTTTGGCCACCGAAGCGAATTGTTCAGAATAATATTAGGAATGCTACAGCGTCAGCTAGGCTGGTATAATTGTATGCAGGCCCTGGTTGGCCGCAACAACGCTGGCATTCGTGTGGAGATCTTGAAGAGATGAGGTGTAATAGATATATGAGGTAGTGTGAGTAGACTTCAGTCAATATGTGCGAATGCGTAGTTAAGTTCTGACTGGTCACAATGCATCCACACAACCACATGTAGAAGTCAGTAATAGTTGACAATAGCTGACGTTTCATGGAATTTATTCACGATACAGGACAGTAGACGTTCATCATCATATATAGTCAGTACGATACTTGACGACATACAGCATAGCAATGGTGAATAATATAATTGGCATCAAGGCATCATAAACGACTGTAGATATATTCAGGTGCTGAAACCATCATCATTTTCTACTACAGCCAAGATATCTAGATGTAGGAGATTAAATCAACTCTCCCTTTCTGACCCCCAGCAAGACAGGCATATCTTCTGGAGTACATCAGGCAATTTCCTCTAAGTTCCTTTAATAGCAAAGGTGTCAAACCTAGACCGACGTGATACCGCCGGAGCAACAGAGTTCAGCCAACAGATAGCCCTTGGGGCATGCACCAACCCGATGCATAAAAGACATGGTGATTCGTGAGCTGAAAACTTCTCATGACAGTAGACTCTTTCCCGCCCAGTGGGAAAGTTAGCAAGCAGACTACAAAATGTCAATCATAAAAGCTGGCGACAAGTAATAATCATATGAAGAGCAATTACCTTTCTTCAGAAATAAACACCACAACTCACACGCCTCCAGGCGCTTAGATTCACAAGGGGAAAATCATCTGTAGATAAACTAACAACTCAAGAGGACTTCCATTTCCCCGACAAAATGATCACGGACGCTGAAACGCGTCTCGCTCTGATCAGAACCCCTGCTAGACTCCTGGTACGGAAGTCTTTCTCAAACAACCTTAAATTCGACACATGCGCAGAAGCGCTTGACCCCTGAGCTAAACTCAAACGGGACGATGGTGGACACATACCAAGCAAAGATACTGACCAAATCGAGCCTTATATGGTCAGGGAATAAACATCAACTCAGGTTGCAAACATTCCAAGAAAAACTGATCTATTCGAGCCATATAAGGATTAACAACCAGACATAGGTCTAATAATAGACCGCCAGATTAAGACCCAAGAGAAGGTAACAACTATTATACAGATGTAACCTCAGCTACCCAAGAGTTATGTACCTTTGATTACAAAAATTAAAGTGTACCAACAAGACGGGTAAATATATATATTGACTCAGAAAAATCTGTGCGTAACAAATATGTTAAGTCTAGACGGCAGATTTATTTTGTTTTGTCAGGAATATAGTTAATTTTCGTGTTCCATAAAATGTATTTCTTTTTAAATAATCCCCGAAAGGGCCGGGCTATCATGTCATAATAATAATGTTTTTTTTTTTTTGTTTTAAAATTCTTGGCACGATTCTTCGTTCTTGATTATTGTATGTGTTGGTTTACAGAAAATTAGATGTAGAACTGCAATTATCCTAATTAATTCGTGTCTGATGTTGTTCGGTTAATCGCAATTTCGGATAATGCAATTAATTGGAGGAAAAACTCTTTATACACGAAAAAAAAAACCATTTTACGCTTGTATTAACTAGTCTTTATTAAACATCTGAGCATTTGCGCATAAAATAGGCTTTTAAATTCTCTGGCCAGCGGATCATTTTAGCATAGATCGTTTGTATCTTGCTTCATGTACTTGATTTTCCTTTCATGTGTTTTTTCTAGAGTTCACTCACTCTTTTTAGTATCAGAAACTGGCTGCACAGAAGACACCCAGTTTTTGGGCGACTTTCTTCCGATTCTCGATTTTTTTCAACAAATTATTTGTGTGTATCCACGTGATCCGCAGTTGTTAGAACAACACTTTTTCTTGCACGTGTCATCGTACATTTTGAAGCGTCCACAGGTTTGTGAATGAAACCAAACGTAACACTAAACTAATTACACTACTGCTGTGAACAGACGTAATGGACAGGAATAATGTCCACCCGAGCTGAAATCAGCAACGAGAGGGTGTATTTGTTACAGATAAGCCCGCATTCCTTGGTTTCGATGCTTCGGTTAATCGCAAGTTCTGAAGATTGAGGTTCGAATAAGCGGAGTTCTATTGTAGTCTGATTCCGTGCAGAAGATTATTAATAATATTATTACCTTATTTTAGCGAAAAGTTATGTTAGATTCCGACACAGACCTTTATGTTAGATTCCGACACAGACCTTTATGTTAGATTCCGACACAGACTTCTGTGTTAGATTCCGACACAGACCTTTATGTTAGATTCCGACTCAGACCTTTATGTTAGATTCCGACACAGACTTCTATGTTAGATTCCGACACAGACTTCTGTGTTAGATTCCGACACAGACCTTTATGTTAGATTCCGACACAGACCTTTATGTTAGATTCCGACACAGACCTTTATGTTAGATTCCGACTCAGACCTTTATGTTAGATTCCGACATGCACCTTTATTTAAATATTTTCTTTGCCTAGAGAACTGGAAAATACTTTAATAAACAAAAGAAGATAGAAACAGTTAATGCCGAATGTAAGGCAACCGTCCACCATTCCACACACCTTTTCTTTAGTGTCATTACATGGGACCTTTGGTGTTAAACAGTAGTGTCATTACATGGAACCTTTGGTGTTAAACAGTAGTGTCATTACATGTAACCTTTGGTTTTATACGGTAGTGTCATTACATGGAATCTTTGGTGTTAAACAGTAGTGTCATTACATGGAACCTTTGGTGTTAAACAGTAGCGTCATTACATGGAATCTTTGGTGTTAAATAGTAGCGTCACTGCACGGAATCGTTGCACTTAAGCGGTAGTATCAGTAAAGGAATCTTTGGCATTAAACTTTAGGGTCATTATATAGAATCTTTACAATTACATATCGTAATACTACATGGAGTAACAGCAGACACGCTGTAAGGTCATTGATTGAAGTGTTTCAGTTGACAAAAAGTCCCCTTCTAAAGCTTCAGCGAACGACTTACGACATTAAGTTGAATAATTTTGGGGAAAAAATGAGCCAGAGGCACCAAACAACTTTCTCTGTACTGGTGTAGTGGGTTTGATGGTATTGTATGATGGTGATATTACTAAATGTAATGTATGAGGCCAGCTGTGAAGGCTCCTGAGATAAAATGTAGTTGTGAATTGTCAGAAGGCCTTTCTTGCTACCACTACGACCTCACACTTAATTTTTTTTCTTAATGAATGTGGCTACGTAAAGTGTCTAGGGTAATGATATGTAGTGTGGTGTGATAGTTTATAAATACACCCACAGATAATTAAGAAGACTAATAATATTAACAAATGTTAAAATACACTGAACTAACTCACGTGTGTAAAATTTTTGATAGAATTATATTACATTTATTTTGTTCTGGATCAAGTTTTATGTTGACCAGAACTTTTAAAAAAAGAGATTTAGAAATTATGAAAGAAATGCATGGAATGTTACATAATAAATGCAAGAGTGTACATATATAAGTACTAGACTAGTTAGTTTTATTAAAATGTTCTAGTAGTCATCTACTTGGGAGGATAGTTAATGTTTGTGCTGTTGGGGTGGCCTCATCACACCTGTCTATATTGACTACACAGTGTCCAGTAAATTGCAGGAATTTTATGGGGTATTAGCAACTAAAAGGTGTTGGTGAACTTCCAGCAGACCAGAGGCTCACTCATCTTGAAGAAGTAGCTCTGGTGCTGAAATCTGGTGGTCCCAACTCTCCGTGCTGGCGGGCAATAATAGTGGTCTCTGTCACAACGTACTGCACAGATACACTCGAGTAAAATCACCAACTGGATAGACACCGCCTTGTTGACAGCTGAAACTCACAGCTCTGCAATCAAAGTATTGGCTATGTGTCAAAATTCTATTCTCTACCCACGTCTGGACACAACACGGACACAACAACCACATCATACAGACAGGTCAGATCTCTCTGACCAAACAGCACATTTACCATGGTGGTTTTACATCAGATAGGTCCTCCCAGACTATAGATTCTGAAAAAATATTTATTAGTTTCCTTCCCTAAAAGTGGATAGGTAATATGTTTCATTATTCTCAACACTTGATCTGTCTTTCCTAACCCTTGCTGGAGTTTATGTATATTGTTGGTCCCTAGACCCTGACTTGGGCGGGGGGTCTAGAGCAAATCCCTACTTGTTTGTAAGGCTAGATTTCGATATGGCAGTATCAAATCACTCGAACATTAAACAATATTCAAAATATGCAAAGAAATAATTTCAATCTTACCAGATTATGAATAAAGAACACAGAAATGCTAGCAAAACTCAGCTGAGCTGCTGGCTATAGTATGGCGTCCCTGAACTTATTTCACTTTCTTTCATTTGGAAATCACCACACTTTAAAATACTGTGTCTATCATCGAACAACTATTGAGGAATGGCCCCACTTGCTCGTCTGAGCGCCGATAAAATGATTGTCTGTGGCCAATCACTGCCTAGGTTTATTTCAAATTCAAATTTCCTACCCTAAAGTCATTTCAGTCATGCTTCAGTCAAGTATGGATGTTTATCTGTTAGTCTGTCCGTCTCTACTTGCGTTTTTACAAAAATGTACTTGATTTTTGAACCAACCTTTCTCTCCCCTCCAAAATTTTGTCGTTAAAAGTTATTTTTAGACACAGCCACCACAATATCCCTTCTCTTCCATACTAAGTAGATTTGAACACCTGCGTCTCGAGGTCGTGTTTTTTTGTGCAAATAGCGACACTTTTTATTCAATACAGTCATGTCGCTGATGTGAACAACACTGTCTTTTGTCATTATCTTCAATATTATCTATCCGTCTGTAAAATTAAGAACATATTAGTTCACTGCTCAGAATGGGCCATCCGGCCAGCTAATTTTTATATTCCTAACATTAATATTAAGAAAAAAGTACTTTTTAAATTTTGTAATATTTCGAACATCTGCGTTTAGCCGCTGAATTCAAATCAAGGGCTTGGTATCGCAAAAGCGTCCATTCCGTACTTCGTGTCAATTTGGGGGACGTGAATTTTTACTTTCCTCCCTCCCCCCCCCCCCCCCCCCCCCCCCCCCCCCCCCCCCCCAAATTGCGTCTCCTTAGCCTTGCTAGTCTCACGCAATCTTTCCAGTCATATTTTTTTCCTTTCTTTTGTTGATCCGCCGTTCTCATCCTGTCTAGCAAGTCAATTTTTATGCAGGGTGATGACCCGCGGTCTGGGCGATCATGTACTATCAGCAGCCTACGCATTATGTTTTTATCCTTACATGTTATCTTTGGAGGTATTTTACCGTTGTATCTCTGTCAATTTCACTACACATCTCCCCACTTGAAAACATGCCTATGGCAAGTTCCAACACCAGCGATACACATAGGTAAAATTACTCCTCACGTCTGCCACTACTCTAATTTTGATCACAGGGGTGCCGACTGAGGAAATCTGCACCGACATTCAATTTGCCTGGGATATATTGGATACTAAACTGATAAGGTTGAAGCAATAAAGACCACCTCAGCAATCTTGCGTTTTCATGCTTAGCCTGAGATAAGAATACGAGAGGCTGATGGTCCGTCTCCACCACAAAAGTCCTACCATACAGATAGATTTGAAACTTCTTTATTGCCCATATTAACGCTAAACATTCTTTTTCGCTTGTGGAGTATCCTTGTTCCGCCTTATTCAATTTGCGGCTTGCATAAGCGACTGGTTTCAGTTCCCCATCAGGTGAAGATGATCTTTGCAACAAAGCCCCTCCGAGTCCTACATTACTTGCATCGGTTCTTAAGACAAAGTCCTGTGTCAAATCAGGCAGTTTGAGAATAGGCTTGCTAGTGAGTTTTTCCTTTAACTCTTGGAACGCTAGTTCACATTGTGCAGTCCAATTAATTTTATCTGGAAGTCCCTTGCGAGTCAGATCAGTCAGAGGAGCACAAATAGCGTTAAAATTCTTGATGTATTTCTGATAAAATCCGCATAACGACACAAATGATCGCACGTCCTTTTTTGTTTGTGGCCTAGGTGCTCTCTGCAGTTTTTCCAAATTCTTAGGATCAGGGGTCATATTACCCTGATATACAGTGTGTCCCAAGAATTCCAACTCTTTACATCCAATACAACATTTTGTTGGCCTAGCAGTTAAGTTCGCCTCCCGAAGTCTATCAAACAACATCTCCAGAGCTTCAATGTGTTCTTCAAATGTCTCTGTGGCGACGAGAATATCATCCATGAAATTCGTGATACATGGGTTATTCAGGGGATCCAACAATTTGCGCATCATCCTTGAAAACACACTCGGAGCATTTTTCAGTCCGAATGGTAGCATATTGAATTCATAATGTCCATCCGAAGTGCTAAAAGCCAAATAAGGTCTCACTTCAGGCTTCACTGGGATCTGGTAATAGCCTTTACTAAGATCCACCTTTGAAAAGTATTTTGCCTTGTTCAGTCTGGCAAATAGCTGTTTTGTGTCTGGTAATGGATCCACTTGTCCTTCTGTGACAGCATTCAGTTTCCTGTAATCTATGCACAGTCTGTGTTCCCCAGACGGTTTTCTCAACAAAACGACACTAGAACTAAAAGATGATTCACTGTGCGAAATAATCCCCTCCTTCAACAAATACTCTATTTCTTCCTTCAATGCCTTCTCCTTCGCGAACGGAATAGAATAGGCTCTCATACAGATTGGTTTTGAGTCTACCAGTTTCATGTCATACTGTAGCAAATTTGTATGGCCTGGTTTATCTGTTAATACATCTGTATGTTCCTCCAGAACCTGTTGAACTCTCTCCCTCTGGTTTTTAGTCAGGTGCTTGCTGACTTTTACCTGTGCTGCTGTTTCACAAGGATGTAATGGGTATTCATGTGAGGTGAGTGGTTCTTTTTGCATCTGAGTTGCGATAGCTAAGGTCAGTAAGGGGGTGCTTTCCTGGAGTGGTCTGTCCAGATACTTCTTTAATAAGTTTACATGATAAACTTTCTCCTTCCCCTTTTTGTCAATTTTATAGTTTGTTCTAGACACCTTCTCTAGAACCGTATATGGACCTTGCCAACCAATTTGTAATTTATTCTGGCTTCCGGGTAGTAGAAGCAGCACCTTCTCTCCGACTGCCAGTTCCCTGTCCTTTGCCTTCCTATTAAAATATGCTGCATGTTTCTTCCTGGCTTGCTTCAAATTATCATTTGCCAGTTTCCATCCAGCTTTCAAACGAGTGGTCAGTTCGTTCACGTATTGATACGATGAGGTAACAGTCTCTTCCGCCTTCTCATCTGTCCAGGTCCTTAATAGAGTTACATCTGGATCTTTAATTTATCATACTTATTTTTCATGGAACCCATCGGGTCCCGTCCATTAGAAGCTCTATAATGAGGACTTTTCTTCCTAGAATCATCACTCACAAATCGACCACTACCAATTTTTTTCTGGGGTTTGTCTCCCCACTTTAGATTGCTTATGAGAGATCTTCGCTCTCTTGTCTGTTCTTCCAGTTTATATAAGTCTGACCGAGGGATTGTCATCTTATCCTGGGTAAAATTTCTTCTTTGTACTCTTCGCATAGTGGCCATGTTAATCCATTCAAGTGAAGACTGGGTGTGAAAAGGGGGCTCCCATTCCACTTTGTCTACCCAAGTATAATTAGTTTTCCTTTCAGGCCTAAAGTTGCCCCGTGGCGTTTCTAGGTCCTGCACATATTTTCCCTTTGTGGGTGTTCCCTCATGAAATACGCCACATGCTTCTACAAAGTTTTCAACATCGACATTTACGTCGGGCCAATAGTATTTTCGAGCAATCTTTTGGCAGATGGTACCGACTTTCTCATGGTCACCATCTTTTCCAACATGTAAGCTCCTTATTAAGTTTGCCCTATATATCTTGGGAAGAACTAACTGTCCGTGACCAGTGGATCTAGTTCCTGTCTTCCTGTATAATAGTTTGTTCTTCATGAAATATTCCCCCTTGCTCGGAGGTGTGTGGCATTTGGGCAATTTTTTAAAACAGGGCTTGAGTGTCCTATCCTCAGCCTGCGCCTTCCTCATCTCCTCTGGATGAGCATTTATAGGTTCACCTTCTTCCTCCTTCTTCTGTGACCTGGTCTGCACTGTCGCCATGATCACAGGTTTCTCGGGATTCCCCAAGAAGACGTATCTACACCCCAATATCAGAGGGTAGATTGGTTCATCTATCACTGCTGCTCTGATTTCTCCTTCCACATAGCGAGTTTTCACCGTTATCCTTGCGATGGGAAGTGTCATGAGTGGTATGTCCTTAGTTGCCCCTTGTATTTCCACTGTTTCTGTGGTATACTGACTTGGGTCCACTAGGCTAGACTTCACAACTGAATCATAATCCAAACCTGTATCATAAAGGCACCTTATGGTGACCCCATTACAAATAACATCCTCACAAACTGGGGGGTGATAAGGTTCCTGTTGTCCCTTAGGATTAACCTTTAATCTTTGCGTCCCCGACTTCATTGCAGCAATGTTTGAAGGTTTCCTTCTACAAAATTCGGTGTTATGGTTATCCTTCTTGCACCATTACACCATCTTTTTCCTTGGTTCAACGGTTTTCTTTCATTGAACTTTTGGTCATTGAACTGTGAGTTTCTGTCGCGATAGTCATTTCTTGGCCGCTCAAAGTTTGTCCTACCTTTATTTCCCTGCTCTCTATTATCAAATTTATTAAATTGCTGTGGAGCTTTAAAATTGTCTATGTGCTTCTTTTTAGCACCACTTACCTCTGCCTGAGCTGCCTGATACCTCTCAGCAACATTTAAAATTTCCCCCAACTTCTCTGCACCTTGTTCCATGAGAAATTTTCTCATGTCTGGAGCCATGGACTCTCTCAATTGCTCAATCATGATCATTTCTTTAAGATCTTGGGTCTTCCCCAGAGCCGTCCATTTCTCCAAATAGGTTTCTAGTCTGGCAGAGAATTGGTGGTATGTCTCCCCAGACAACAGTTTGGCATTTCTAAATTTCTTACGATAAAATTCACCATTCTTCTCGTACCTTAATAACAAAGCCTGCTTTAACATGTCATAATTGTCTTGGTCTTCCCTGTTCATTTTGGCAAATACTTCATAAGAAGTACCCCTCAATCCCTGTGATAGCTTTAAACTCCACCTCTCTCTCTCTAACCCATATGTAGTAGCTAATAACTCAAAACGTCCTAGGTACCCCTCTATGTCATCGTCTTCTCAACAAAATGGTCTAAATGAAACCCCATAGCTGAGTTTGAGGCTCCCAGACTAGGCGTAGCATCTGAGGCAAAAGGGCTGGCACCATTTTCAGGAGCCGGGCCTTGTAATTCCAGCTCCCTTAGTCGTAATTCGTGCTCCCTCTGCAACCTTCTATCTTCTGCCTCCCTTTGCTGTCGTTTTTCTTCTGCCTCCCTTTGCTGTCGTTTTTCTTCTGCCTCCCTTTCGGCAGTCAACCTTTTTTCTTCTGCCTCAATCTGCAGCCTCTTAATCTCAGCCTCAATTTGTAACCTCTTTTCTTCAGCTAACTTTCTATCTTCCCTTTCAATATATTTATCACATTCAGCCGTTACATATTGAATTAAAATCTGACCATCCATTCCCATCTCCTTTGCGGTCAGCACAGCAGCTGATCGGAATTTTGCTAGCTCCGCCATACTTTTTAGACAATATAATAATATACAAGCTAAATCTCTAACCAGTAAATACACTAAGTACTTCTTATGACTATAGTCTAACTAATTCTAACTAACCAGTTAACTAATTAATTATCACTGGCTGTGAAGATTCACCAACTTTTATCTGCAGGGACACTTTTAATTTTAAAGGGAATTTCACAATTTTTTTTCCTAATTTTATTTCTCCCACCAGGAGATCCTAATATTACTGTTGGGCTGATTATCCCTGGACAAGACCCCAATATATGTGGTGGGTTTGATGGTATTGTATGATGGTGATATTACTAAATGTACTGTATGAGGCCAGCTGTGAAGGCTCCTGAGATAAAATGTAGTTGTGAATTGTCAGAAGGCCTTTCTTGCTACCACTACGACCTCACACTTAATTTTTTTTTTGTAATGAATGTGGCTACGTAAAATGTCTAGGGTTATGATGTGTAGTGTGGTGTGATAGTTTATAAATACACCCACAGATAATTAAGAAGACTAATAATATTAACAAATGTTAAAATACACTGAACTAACTCACGTGTGTAAAATTTTTGATAGAATTATATTACATTTATTTTGTTCTGGATCAAGTTTTATGTTGACCAGAACTTTTAAAAAAAGAGATTTAGAAATTATGAAAGAAATGCATGGAATGTTACATAATAAATGCAAGAGTGTACATATATAAGTACTAGACTAGTTAGTTTTATTAAAATGTTCTAGTAGTCATCTACTTGGGAGGATAGTTAATGTTTGTGCTGTTGGGGTGGCCTCATCACACCTGTCTATATTGACTACACAGTGTCCAGTAAATTGCAGGAATTTTATGGGGTATTAGTAATTAAAAGGTGTTGGTGAACTTCCAGCAGACCAGAGGCTCACTCATCTTGCTTATGTAGCTCTGGTGCTGAAATCTGGTGGTCCCACCTCTCCGTGCTGGCGGGCAATAATAGTGGTCTCTGTCACAACGTACTGCACAGATACACTCGAGTAAAATCACCAACTGGATAGACACCGCCTTGTTGACAGCTGAAACTCACAGCTCTGCAATCAAAGTATTGGCTATGTGTCAAAATTCTATTCTCTACCCACGTCTGGACACAACACGGACACAACAACCACATCATACAGACAGGTCAGATCTCTCTGACCAAACAGCACATTTACCATGGTGGTTTTACATCAGATAGGTCCTCCCAGACTATAGATTCTGAAAAATATTTATTAGTTTCCTTCCCTAAAAGTGGATAGGTAATATGTTTCATTATTCTCAACACTTGATCTGTCTTTCCTAACCCTTGCTGGAGTTTATGTATATTGTTGGTCCCTAGACCCTGACTTGGGCGGGGGGTCTAGAGCAAATCCCCACTTGTTTGTAAGGCTAGATTTCGATATGGCAGTATCAAATCACTCGAACATTAAACAATATTCAAAATATGCAAAGAAATAATTTCAATCTTACCAGATTATGAATAAAGAACACAGAAATGCTAGCAAAACTCAGCTGAGCTGCTGGCTATAGTATGGCGTCCCTGAACTTATTTCACTTTCTTTCATTTGGAAATCACCACACTTTAAAATACTGTGTCTATCATCGAACAACTATTGAGGAATGGCCCCACTTGCTCGTCTGAGCGCTGATAAAATGATTGTCTGTGGCCAATCACTGCCTAGGTTTATTTCAAATTCAAATTTCCTACCCTAAAGTCATTTCAGTCATGCTTCAGTCAAGTATGGATGTTTATCTGTTAGTCTGTCCGTCTCTACTTGCGTTTTTTACAAAAATGTACTTGATTTTTGAACCAACCTTTCTCTCCCCTCCAAAATTTTGTCGTTAAAAGTTATTTTTAGACACAGCCACCACAATATCCCTTCTCTTCCATACTAAGTAGATTTGAACACCTGCGTCTCGAGGTCGTGTTTTTTTGTGCAAATAGCGACACTTTTTATTCAATACAGTCATGTCGCTGATGTGAACAACACTGTCTTTTGTCATTATCTTCAATATTATCTATCCGTCTGTAAAATTAAGAACATATTAGTTCACTGCTCAGAATGGGCCATCCGGCCAGCTAATTTTTATATTCCTAACATTAATATTAAGAAAAAAGTACTTTTTAAATTTTGTAATATTTCGAACATCTGCGTTTAGCCGCTGAATTCAAATCAAGGGCTTGGTATCGCAAAAGCGTCCATTCCGTACTTCGTGTCAATTTGGGGGACGTGAATTTTTACTTTCCTCCATCCCCCCCCAAATTGCGTCTCCTTAGCCTTGCTAGTCTCACGCAATCTTTCCAGTCATATTTTTTTCCTTTCTTTTGTTGATCCGCCGTTCTCATCCTGTCTAGCAAGTCAATTTTTATGCAGGGTGATGACCCGCGGTCTGGGCGATCATGTACTATCAGCAGCCTACGCATTATGTTTTTATCCTTACATGTTATCCTTGGAGGTATTTTACCGTTGTATCTCTGTCAATTTCACTACAACTGGTTAACGGTAGTGTAAACGCAAGTAGATGTTATGTGCCTGACTAGGGCAAAGGAGACATAAATGACCATTGTGACGGCCATAAGGCCCAGGCCTGGGACAGGCAAACGACAACAGTGGATAAAAGACAGGGACAACTGATTGACATGCATTTAAATAGGTTCATAACAAATGACTTGAGCTGTAAATGGTAACCGCAGTTGTCACTCTGGTCAAATCCAATGATAAATGCCGCGTGGACAAAATGGATACTGGTAACGATGATTGCCATATGGGCTTTCTATGTTTCTCATATGTGGCGCATATCTTGCAGTGGAAGCTGAGTAGTCATTTTTGTTGAGTGCCATATGTGTAGACGTTGGTAATTTCTTACTTCAAGCTTATTAAACAGATGGTATCTCACCTCTCTTCTAGCAAAGGCGGAGCATGTAGATTACAGTAAGGTCTCAGGTTACGGCGGTTTCGACTTACGGCAACCCGCCGATACGAACGAACACATAAGACCCATTATTTGTTTATTTCGATTACATTTTAATAATTTTCAACAACTAGCGATATCCATTTGTTACTTGAGAACGAGGTAAACTAGTAATGACAAGGGCGAATAAAAGACTTACACCGGCGGACACTGACGTTAAGGCGTAGAAACGTGGCATTGTGTTAAGCCAACTCCTGCTGTCGTTCGCTGTTGTCTCGCATAGAAAGAGATACCATGATGTTAACTTTTCTTAGTTTTTTTTTTTTACTTTGAATTGATTGTGTTTTTCAATTCTGTGTATTTTACTACACTGCCATTAGTAATACGCTTGATGCGTTTTCCGGTACAGTTATAAAGCTTTATTTTTGCCCATGTTTTGTTAACGAACACTTAAGCACATTTACTGGACGTGAAAATTCCTACTTGCGTACACAATCGTGTTACGCAAGCCCTTAACCGCGGAACTCTTTTGTAACCCGAGACCTTGCAGTACCAAATATACTGGTGATAGGTATCTTTCTTGTTCTTTCTGTATCTGCTCTTCATATGTTTCTTGGTCACATCATATGTCACACGTGTATCATGTTGGGAGTCTGAGATTCCTGTCGTCAGGTCTTTCCTGTTAGCCTGGAGAATGTAGATTGTAGAGTGATCTAACACCAGCTGCGTTGTGTAAGCCGGAAGTAGGCAGATTGATCTAACACCAGGTGTGTTGTGATAGCCGGAAGTAGGCAGGTTGATCTAATGCCAGGTGTGTTGTGTTAGCCGGAAGTAGGCAGATTGATCTAACACCAGGTGTGTTGTGTTAGCCAGAAGTAGTCAGACTGATCTAACACCAGGTGTTGTATTAGCCGAAAGTAATCACATTTACTTAACACCAGGTGCTACGGAGTTAGCCAGGTAGTAACCATATTAAGCTTTGTTGAATTAGCTGGGAGTAGCCAAAGTAAGCTCTGTTGTTTTAGCCGGGAGAAGCCAGTTGAGCTAACACCTGGTGCATGGTTTTAACCGGAAGTAGCCAGAGTGAGCTAAACTGGCGCGCAGTTAAACTGTGATCACAATTTATAAGGGAGAGTATTCAGTACAACTGAAAAGAAATTTCCCACTTACCCCCTGCCTACGTATGTTTTTTTTTTTTTTTTTTTTTTTTCTTCAGCTACAAGGTAAATGAGAAATAAATTGAATTAAAATGTGTAGTTGACAAAGAGTATCATATGAATTACTATGCACTTTGTACAGCGGTAAGATAGCTAACTAAGCAAGTACTGAATTTGTTGCGCTGTTAATGATCAGAAGCGCAGCTTTCGAAGCTGAGACAAAAGGTTCTCGTGAACGTGCCAATTTTTTTTTTCTGAAGTCGACGTTCCAAACATATTAACTAGAAGATGATGCTGAGATGATTTTTTAGATGAGAAAAATCAGAGAAATATGTTTTTTTGTGTGTGCACAGAATTGCGTCGTGCAGTGAACAAATAAACTGAGTTATAGGTAGAAAGTAGGGCTGTTAGGGAGTTTGGGATAATGAGGTGAATGCACAAATCAAGCTATTGTTGTCGTCATCATCATCATACAGATCCCGGTGGAGCACAATCCTTCAACAAATACACGCCAAGCTCTCCTGTCCTGTGCCATCTGTTCAAGGCCTTCGTTATCCCCTTTATTTCAGTCTGCAGGTCTTTTCTCCGTGTTGTTGTTGTTGTTTTTTTGTTTGTTATCTCCCTCGATTCCTCTTACCATGGGATTTCCAGAACAGGCAGTGTCTTGTAACGCTGTCAGCTGATCTTCTCACTGTGTGTCCAATCAAAACGCCAGCGCCTACGCCTCACATCTTGCTCCACTGGTGTTGCTGTACAGTTCTACCAGACGGCCGTAACACACCGGTGTTGCTGTCAAGTTCTACCAGGCGACCGTAACACACTGGTGTTGCTGTCAAGTTCTACCAGACGGCTGTAACACACTGGTGTTGCTGTCAAGTTCTACCAGACGGCCGTAACACACTGGTGTTGCTGTCAAGTTCTACCAGACGGCCGTAACACACTGGTGTTGCTGTCAAGTTCTACCAGACGGCTGTAACACACTGGTGTTGCTGTCAAGTTCTACCAGACGGCCGTAACACACTGGTGTTGCTGTCAAGTTCTACCAGACGGCCGTAACACACTGGTGTTGCTGTCAAGTTATACCAGACGACCGTAACACACTGGTGTTGCTGTCCAGTTCTACCAGACGACCGTAACACACTGGTGTTGCTGTCAAGTTCTACCAGACGACCGTAACACACTGGTGTTGCTGTCATGTTCTACCAGACGGCCGTAACATTTTACGAGCTGGGTAATATGCACCCAGGAAGAATAAAACTAAAGTGAGTGTGACGTGAAGGTCATCACCATAGTTACGTGTGTTTTGAAGTCTGCTTAAGGCGCATACTGCGCACACATTTTGCCGACGGTCAAGTTTGTTTTCATCAGGTACCGCACAATTACGTAGATAAGATTTCTTATCTTTTATCTAAAAAGGTAAAGGTACTTCCATAGCAGATACTGACGTAGTGGAGCCAAGTTTTAGAGGCTCAGTTTTGTCAGGTGGAATTGCCTGTTCCCTTCTTGACTGTCTTTACCTTTCTTTCTTCCTTAACAGGGCCATCTTAACAGCATTGTAGGTCCTGGGTAAAGCAATGCACTGGGTCCCTACCAGCCCTACCCACCCACGGGAATAAAAATGATGTCTTATGAACAATATGGCGGCATCCCATCGTGGGGCCCCCATGCCTTAAGACGGCACTGCTCCCTAACGAGAGAGAGAGAGAGTAGTGTGTGTGTTTAGAATGGGAAGTGAATCATTTTAGGTGGTACAGCAGTTGCTCATGTTACTCCGTGTAATGACACAGTGTTACATTCAATTCCTGTGTCGCTAAGTACTGAGCACGCGGTCACCACAACAACTTGGCCCCATGCTACAAGCCTGCATCTAAACCATCGTGCTATTAAACCGATGGCTTATGTAGCAGTTTGTTTTTTACGATGATTTTACCACGTCATATAATTGGCCACTTACGACATGTCTGTGGGAACAGAGGTGCTATTCTTTGTCTCCTTCCGAAACTACACAAGGCGAGTGTTACATTACATAGATCACTAGACAGTGACGAGTGTTACATTGCGTAGATCACTAGACAGTGGCGAGTGTTACATTGCATTGATCACTAGACAGTGGCGAGTGTTACATTGCATAGATCACTAGACTGTGGCGAGTGTTACATTGCATTGATCACTAGACAGTGGCGAGTGTTACATTGCATAGATCACTAGACTGTGGCGAGTGTTACATTGCATTGATCACTAGACAGTGGCGAGTGTTACATTGCGTAGATCACTAGACTGTGGCGAGTGTTACATTGCAGAGATCACTAGACAGTGGCGAGGGTTTATTAACTGGAGCGCAGCATTTGATGGAGTTAAAAACAACAACTCAATGTATGGCGTGGAACTATTGCCCCTTGAAGTTCCCGAGGCTCTCCGAGAAGGCGGCTAAAGAACAGGACTACTGGCCCCTCAGGGATGTCGTAAGAGACGAGTAATATGACGTAGCGCGTGGACTAGAAACCTCGTCATGTAGTAGAAATTGTGACAGAACTTGTAATAGAAGTTGTAATATAAATTGAAATAGAAATTGTGACAGAAATTGAAATAGAAATTGTGACAGAAATTGTAATAGAAATCACTGCTACAAGATCACATGAATACTTCGATGCAGACCTGCTGATAAGATGACAGCTTCACTGCCGGCTGCGTGCTTCACTGCCGGCTGCGTGCTTCACTGCCGGCTGCGTGCTTCACTGCCGGCTGCGTGCTCCATAAGACGCGTAAAGGTAAAGAGGATAATAAATGATGAAGATGTCTTTGGAGGAAGTGTTTGCTGCCGTAAACTGCCAGATGAGCTCATCCATACGCTCTCGTAGAATGCCAGCATGTTTGTTACGTACGCGTGATTTGGTTTGTGAGGAATCTTCAAACCTTTACGTTTAAAGACAAAAAAAATATTCATTCACGTTAACTCAAAACTTCCCATATCTTCTCGCCTACTTACGTTCCCACGGGTGTCAAGGAAAGCGCACGCTCTGAACCGTATTGGTCGGTTAGGGTCATGTGACAGTTATTCTTTAAAATGCATCTGTTGCATTTTTTTAAAAAATGTTCGTTTCTATTTTTGTGCATTTCCTTCTTTCTGGTGCATCATTAGTTTCCGTTCGTTTGATTGGTCGCACGACGTTTTCTCCTTGTCTCTCATGGCATATTAATCTCTTTTGAAAAGTTAAGAACGTATTAAAACAAAACAGTTGTAATGAGGAAGACGGCCTCATAACAAGTACAACTGTATCGGCAAGAAAGCGCAGCTCGTAATGAAGGTGCAGCTCTAATGCTATCAATGGACGTAAGGAAGGTTCCTATAGAATTGTAAGTAGCGAGACCACGTACAGAAGGTTCCTATAGAATTGTAAGTAGCGAGACCACGTACAGAAGGTTCCTATAGAATTGTAAGTAGCAAGACCACGTACTGAAGGTTCCTATAGAATTGTAAGTAGCGAGACCACGTACAGAAGGTTCCTATATAATTGTAAGTAGCGAGACCACGTACAGAAGGTTCCTATAGAATTGTAAGTATCGGGACCACGTACAGAAGGTTCCTATAGAATTGTAAGTAGCGAGACCACGTACAGAAGGTTCCTATAGAATTGTAAGTAGCGAGACCACGTACAGAAGGTTCCTATAGAATTGTAAGTATCGGGACCACGTACAGAAGGTTCCTATAGAATTGTAAGTAGCGAGACCACGTACAGAAGGTTCCTATAGAATTGTAAGTATCGGGACCACGTACAGAAGGTTCCTATAGAATTGTAAGTATCGGGACCACGTACAGAAGGTTCCTATAGAATTGTACGTATCGGGACCACGTAATGATATTATTATTATTATTTTTCTGTTCGCTTTTGGTGGAGCATAGAGCCACAAGTGAAGCTCGTGCAAGGAACCTACACCAAGAATTGACTAACTCTTGCAGCGATGTTTTTTGAATCAGTGTGTGTTACCTGCCCCATGCATAACCTCATATCAGTCGTCTTGTACGACATGCCTGAGGGACTTATCACAGACCTCCGGGAGTTACTCAGATTTGACTAATGTTCAAAACTGCCAACAGAAATAGATAATGGAGGCTGATTGTTAAAAAGTCAGTCCCTAATTTTTAATGTTTATATCTTCCTATAATTCTTGTTATCATTAATGTGATGTATTTCGCTACTACTACCAGGATTGTAGACAACAACAACATAAAGAGGGAAGATAACAAATACATGATAATGAAATTAAATGTAGATAACTCTTCTGTAGGGAATGATACAAATCTTGGGTAGGAAACCGGAAATTAAATGTAGATAACTCTTCTGTAGGGAATGATACAAATCTTGGGTAGGAAACCGGAAATTAAATGTAGATAACTCTTCTGTAGGGAATGATACAAATCTTGGGTAGAAAACCGGAAATTAAATGTAGATAACTCTTCTGTAGGGAATGATACAAATCTTGGGTAGGAAACCAGAAATTAAAGGTAGATAACTCTTCTGTAGGGAATGATACAAATCTTGGGTAGGAAACCGGAAATTAAATGTAGATAACTCTTCTGTAGGGAATGATACAAATCTTGGGTAGGAAACCGGAAATTAAATGTAGATAACTCTTCTGTAGGGAATGATACAAATCTTGGGTAGGAAACCGGAAATTAAAGGTAGATAACTCTTCTGTAGGGAATGATACAAATCTTGGGTAGGAAACTGGAAATTACATATAGATAACTCTTCTGTAGGGAATGATACAAATCTTGGGTAGGAAACCGGAAATTAAATGTAGATAACTCTTCTGTAGGGAATGATACAAATCTTGTGGGAGGAAACCGGAAATTAAAGGTAGATAACTCTTCTATAGGGAATGATACACAACTTGGGTAGGAAACCGGAAATTAAATGTAGATAACTCTTCTGTGGGGAATGATACAAATCTTGGGTAGGAAACCGGAAATTAAAGGTAGATAACTCTTCTGTAGGGAATGATACACAACTTGGGTAGGAAACCGGAAATTAAATGTAGATAACTCTTCTGTAGGGAATGATACAAATCTTGGGTAGGAAACCGGAAAGTAAATGTAGATAACTCTTCTGTAGGGAATGATACACAACTTGGGTAGGCCTTCAACAAACGTGCGCCACGTCGTCCTGTCCCGTGACATCAGCTCGAGGTCTTTATTCCATTCATGTCTGTCTCCAGTTCTCTTTTCTGTGTGATCTTTGGTCTTCCCCTGCCTGTCTTACCCTGGGGATTCCAGAACAAGGATTGTCAGGTAAAGCTATCACCAGGTTTTCTCAGTGTGTGTCCTATCCATCTCCAGCTTCTTCGTCTCATTTCTTGTTTTACTGGTGCTTGTCTAGTTCTGGTCATTTCTTGTTTTACTGGTGCTTGTCTAGTTCTGGTCATTAGCTCCGCATTGGCAGTCTTGTCATACCCCTTCAATCCTTCTGTTATATGCAGTCATCCATCTATGAAAGTCTGTAGCATATTGGTGGTTGTTTTTGTTGCTCTCATGTTTCACGGCCATACAGTAGCACTGACTACACTTTTGAATTGTGAAGTTTTGATTTCTGTTTTAGACCTCATTTCTTTTGATCTCCAAATATTTCTGAAAACAAAAATGGATGTAAAATTGGAAATCAAATTAACAAGAAACAAGCAGCGAAGAAAGTCTGAATAAAATATTCGGTGTCCTTGAAAAATTAATTCACCATAGTCTTTTCTATCTTTCTAGGTAAGCTGTACAGATATTATGAATATATGTCACGCGCTAATCCGTCTGCATCACTGCTGGCTCTTACAGTCGTATCTCACAATAAGCCATTGAGCTCCGAGCAGACGGTAGAATTGACACGTGTGCGTGGGAGTTACGAGTTTAGCGCCAGCATACTTTTCTCGTCTGCCAGTTTTACGTAATTTATTTTGTTTTTGTTAATTACTGCAGGTTTTTCTAGTGTTCCGTTTGAAGTTTAGTTTTTTTGTGCTGTTTCTGCGTTTTTCTAGCCATATTTCTTCCAACTTTGATTTTCAAAGTATCTACGAAGTGTTTGCTTTTTTAAGTCACTGCTTGGCAGAACACAATCGTTTGCAAATGCTTACTTCATTACACTTGGTGAAGATTCCACTTTACCGTCTAGACGGTTACAGCTAACACTACCAATGTTATCTTTTCCCACATCAAACTTCACTTGATTCCATATCTCATTTCTTTTGAGTCCTGTTTTCATCTTCACTTCATTTTTCAGTCTGAATCCGCCTTCAAACTTCACTGCGTATTTTTTTCTCACCTCTTTATGAGCCTTCTCTTCAGCTTCACTTCGCACATTTTCTTACATCTTTATGAGTCTTCTCTTCAACTTAGCTTCACTCCAATTCTCAACTTTCTGAATCCTCCATCAAACTTCCCTTCACACCTTTTTTCACCTCTTTATGAGTTCTCTCTTCAACTTTACTTCACACATTTTCTTACCTATTTTTGAGTCCTCCTTCAACTTAACTTCACTCCATTTGGCACAGTTTTTCACAATTCCCCTCTTTATATGTATTTTCCCCCACTCTCTCTCTCTCTCTCTGTGTCCTATCTCAGAAGTCGCTCCATTTCTTACATCCATTTAGTATTCCCTCCCACTCATTCCTTACCTTTTCTCACCGTATGGAGGTGAGACAATCTAGAACCTCTCCCACGACCTTGAGGTCAACCACACAGAACTAGGACAAGGGAAACATCCACGTAAAAATTTGTATTCCCGAATTCATGCAAGAAAGATCACGTGACATTTCTTCTGGCACTGATCTGCTACGTGAGAAGTGTACGAACGATGAGCGTGTTTGTTCTGATCTCTTGGAGATGGAGAGGGAGAGAGAGAGAGAGAGAGAGAGAGAGAGAGAGAGAGAGAGAGAGAGAGAGAGAGATGATGGGAGAAAGAAATAGTGGAGAAAAGAATAAATGTGGACAAGTTTGCAATTTAAACTTATTCTTGGTGTACGGTACTTAAAAATAAAGGAAGCGTCTCCATGTGTCAGCAGCTGAAAGGGTTTCTCTGTCTCTCTCTCAAGATCTCTCTCTCTCTCCATTTCCACACTCTTCTGTTAGAATCAGCTGTGATTTAGTTTAGACTTACTCTTGTGTTCTTTGACTCTCACTCTCTCTGTTTTCATCATTGTTTTGATAATTTCCTGCGTCTCCATATGTCAGCATCTGTCGGAGTTATTCCCTGTTTCTCTTCCTATTTTTCTATATCTCTCTCTTTCTCTGTGTGAGTTTTTCTCCAACTCTCCTCTCTCTCCATTACCATCTCTCCCGTTATAATTATATATGCTCAGTTTATCATGCTGCGAGAGTTCCTTGTTTCGCCACAATGCCGATGTGGTCGCTGAAGCACCACTTTCCCTTCAACGCTTTATTTTGTGTTTCATCAAAGATGCATGTTGGCGCACGATGCGCGCGCATACAACAGATATTGTAATTTAAAAAGTTAAAATAGTTGACCAAGAAAGACAGAAATAAAGGGAATTTAAAAAAAAAATCAGAACACCGTTTTTGCTGTTGTGAGTTTGTTGAGGGTTTCTAAGATGAAGATATAATAGAACCACGGAGACTTAGGTGTATTTAACGGTAGGGTGTGCATGAGTCTTCTTTTACCACCATTCTCTCCCCTTCGCTGCTGTTGTGTAGTGAAATTGACAGAGATACAACGGTAAAATACTCAAAAGATAACATTTAAGGATAAAAACATAATGCGTAGGCTGCTGATGTACATGATCGCCTAGACCGCGGGTCATCACCCTCCATAAAATTGACTTGCTAGACAGGAGGGGAACGGAGGATCAAAAAGGAAAAAATATGACTGGAAAGATTGCGTAGCAAGGCTAAGGAGACGCAATTGGGGGGGATGGCGGAAAGTAAAAAATTCACGTCCCCCAAATTGACACCAGGTACGGAATGGACGCTTTTACGATACCAAGCTTTTGATTTGAATTGAGCGGCAGAACGCGGATGGTAGGAAAATTACAAAAATTTAAAAAGTAATTTTTCTTAATATTAATGTTAGGAATATAAAAATTAGCTGGCCAGATGGCCTATTCTGAGCAGTGAACTAATATGTTCTTAATTTTACAAACGGATAGATAATATTGAAGATAATGACAAAAGACAGTGTAGTTCACATCATCGCTAGACTATATTGAATCTAAAAGTGTCACAATTTGCACACAAAAACACGACCTTGGGAACAAGTGTTCAAAGTTACTTATTATGGAGGAGAGGGTTTTTGAGCGGTAGCTGTGTCTAAATATAACTTTTTACGACAATATTTTAAGGGGAGAGAAAGGTTGCTTCAAAAATCAAGCACATTTTTTTTAGAAACACAAGTAGAGACGGACAGACTAACAGATAACCATCCATACTTGACTGAAGCATGACTGAAATGACTTTAGTGTAGAAATTTGAAATTTAAAGTACAACTAGGCAGTGATTGGCCACAGACAAGCATATCATTAGCGCTCAGAGCGCATTTGGGGTCATTCTTCAATAATTGTTCAGTGTTAGACACAGATTTTAAAGTGTGGTGTTTTCCCATATGAAAGCAAGTGAAGTAAATTTAGGGACGACATCCTATAGCCAGCAGCTCAGCTGAGTTTTGCTAGCACTTCTGTGTTAATTATTCATAATCTGAGCTGTGAGTTTTCTATCTACAACAAAGCAGAGTCTATTCGGTGGGTGACTGTACTCGAGTGTATCTGTGCAGTTCTTGTGACAGAGACCACCATTATTGCCCGCCAGCACGGAGAGGTGGGACCGCAAGTTTTCAGCACCAGAGCTACAAAAAGATGAGTGAGCCTCTGGTCTGCTGGACATTCACCAACTATTGGTAGTGACTAATATCCCCATAAAAATTCCCACCATTTTCTGGACAATGTGTAGTCAATATAGACAGGTGTGATGAGGCCACCCCAACAGCACAAACAGTAACTATCCTCCCAAAGAGATGACTACTCGAACTTTTTTTTTAAATAAAACTAACTAGTCTAGTACTTAAATATGTACACTCCTGCATTTATTATGTAACATTCCATGCATTTTTTTTTCATAACTTTTCAATCCTTCTTTTAAAACAAGTTCTGGTCAAAATAAAACTTGATCCAGAACAAATAAATGTAATATAATTATATCAAAAACTTTACACACGTGAGTTAGTTCAGTGTATTGTAACACTTGTTAATCTTATTAGTCTTGTTAAATATCTATGGGTATATTTATAACTATCACACCACAGTACACATCATAACCCTAGACACTTTACGCAGCTACATTCATAAAAAAAAAAATTAAGTGTGAGGTCGTAGTGGTAGCAAGAAAGGCCTTCTGACAATTCTCAATTACATTTTATCTCAGGAGCCTTCACAGCTGGCCTCATACAATTTACATGTAGTACCATCATCATCATACAATACCATCAATACCACTACATAAATTGGGGTCTTGTCCAGGGATAATTAGCCCAACAGAAAAATTAGGATCTCCTGGTGGGAGAAATAAAAGTAGGGAAATAAATTGTAAAATTTCCTTTAAAATTAAAAGTGTCCCTGCAGATAAAAGTTGGTGAATCTTCACAGCCAGTAATAATTAATTAGTTAACTGGTTAGTTAGAATTAGTTAGACTATAGTCATATAGTAATTAGAAGTACTTAGTGTATTTACTGGTTAGAGATTTATCTTGTATATTATTATATTGTCCAAAAAGTATGGCAGAGCTAGCAAAGTTTAGATCAGCTGCTGTGCTCACTGCGAAGGAGATGGGGATGGATGGTCAAATTTTAATTCAATACGTAACGACTGAATGTGATAAATATATTGAAAGGGAAGATAGAAAGGTAGCGGAAGAAAAGAGATTACAAATTGAGGCTGATAGAGAAATTAAGAGGCTGCAGATTGAGGCAGAAGAAAAACGACAGCAAAGGGAGGCAGACGAAAAAAGGTTGACTGCCGAAAGGGAGGCAGAAGATAAAAAGGCCGAAAGGGAAGCAGAAGATAGAAGGTTGCAGAGGGAGCATGAATTACGACTAAGGGAGCTGGAATTACAAGGCCCGGCTCCTGAAAATGGTGCCAGCCCTTTTGCCTCAGATGCTACGCCCAGTATGGGAGCCTCAAACTCAGCTATGGGGTTTCATTTAGACCATTTTGTTGAGAAAGACGATGACATAGAAGGGTACCTAGGACGTTTTGAGTTATTAGCTACTACATATGGGTTAGAGAGAGAGAGAGGTGGAGCTTAAAGCTATCACAGGGATTGAGGGATACTTCGTAAGAAGTATTTGCCAAAATGAACAGGGAAGACCAAGACAATTATGACATGTTAAAGCAGGCTTTGTTATTAAGGTACGAAAAGAATGGTGAATTTTATCGTAAGAAATTCAGAAATGCCAAACTGTTGTCTGGGGAGACATACCACCAATTTTCTGCCAGAATAGAAACCTATTTGGAGAAATGGACGGCTCTGGGGAAGACCCAAGATCTTAAAGAAATGATCATGATTGAGCAATTGAGAGAGTCCATGGCTCCAGACATGAGAAAATTTCTCATGGAACAGGGTGCAGAGAAGTTGGGGGAAATTTTAAATGTTGCTGAGAGGTATCAGGCAGCTCAGGCAGAGGTAAGTGGTGCTAAAAAGAAGCACATAGACAATTTTAAAGCTCCACAGCAATTTAATAAATTTGATAATAGAGAGCAGGGAAATAAAGGCAGGACAAATTTTGAGCGGCCAAGAAATGACTATCGCGACAGAAACTCACAGTTCAATGACCAAAAGTTCAATGAAAGAAAACCGTTGAACCAAGGAAAAAGATGGTGCAAATGGTGCAAGAAGGATAACCATAACACCGAATTTTGTAGAAGGAAACCTTCAAACATTGCTGCAATGAAGTCGGGGACGCAAAGATTAAAGGTTAATCCTAAGGGACAACAGGAACCTTATCACCCCCCAGTTTGTGAGGATGTTATTTGTAATGGGGTCACCATAAGGTGCCTTTATGATACAGGTTTGGATTATGATTCAGTTGTGAAGTCTAGCCTAGTGGACCCAAGTCAGTATACCACAGAAACAGTGGAAATACAAGGGGCGACTAAGGACATACCACTCATGACACTTCCCATCGCAAGGATAACGGTGAAAACTCGCTATGTGGAAGGAGAAATCAGAGCAGCAGTGATAGATGAACCAATCTACCCTCTGATATTGGGGTGTAGATACGTCTTCTTGGGGAATCCCGAGAAACCTGTGATCATGGCGACAGTGCAGACCAGGTCACAGAAGAAGGAGGAAGAAGGTGAACCTATAAACGCTCATCCAGAGGAGATGAGGAAGGCGCAGGCTGAGGATAGGACACTCCAGCCCTGTTTTAAAAAATTACCCAAATGCCACACACCTCCGAGCAAGGGGGAATATTTCATGAAGAACAAACTCTTATACAGGAAGGCCGGAACTGGAACAAATGGTCACAACCAGCTGGTTCTTCCCATTGCATATAGAGAGAAAGTGATGGAACTCGGACATGCAATCCCCTTCAGTGGTCACATGGGGATCAGCGCCACAGGACAGCGTATAGCTTGTCATTACTTCTGGCCAGGGATAACGGAGGATATAAAAAGATATGTCAAATCCTGCCCAGAATGTCAAAGGGTAGCTCCAAAGCACTGGACTGCCCCTGCAACTCTAGGGGAAATGCCCATAGTGGGAACACCTTTTGAGAGGGTTGCAGTGGATATTGTAGGACCTCTCACTCGGACCAAGAGGAGGAACAGTTACATCCTTACTCTGGTGGACACTTGTTCTATGTGGGGAGAGGCGGTAGCCCTGCCATCAATTGATTCAAAACATGTAGCAGAGGCACTACTTACAATATTTACCCGATTAGGATTCCCGCATCAAATCTTGACGGATAATGGTTCTCAGTTCAAGGGGAAACTAACGGAAGAAGTTTTTAAGCTATTTCAAGCCAGGCACTTTCATTGTAGTCCGTACCATCCACAAGGGAACGGCCAAGTAGAGAGGTTCAATGGGACTCTCATTTCTATCCTGAGGAAGCTGGCACACGAAAAACCGGATCTGTGGGATCAATTCCTGCCCGCCGCATTGTTTGCGTACCGGGAGGTACCACATAGTTCAACCGGGATGGCTCCCGCAACTCTGCTATTTGGGAGGCCAATAAAAGGGCCTTTAGAAGCTCTATTAAGGACCTGGACAGATGAGAAGGCGGAAGAGACTGTTACCTCATCTTATCAATATGTGAACGAACTGACCACTCGTTTGAAAGCTGGATGGAAACTGGCAAATGATAATTTGAAACAAGCCAGGAAGAAACATGCAGCATATTTTAATAGGAAGGCAAAGGACAGGGAACTGGCAGTCGGAGAGAAGGTGCTGCTTTTACTACCCGGAAGCCAGAATAAATTACAAATTGGTTGGCAAGGTCCATATACGGTTCTAGAGAAGGTGTCTAGAACAAACTATAAAATTGACAAAAAGGGGAAGGAAAAAGTTTATCATGTAAACCTGTTAAAGAAGTATCTGGACAGACCACTCCAGGAAAGCACCCCCTTATTGACCTTAGCTATTGCAACCCAGATGCAAAAGGAACCACTCACCTCACATGAATACCCATTACATCCTTGTGAAACCGCAGCACAGGTAAAAGTCAGTAAGCACCTGACTAAAAACCAGAGGGAGAGAGTTCAACAAGTTCTGGAGGAACATACAGATGTATTAACAGATAAACCAGGCCATACAAATTTGCTACAGTATGACATGAAACTGGTAGACTCAAACCCAATCTGTATGAGAGCCTATTCTATTCCGTTCGCGAAGGAGAAGGCATTGAAGGAAGAAATAGATTATTTATTGAAGGAGGGGATTATTTCGCACAGTGAATCATCTTTTAGTTCTAGTGTCGTTTTGTTGAGGAAACCGTCTGGGGAACACAGACTGTGCATAGATTACAGGAAACTGAATGCTGTCACAGAAGGACAAGTGGATCCATTACCAGACACAAAACAGCTATTTGCCAGACTGAACAAGGCAAAATACTTTTCAAAGGTGGATCTTAGTAAAGGCTATTACCAGATCCCAGTGAAGCCTGAAGTGAGACCTTATTTGGCTTTTAGCACTTCGGATGGACATTATGAATTCAATATGCTACCATTCGGACTGAAAAATGCTCCGAGTGTGTTTTCAAGGATGATGCGAAAATTGTTGGACCCCCTGAATAACCCATGTATCACAAATTTCATGGATGATATTCTCGTCGCCACCGAGACATTTGAAGAACACATTGAAGCTCTGGAGATGTTGTTTGATAGACTTCGGGAGGCGAACTTAACTGCTAGGCCAACAAAATGTTGTATTGGATGCAAAGAGTTGGAATTCTTGGGGCACACTGTATATCAGGGTAATATGACCCCTGATCCTAAGAACTTGGAAAAACTGCAGAGAGCACCTAGGCCGCAAACAAAAAAGGACGTGCGATCATTTGTGTCGTTATGCGGATTTTATCAGAAATACATCAAAAATTTTAACGCTATTTGTGCTCCTCTGACTGATCTGACTCGCAAGGGACTTCCAGATAAAATTATTTGGACTGCACAATGTGAACTAGCGTTCCAAGAGTTAAAGGAAAAACTCACTAGCAAGCCTATTCTCAAACTGCCTGATTTGACACAGGACTTTGTCTTAAGAACCGATGCAAGTAATGTAGGACTTGGAGGGGCTTTGTTGCAAAGATCAGCTGCACCTGATGGGGAACTTAAACCAGTCGCTTATGCAAGCCGCAAATTGAATAAGGCGGAACAAGGATACTCCACAAGCGAAAAAGAATGTTTAGCATTAATCTGGGCAATAAAGAAGTTTCAAATCTATCTGTATGGTAGGACTTTTGTGGTGGAGACGGATCATCAGCCTCTCGTGTTCTTGTCTCAGGCTAAGCATGAAAACGCAAGATTGCTGAGGTGGTCTTTATTGCTTCAACCGTATCAGTTCAGTATCCAATATATCCCAGGCAAATTGAATGTCGGTGCAGATTTCCTCAGTCGGCACCCCTGTGATCAAAATTAGAGTAGTGGCAGACGTGAGGAGTAATTTTACCTATGTGTATCGCTGGTTTTGGAACTTGCCATAGGCATGTTTTCAAGTGGGGAGATGTGTAGTGAAATTGACAGAGATACAACGGTAAAATACTCAAAAGATAACATTTAAGGATAAAAACATAATGCGTAGGCTGCTGATGTACATGATCGCCTAGACCGCGGGTCATCACCCTCCATAAAATTGACTTGCTAGACAGGAGGGGAACGGAGGATCAAAAAGGAAAAAATATGACTGGAAAGATTGCGTAGCAAGGCTAAGGAGACGCAATTGGGGGGGATGGCGGAAAGTAAAAAATTCACGTCCCCCAAATTGACACGAGGTACGGAATGGACGCTTTTACGATACCAAGCTTTTGATTTGAATTGAGCGGCAGAACGCGGATGGTAGGAAAATTACAAAAATTTAAAAAGTAATTTTTCTTAATATTAATGTTAGGAATATAAAAATTAGCTGGCCAGATGGCCTATTCTGAGCAGTGAACTAATATGTTCTTAATTTTACAAACGGATAGATAATATTGAAGATAATGACAAAAGACAGTGTAGTTCACATCATCGCTAGACTATATTGAATCTAAAAGTGTCACAATTTGCACACAAAAAACACGACCTTGGGAACAAGTGTTCAAAGTTACTTATTATGGAGGAGAGGGTTTTTGAGCGGTAGCTGTGTCTAAATATAACTTTTTACGACAATATTTTAAGGGGAGAGAAAGGTTGCTTCAAAAATCAAGCACATTTTTTTTAGAAACACAAGTAGAGACGGACAGACTAACAGATAACCATCCATACTTGACTGAAGCATGACTGAAATGACTTTAGTGTAGAAATTTGAAATTTAAAGTACAACTAGGCAGTGATTGGCCACAGACAAGCATATCATTAGCGCTCAGAGCGCATTTGGGGTCATTCTTCAATAATTGTTCAGTGTTAGACACAGATTTTAAAGTGTGGTGTTTTCCCATATGAAAGCAAGTGAAGTAAATTTAGGGACGCCATCCTATAGCCAGCAGCTCAGCTGAGTTTTGCTAGCACTTCTGTGTTAATTATTCATAATCTGAGCTGTGAGTTTTCTATCTACAACAAAGCAGAGTCTATTCGGTGGGTGACTGTACTCGAGTGTATCTGTGCAGTTCTTGTGACAGAGACCACCATTATTGCCCGCCAGCACGGAGAGGTGGGACCACAAGTTTTCAGCACCAGAGCTACAAAAAGATGAGTGAGCCTCTGGTCTGCTGGACATTCACCAACTATTGGTAGTGACTAATATCCCCATAAAAATTCCCACCATTTTCTGGACAATGTGTAGTCAATATAGACAGGTGTGATGAGGCCACCCCAACAGCACAAACAGTAACTATCCTCCCAAAGAGATGACTACTCGAACTTTTTTTTTAATAAAACTAACTAGTCTAGTACTTAAATATGTACACTCCTGCATTTATTATGTAACATTCCATGCATTTTTTTTTCATAACTTTTCAATCCTTCTTTTAAAACAAGTTCTGGTCAAAATAAAACTTGATCCAGAACAAATAAATGTAATATAATTATATCAAAAACTTTACACACGTGAGTTAGTTCAGTGTATTGTAACACTTGTTAATCTTATTAGTCTTGTTAAATATCTATGGGTATATTTATAACTATCACACCACAGTACACATCATAACCCTAGACACTTTACGCAGCTACATTCATAAAAAAAAAATTAAGTGTGAGGTCGTAGTGGTAGCAAGAAAGGCCTTCTGACAATTCTCAATTACATTTTATCTCAGGAGCCTTCACAGCTGGCCTCATACAATTTACATGTAGTACCATCATCATCATACAATACCATCAATACCACTTTTTTTTTTTGAATGGATAATTGCGATCTGATATAACCAACAGACTTAAGCTTAGGTTGAAAGAAACGTGATTCGCTACAAAAAGACAAAACCCGAAAGGGAAAAGAAAAATAAAACTGCATCGTGTAAAATAATCCGCAGCAGGAACCACTATTTCGTGAGTGTATGAGTACTTGTGGAGAAAGCTTCCAGTTTGGATTTTACATTTGAAAAATAAACAGAATTAAACGTCAGGGCACTCTGACCAGATCCGGCAGATTAAATGGACTACGTGACTTGCTTTTCATTCTATTTCATCCTACAGTAAGTAGCGAGTGAAGCTTACGTGCACAATGGATGGACGAAATCTGTTAACAGTTTTCTCAAGATCTGAACCAGCGGGCTCGACCTGTTTGTGTTTGTCCTCGTAAATTTCTAGTCCAGAGTTCCAAATTCTTGCCCCTGTCGGCGGTAAAACTTTATGTGGGAGAGGATCACTGCAATGGATACACCCGCATCAGTGACCTAGCTGTAACGGAAGTTTCAACGTTTTCTGACTGTTGCCTGTATGGTGCACGGATTTGTTTCTTATGGAGCAATGGTTTGGTTCCTCGATGGTGCCTTGAATTTTTTTTTGCCTCGATAGTCCAGTGAGTTGTTGCCTCGATGGTTCCTTGGTTTGTTTCCTCAGTGGTGCAATGATTTGTTCCCTCAATGGTGCAGCGGTTTGTTGTCTCGATGGTGCATTCGTTTGTTACCTTGATGGTGCACTGATTTATTTCCTTCAACAAATGTATGCCAAGTCGTCATGTCACATGCCATTAGCTCAAGATCCCTTCATGTTTTCTCCATCCCCGTCACATTTGTCACCAGTTCTCTATTCCTTGTGTTCCTGTGTCTCCCTGTACCTCTACATGCCTGCTTTTCTACGGGGTCCTTGATATTTCAAAACTTCATTCAATCAATCAAGCACTTGTTTTTATGTCTGAACTTTCCTCCACATGATGTCTCCTCTCGTAAATTTGCTATGCCCTTTCTCTCCAATACCCACGTGACATGCTGCTGACATTTAGCATACGACAAGACCTACAAACTTAGCGGCGGAGCACTAACTCATATCTGCTCACATTTAATGGGCGCTACTGGCCTGAGTTCAAATCTCTAGCAGCGGTTACGGAAGCTTCAAAGTGCGTCACATTAAACAATTAAAATACCAGCTGTTGTGCCGCTGCTGCCTCTGAACTCAGTTATTTATCTAAATCGGGGGAGGGGGGGGGGGGGGGGGGGGGGGGGGGGGGGGACCGAGAAAATAAAGAAAAAATTGTGTCTCGCAGTTACCTAAGTGTTGATATGCTTGTAAGCCGGAGTAGCTCAAGATTTGTCTTTGTATTTACAAGTGGGGAACAAGTCAAAACTATCCTGTGAGGAAGAGAGGATTTAAACTTTTGTTGTTGTTGTTTTGTTTAATTGTTTGTATATAGGAGTAAATGGGAAATAGACTTTGCCCCAGTGTGTTGTGGGTAGGTAATTTCATTCACACATCTTTGTTATTTGTGTTGAATTGTGGATTCAAGTTTCTTTATGCTGTAAGTGTCCTCATGTAGTCCCGGGGGGGGGGGGGGTGGGGGGGGGGGGGGGGGGGGGGGGGGGGGGGGGTGGGGGGGGGGCGGGGCCTTGGAGGAAACACAGAAATATCAGGAGTACTCATGCATGTCGTTAGGTGTGACGAATATGAGAACCAGACCATGATGCTGACAATCACATCGTGCAACAACAACAACAATTATTGTTACAGAAACCACGGCTTATAAATGTTACGATTATACACCAGTTTTAAAGATAATACTATTTAGAGCAAGATTATACACCAGTTTTAAAGATAATACTATTTAGAGCAAGATTATACACCAGTTTTAAAGATAATACTATTTAGAGCAAGATTATACACCAGTTTTAAAGATAATACTATTTAGAGCAAGATTATACACCAGTTTTAAAGATAATACTATTTAGAGCAAGATTATACACCAGTTTTAAAGATAATACTATTTAGAGCAAGATTATACACCAGTTTTAAAGATAATACTATTTAGAGCAAGATTATACACCAGTTTTAAAGATAATACTATTTAGAGCAAGATTATACACCAGTTTTAAAGATAATACTATTTAGAGCAAGATTATACACCAGTTTTAAAGATAATACTATTTACCAGTTTTAAAGATAATACTATTTAGAGCAAGATTATACACCAGTTTTAAAGATAATACTATTTAGAGCAAGATTATACACCAGTTTTAAAGATAATACTATTTAGAGCAAGATTATACACCAGTTTTAAAGATAATACTATTTAGAGCAAGATTATACACCAGTTTTAAAGATAATACTATTTAGAGCAAGATTATACACCAGTTTTAAAGATAATACTATTTAGAGCAAGATTATACACCAGTTTTAAAGATAATACTATTTAGAGCAAGATTATACACCAGTTTTAAAGATAATACTATTTAGAGCAAGATTATACACCAGTTTTAAAGATAATACTATTTAGAGCGTATATAATATGGTTGTTGCTGGGGATCTCCGAGGACACAGTCAAAGAATAGGCCGACTGAACCGTCAGGTAATCCTTAAATTAAGAGGCGACTAATATTAGGTTGCGCATGGGCCTGGCTACCTCATCATGTGAAACAAATGACTACATAATCCGCCTTAAGAGTGCGTGAATACTTTGGTGCAGGCAGTCGGCCACCAGCCGCCTTGGGAAATGATGTTGATGAGCCCCTGAAGAAAGCGCCTCTGACCCGAAAAAGCTTTCACCACAGAAGTAGTTCTTCAATACACTACTGTCATGTGAACATTGAGTTGGGCCTTTTATTGTTATTTATACTTTTTAAAACTTTCGTTAACAGTGATCTTTTGATATTGTTACACGTCTCTTTCCTAAATGTTCAGACATACCGTGTGTTTTTTTATTTGCCGCTGTTTTTCCTAAATATTCAGTCTTATTTTGATATTTCTTGTTCTCTTTCCAAAATCATCATAGTCGTCACACTTCATCTTCCAGGGAGTGCAGTCTTCAACAAACTTATGCCAGTGCCATCTGCTCAAGGTCTTTCCATTACTTTCTTGTCTGTATCCATTTCTCTTCTCAGTGTATTCTGTGGCCTCACTCCACCTCTCTTACCCTTGACATTCCAGAACAATGGTTACCTTGTAATGCTATCAACAGGTTATCTCAGTGTGCGTGCTATCCCTCTCGTGTCTTCTTCTCATCTCTTATTCCATGGGCACTTGTCTTCATTCTTAAATATTTGCCAGTGTTCTTGACGTTTTAAACGCAATATGCTTTTTGGTGCTTACGGTCTTTGAACGCAATATGCTTTTTGGTGCGTACGGTCTTTGAACGCAAGTATAGCGCGGTCTAGACAGCGGAAGAACGAAGGTTGAAGCCAACTTCAGAGGTCATACATTTTAAGCGTAAATTATCACTACGAAGAACTCGAGAATACTGAGTTTTAAACAGATGCAAGTATGGACTCCATTTGGGGGAAAGTACAGCACGGGAGATGAATCCCTATGGCCCGCTTATTCTTTTTTAAGAAGAACCCGTGACATGTTTGTGACCTGTAAACCGCCTGCGTCAAATATTCAGTCATATTTTGGCATTTCTTCTATTTTCTTTGCCAGTTTTTCAGTGTCACTGGTTGCTTCTGTGTCCATAAATAAACACGCAGTAATCCCGTATGTTCAAATTATAAGGACTTGTGCACGCTTATGTCATCTACACTTTAATAAAATTTGCATTTAACAAAAGTTAATATATTCCGAACATAAGCAGAGCTTGTCTGGACAGTGACATGCGGACAAAAACATAGGGGTTGTGTACAGGGGAAGGAGGCCTGTCAAAAGCTATCGGGCGGAGAACTGTGGAAGCAGAGGTGCAGAGCATGAACCAGAGCTGGGGCACTGCACGAAGGTTGGCTGCGGACCAAGCAAAGTGGAGACAGTTTGTTGATAGTCGACAAGACGCCACCACGCGTGATGGTCACTGGGTTGCTTAGTCAATCAGCGGCCAAGGACCAAAGAAGACGAAAGAAGACAGTGGGAAGGAAACGACTTAACCCGAGGCATTCAGCCTGGGACAAAACATCCGTTATACCTTTGGTGTTGCTTGATTCGATTCAGACCGGAGCTTACGTCAGAGACTGCGAAATTATTAATTTTATTTGTTAATTTTCCATAATTTATTCATTTCGATTAGTTTACACTGTCCTTTGTTGACTTTTCTTCTAGTGTCTTATCCTTAACAAAGACCAGATAGGCGTAACGATGGCTATGTTTCTCAAGTGTCTCTCTAAGACGTTCGCGTTGCCTAATGTTCATCTCATCATCTTGTGTAGTCTAACCCAAGGGCCACCAACCAGTTCCATCCCGATCTGCCGGTAGATACCAGTGGATGGATGCTGTGGTAGATCTCTATGTGACTGCGGGCAAAAACAACAGCAACAAATAGAAAGACTTTTTAACCTAAGGAAATTTCGGACTAGACCTCTCCCGTGGGCATTTAAAATAGCGGTGTCCCGGGATCACAGGTACTTATCCTGTATTCCCAATGACAGCTCTCGAGCTGGCTACTAAAATATATTCGTGAACCGAATGAGATAGGACTACGATCTTTTCGTTGTTAGGTTAATCTTCAGAACTACGATCTTTTCTTTGTAAGGTTAATCTTCTCTCATCCCCCCTTTTTTCCCGCTTAAAATTACACACACACACGTGTATATATATATATATATATATATATATATATATATATATATATATATATATATATATATATATATATATAGTAGATCTTTATAGAACTCAGCGGTACTAAAGTAGATCGCAAAAGCTCCTGGGTTCCTTACCCTTGGTCTAACTGAAGCTCCTCCTTCCCAATATTATGACTACCTTTCCAGTGACGTGAATAACCAGTTGGGAGGTGGGGCGGGGGCACACTTTGCGATCCCTATAATTATTAGCGAATCAGCATGCAGAGTCTAGATCTTATATCATTAACTGAGCCGTCTCCATTGATATTGAAAGATGAGGTAAGAAACACTGGATGGACGCTGTCAGAAACTGTATTATACGATGTTCCCAGATGTCAGAATACTGTATGATGTACCGTGCTTGTCAAGAACATAATATTATGGTGGGTGTGGGCTGTATGTAGATGAAGATCAACAATGGCTCGTACGAATTAACCCAACGCCACTGGTACAGTTCCAAGACATTTATTAGACTGATATATACATCGTGGAAATCAAGTACATGTAGCAAGCATACTGACGCATCTCCAGGCTGACATTGCCTGCAGGAAATAACTCTGACTCTCGTGTTCACGGACTGACTTCACACGAACACACACACTAACAGTTACATATAAAGTCCTTTGTGCGGTATCCCTTCTTCGCACAATCATAACACCGCCCAGGTGTGACCCACGTATTAATAGTGGTTGGCGGCATTAAGCATCGCCATCTAGATTCTCTCCGAATCTCATCCAGGCGGGAAACCAACAACGCCTGTATTATTCCAATACTGCTACAAGACGGGAAACGCGTCGCCTTTCTTCCAGTAGCTCCAGGGGCGGACACTGCAACGCCCTATACTGTCCTACACGAACAGGAATATCAAAATGGTTCCACCAGGAACACTTCTAGGCGGTACAATAATCTTCGCCTGTACAATAGGTAGGACCTACCTAATATATTAATATATATCCTCACATTGGGAATGAACACATCTGTGGTTCTCCAGTCACACAATACGAGCTTACAGCTCGGCTTCTAATCACAGACTCGAGCATACCGCTCGGCTGCCAAACACAGACTAACTCAGTCACACCAGACTTGTATTCACGACATGCTTCTCCCCACGCATGCACAAGTCACACCATGTTGACATAAAGTCAGACATGAACTCAATACCTGAGTTACACTTAACCAAGTGTCAACAACAGTTCAGTGACCTTTAACGCCAATCACTATCATCATTCATACTCATGAAAATGTTATGTGACACCCACCCCCTCTCCAGATGGAAAACGAAGTTTTGCACCGAAGACTTGAGTACAAGCCACAGAACCCCTAATGTACCAACAAATAATTGGATGCAAACATACGGTCTTACTGAACAAGTTGTCATATTACCGTGACTGGACCATGTACACAATAAACTTCAATGGGTGAGTCACACTCTAACCCATACCACAGTTCTCCAAACTACCTATCACATGGAGCAAATACTACACATACTGTCATACCATTCCACTAATGGAAACAAATTATATAGGGTAATGCAATTTCATAGCGCAGGTGAAAAAAGATTCTTGCAATAACTAACAGCTATTTACTCCAATGGACAATACATTACAGAATGAAAATTATTAGCAAATTCTTATGACACATGTTATCCAAATAAATACAACATCTTGTGAAAAATGTAGTCTTATACACATCAGTACGTCAGTCACGTACACTACACAAAGATATTTAACAACAAACCAATCTGCTTTACTACTATTGTCTTTATCCAATCAAATAATCTACTTAATATCAAAAGCTTCCAATTCTTTCTAATCCATTCTGTGAAGATCTAGTATCCTTCACTCTGATCAGTTTGATCCACCAA